>CM060577.1:2604704-2927204 GCA_030625065.1 Alectoris magna
AGATATTATTCTTAAATTTACCTTCCAGAAGAACGCTGACCAGCGGAGTACGGTCGCTGTTCTTGGTTTGTTGAACAAGCAGCTCCCCATCATCCAACACCCTCGTTACCGGATCACCCCACTTAATAATGCCATTCATGATATAACTCGCGTAGTCCTCCTGGTTGGTTCCAAATGCCTGTTTTAACAGAGGGAACATTTACCTCACACATGTCCTCAGCACAAATCCTCATCAGTGAAAGCTGCTCATGGGTTTTGAATCTGTGTCATTTAAAGACATTCTCAAAAACAGGGCTTAAACCTCCTAATTACAAAAGGAATTTGCTTCCTTGCATCATAATCTGTTCTGGGTGACTCTATTACCCAATTACACAGTGCCTACTCACTGGTTTGATATCATTCTCCAAGGATGCAAAGAAGTCTCCTCTTGTCACACGTAAGCTTTCTGCCTTCTCCATGTCTACTTCCACTTTGTTGCTGGCCTAAAGAAGGTAACAAAACAGAGTGAAGTACAGCACAACTGCAGAAGATCCCTTTACCAACTTCAATGCAAGGATCCAGCGCTGCAGTTGGGCTGCAACCCAAAAGGATCATTGAGTCCTAATCTAGACTTAAGTGAGATTAGAATTTATGTAGATTCCCTTTAAAGCAAGGAACTGCTCTCTCCCTTCAGAGTCTGCAGAAATACTTCACTGCAGATTCTGGGTGCTGTATAAAAAGGGGATGAAACCTTCATTTTGTGACTTTTTTCAGAAAGACAGATTAAAGTTTGGTTTAACCCAACACCACGTTTCCCCACTCCTTCTTTGGCAACTTCAAACAAAGCATTTTCCTCTCCACACGCAGAACTCTTTAAGGCAACTGGTAAATATTAGATTTCTTTCTACTTGATCTGCCTCCGTCCAATCAAAGCTGTGAGTATTTCCAATGCAGTACCATCAGTATTAGAATAAACACACTACAATTAGCTCAGCTCACATTGTTCTCCTTTCTAAATTGAAGACAGCACCTTTTCCTTCTTCCACCCTGCTTCTTTATCACCTTCTTTCCTTCTTCCACCCTGCTTCTCCCAAATTCAGATGTGTTACTGACTGTGGCTGCACTCTACACTATGGAGCAGCTCCATTTTCTGCAATTATTTCTAGATCTGCAAGTATATGGATTGCCTTAGGCAGCAATCAGGAATTACATGGATATGAAGCAACTTTCCCACTGAGTGTCACACAAACGCTCGCTATTACAGACTAATCCCATCTGTGCAGTTTGCTGAGAATCCTGCATGGAGTTACAGATATCAGAAAGAGGATTAGTCACAAAAGGGGCAGAAGTTGATCTGTGCAAAGCAATCCATCTAACTGCAAGACGATACGGCAAAAATCTACTTCAAGTAACTTGGCAATGAGGTGAAAGATTTTCATTCTTCTACATCTTGGCTTTTGGTAATTTCTTCCCAATTATACCATGAGAAATTTCTCTAGATTCCAAAACAAGCCCAATTTTCATTGAAACTTACCAGCATCTCACATCAGCATGTGGTTTTACCCTAAGAGTACGAGGGCCCTACACCATCTGATTGTTCAGAAGGTTACAAAATGGGAATTCAAGGCATTTCTTGGAAGGCATAGCAACATCCAACATTTTTCCCTACATGGACAAAACCAAATAACACTCCCCCTGAAATGCATATCTCAGAGACATCACCTTCTAACTGTGATGAACTACAAGAAGAGCTTCAATGATTCAGAAGAATAATTCCATTTGATTTCCAAATGCAATTTGTAGCTTCACATACAATTCTGAAATCTAGGTCAGGCATATGATGTATATTTTAAGTTTTGCACTACTCACGGGAGAGAATAAAACATCATTTGGCTGAAGACATCTTCAGAATAAACAGTAAGATTACCCAGAAATACCGTGTGTAAGTGTTTGAGAAGAAAAACAGGGTGTGATTGCTTGACATTTGGAAAACACAAACATCTATTACTGAGATGTCAAGGAGGGGACAGCTCTTTTATATTTATACATCACCATTGTCTTCTCTCCCATCGCAAAAAGTTGGCACAACTGGGAATATATCAAAACACTAACAGCCTCCAAAATCAAGCAAAATTCAAGCGATGAAAAAGCATCAATTATAAGCGGAATTAAATATTTAAAGGAAAATGCTTTGTTTGCGAAGGGATGAAAATACCTTTCTTTTTTTGAGACAGAATACAAGAAAATGAGAAAGCATTCATCTTCCTGCTTTTTATCATGGGAAACAAATAACTTTTCCTGGCTATACAAGAAATACAAGTAGAAAGAACCAATGCTTCCAATAGATACAAATATCAAAGAAATCAAATTATTTCTCTTGCTTAAATTAAAAAGATTTGCTTCGTATTTAAGGCTGAACAGATTTTTTACTTAAAATAAATGTATCAATGCTGTGCTGATGTTAAAGGCTCTGATCTGCAGTAATTCACACCAATGCTTGGCCACGACAGAGGTTACATCTTTCAGCCTCTTTCTTCATGAACTAATCATCTCGTATTTCAACACCACTGAATACTGTGTTTTGCATCTGGGTTAATATAACCTGACATTTTATGGTCCTTATAACTCCTTTCTATTTAAAGATGCAAGGCAAACATTGGGAAAGCAAGGCGATGGTCCTCTAGAACAGAGGGAGCCAAAAGGATTACAAGTCAATATGACCACAGAAAAGCTATAAGCCTGCAATCTCGCTGATCTCTCTCTATTACCAGCTCATTCATGAAGATATTGAGCTGCCCAAGCTCCAGCAGAGACCTCTCCAGTATCACTGACTGTTCTCACTTCCACCTCTTGTTTCCTGCATCCAATCCATTAAATCAAGCCTTTCAGTTTTCACCACAATACATTGAAAGACATTCGTCTTCCATCCTCACTGAGCTATGAAAGAGCAACAAAGATGTAAGGAGATAAAAGAGGTAATTTAAAATGATGTGAAAAGATGCTGTCCATATAAAAATCATCTAAGCTATGCTAAGATGCCACTACCCATTTGGAATATACAAGAAAAGACTCCACAAATAACGATTTTCTTTTTTTTGCCCCACTGAGAGATGACAGGACTAACCTTGATATGTCTGTTCATTGCAGTAGACTGAGCAGCTCGAACTAAACCTTCTAACTCAGCACCACTGAAGTTTTTTGTCTCAACTGCCAGTTCTGCAATGTCCACATCTTCAGCCAGCAGCTGGTGTTCCCGCATCCGTACTGTGTGGATATGGAGAATCTGGAATCGACCCTTCTCATCCGGCAAGCCTGAGATGTTACACAGAGTGCGTGTTAATCAGTGCTTCAGCACAGCTGCAGCAAAGCCTTCCCTGCCCCTCAGTGGCCCTACGTCCAAAGGCTCTTTCTCACCATAAGCAATTCCCTCATGTCAGTAGGATATTTTAAAATGCTTATATTTAATATAATATTTAAATATTTAAAAATTTGCCCTTGGCAAATTGCTTGGCATCATCCTCAAACTACACCGAGAAACAGCAAAGGGTTCAATTTCCTGTAAGTTCATTGCTCTCAGGCTTCCATACCAGGAATTCACCTTACACAACAGCAATCTGGTCAGCCCTAGCACCCCTAAGCACAGTTTCCACCTTGTCACTTTCATACAGCCTTCATTTTCTCAGATGTAGGTGATTATTTCCCAATTTTCCCCTTAGCAAGTCCCTTCTGAAATGCACATTATGTAAGATACAGAAAATGCCTTTTCTTGAAAGAAAGTCAGTGGCACAACATTCTCTTGGTATAGACAAACTCTACTTAAGTTTTCATCCAATTTTCTGTCACTGAAAGGAAACACATCTCAGTAATACTGATGGCCCTGCCTGTCCTTCCAATAAATCTCACTACAGTTCAAGATCTTTTTTTCACCTTTACCTTTTTCATCTCAGTGCCCAGCTCAGAGCACACAAAGTATTTCATGACATTCGAGTGTCTCTGGAAGTAAACAGGAAAATGGTTTATGGGTTCTTACAAAAACTACAGATCTGAAACTGCGTTTCCAGCCTTTAAACATGGATCTCCACTGCTTAGGATTTCTCACTGCAAGACAGAATAACTGTGCCTTCAATCAGTCCCAGCCTATTCTCTGTGCATTCAAAATTCCTTCTGAGAACTGTTAACAGAATTGAGCACCAAACTACAGCCATCCTTTCGACTCCATCATAATCATTATTGATTAAACGTTCTGATCTCAAATGGAAAGATAACACTGGCTCTCGGCTGATTTGGGCTTCATTTCCTGAAAAATCTTTGATCATCAGATAACTCTTACTTAATCTGGAGCTGGTATCAGGTAGATGTGTACAACTACAGAAGACCCTTTTAAATTACTGCCAGGTATTAATATTTTCCAGCTCACACCTACCCGATTCTGCTGGATAGACCCTGATATCTGGTCAATGGCTTATCAGCTGGTAAATCTAAAACAGTGTCTTAATTAGCTGAATAAATTTATACATAATATCATGCGGTGAGTTGCATCAAGTTTAGCACCCTTACCATCCAGGTTAGTTGTTCACGTTACAAAACATATTTGCTTTCCTATTCTAAGCAATTGTGAGCTGATGTACTGAGCTGTACAGCTTGCTTACCAATCTCCATTTTCACCTCCAGTCTCCCCGGTCTCAGCAGAGCTTCATCAATCAGGTCAGGTCTGTTGGTCATTCCTAAGTGCAAAATTAAAACCAGAAGGAGCATTAGCTGAGCTTACCAAATAGGACTTCAATTCCTGAACACAGTCCGGAGAGGTAAGAAGAGACCTCAAAGAGTCTCAAAAGAAGAGACAAAAGAGACTCATTTTCAGAAACACTGGGAAAAGACATGCCTTAAATTAGAATCAGGGCAATAGAGATCAAACCTGCATTGTTCCTGCAATGAACAGAGCAGCAAATTTCAACCTGACCCCATGACAAGAAAGACCACCATACCAATCACCAGGATGTTATTGAGTTGCTCCACTCCATCAATTTTAGACAGCAGTTGGTTGACAACGGTATCGTGAACTCCAGTGCTCCCCGCCATGCTTCCTCGCTGCTTGCAGATTGCATCAATCTCATCAAAAATGATGATATGAACACCGCTGTTTGCTCCAAGCTATTGGAGAGAAAAGCACGTCAGGAATGCCACAATGTCATCATTGAAAGCCATTTAACAAAACGTAACTTCAAAAGAAGATCAGTCAGCGAAATACGAAACATTGATTTCTTCAAGTGATTTGGATACCACGTGCTGTGCATCAGATCCCTTCTCAGTAACACCTTGCTGTCCTCCAGAATGGGTTGGCTGGTACATTCAACCAACCCAACTGGGATGGCTGCACTCAATGCTGGAAATATTGGATGAATGCACCCGATGTGGGAAACATCCCAGGTCAAAATGAAGTTAAGAAATACACGGCTTGCCATGTAACTCTGTTCTCCATGCTTCAAGGAGTCCATTTGTTCAGTGCCAATCAGAACAGAACTGTTTACTTCCAGGTTCACTCCAAGGTGAAGCAGTTGCAGCTGGTAACAGAACAGGATACTTCTTTTTGTGACCATGTTATGAAGCTTTCCCCCTTCAAATTCCACCTCTATAACGTCTATTGTGGTCAGTGGGGACCACATTAATACCAGATGAGTGTGCTGTCCCTGGCAATCTGCTCAGACACAAGTCATTACAATACCAACCTTTTGGAGACCTTTTTAATCTCACAACTTGTCATCAGGACCATCCCCCCCCCTCCAGCCAATATCAGGTCTATTGTAACAGGTGTGTTATTGCAAAGGAAAGACGCTCACAGCTTTCAGTCACATTGCAACAACCGGAGAGAAGGAGGCTGTTTACATCTGCGTGAGCTCCCATGTAAAGCAGGCTTATTGATTAATAAACCTTGTGCAGAATAAAATCATGACAAGCACTATCACAATCTGCAGTGCTGTCATAAACTATATTAGAAGATACAACACCCTTGGCTAATGTCTTCTGAAAAGACCTCCCTATATTTAAATCCAACTTACCTGATGTCGTATTTTCTTTATCAGAAACTCTTATGAAGATAAAGTGATACGAAGAGTTACCATAGCACAAAGGAGAAAAAGGTTTTTATAGCTTCAAACTAAAGACTGGGCTTTCTGTAACTGGTTGAAGTAATGGACAAAAACAACAAGCCTGGGAAAAACAATCTCTGCCTCAATTACACTTTGGGAGCTCCATGCTCTCTAGCTTTGAGGTAGAGAGTTCTTATCCATTAGTTCCATAACTAATGATCCATAACTGTTCTCATCCATTAGTTTTCTGCTGAGCAAAAATTAATGGTCTATAATGTTGACTTATGCACTCATACTATAACCCTGTAACTCAAAAACTTGAAGCCACTTATTTGAAATCCATCCTATTTTATGTGTCCTAACTCCAACTGGACTGTCTCCAAACTAAAACAAGAAAAAAGCAAAAAAGAAATGGAGCAAAATGTTTACAAACCTATTTTTAAGCACTTTCTGAACAGCTGACACACTGCGTAATATAAAACACAACAGGATGGGCACTAATGAATTACCTTAAAATGAAAGTTAAACAAACTGTCCACTTGCAGCACAGCTACCTGGAAGACCAGCTACCTTCTTCAGTTCTGATATTCTTTTTGCTTTGAGTCAACACCGAGTGAATCTGTAGAACACTAATATTCAGTGACTTGCAAGGAGTAACTATAATCACAAGTGAAGCCGTGACTCAGTCTTTTAATGCAAGCAGCAATTTTCTGATTACAAACTTCCTTTCCAGGCATTCTTTAGGCACATTCATCCTGACCATGCTATTTATCCATGTTTGCATTACCCTTCTTTGTTCCTCTTCTGCATCAGCAAACAGCTTGCGGATGTTGGCCTCAGACTCGCCCACATATTTATTGAGGATTTCTGGCCCGTTGACCACTTTTGGTTCTCTGGCATTCAGCATCTTGCCAATCTGTCTGGCCATAAGCGTTTTACCACAGCCTGGAGGTCCATATAGCAGAATGCCTTTTACATGCTTGCAGCCTAGAAGAAGAGAGAACACGATTAAAAACAGGGTTACATAGGAAAGAGCCAGGGAAGTGGTGGAGTCAGCATCCCTGGAGGTGTTCAAGAACTGTGGAGATGTGGAACTGAGGGACCCAGTCAGTGGGTATGGTGAGCATGGGCTGGGGCTGGACTTGGTGATCTTGGAAATCTTCTCCCAAATAACGATTCTATGACTTCTCACTTGCCCTACAGGGGCACATAACACAAATCAGGACAACCTTCCCTTACAGGAAGGTTTCAGCTGAGTTTAATTTTCATATATATAAAGGGAAACGAAGCATCCTTCGTAACGCTGACGACTGTTACCCAACTGAAGCTCAGCTCCCAGCATAGGTGCAGACAGTGTAGGTTATTGCTTCTTGAATCAGAAATCATGGAATATTAGGTAATAATGTTTAACTTTCTACCCCTGCATTGAGCTTTAATGAGACTAGTTCTGAATACGTGTTTTTAGGACAAATATGGAGGAAGGCACAAAAGATAAGGTTGGACGGAGTCCTGAGCAGCCTGACCTGGTAGCTGGTAACCAGATCACAGCAGGGAGTTGCAGCTCAATGATCTTTAAGGCCCCTTACTGCTCAAGCCATTCTGTGATCATTCATGATTCTGTGAAACTGAGAAAGGCTTCTAAGAGCCATTAGAACCATCAGAGGCCAAAATAAGTTTAACTCATAACTGAAGAGATCCAAAAAGCTCTAAGTTAACCAAATAACAGGACTTTCGATCACTGTGTATGAGCACTGGCATTTAATTCTCTCCTTTGAGAAAAGGAAAGACCCAATGGATCTAAAGCGGGGCGCATCCAAAGTCAGCAACATGCACAGGAGTGCACACAACTTCTGAGAGATACATCCATGTGAAAGCAAGGAATTTTTCCCTTGGATTCACAGAATTTTAGATAAACAGCATGTAAGCCCTAGCTGTGTTTTATCAATAATTTGAATAACCTTATGCTAGAATATTTTATACTCTGCCTTAATAAGAAAAGTCACAGTACTAGCATACATGTACTACGAAGTTGGTGACGAAGTAGAAGAGAGAAAACATACAAGTTATTTTGCCTAGATCCTTGTGTTTCCAGATCTGTTTTCTATTTTCCATTCTGTTTTGAAGACAAACAACAACAACTCATGCCACAGTCACTCCCACTCACCAGCCCTACAGGACATCCCAAGGAAAGAGACCAGGAGGAAGCTGCATCCACTGCAGCCTATGAGAAAACAGCACATCTGGACTGTGCCCAGTGCGGCTTTCATCAGCACAAGTCTCCATTTTGAACACAAGTGGTGAATTACAGGGTACAGAGTCCTGTACTGCCTGCTCCTTTTCTCTTGCTCCATCCAACATTGGTACAATTGAAGATGAAAAACTGTTTGGCTTCGAGAATATTAGATTTATCTAAAACCTTGGAAGTCTTGAAGTACTCTAATGCATTTAGAGAACAAGCACTTTTCTTACCAATGATCAACCGCAACTTAATTTCATTCACTCCTTAACATTACAGTGATGAACTCACACTTCAACATGAAAAATAGCTCAATACAGAATGTTTTCTAATATCAGCACACGCTGCTCTCTCTCTCTTTCAGGGTGTTAGTGTATTAAAGTTTAAAGAGAACATCACTACGAGGAGCTTCTCATCCCTACCACAATCTCAAACAGAGATCGTGATCCATTGGTTAAGTACAGTAATAAACCTGGAGACTTCTCCATGGGAAAGGAAGGGTAAAGAATGAAAAGGAAGAGAAAAGAAAATACTGCAGAAAAAGCAGGAGGTCTGGTTAAGAAGAACCCATCAGTCAACTTTCAGGCATCTACGAGTCAAGAAACACAAACACATACTGTCAGTGAAGAACCAGTTTTGCACAGGAATGAATGAGGCTCAGATAAATTAAAAGCTATTCCTGTCAAATCAATGTCACGAGAGGTATTGTGAACATGTTTTGCAGAGGAACATGATCACCTATGTAGCCAAGCAGCACAAAGCAGGGTTTTGATGATGAGTGATGCTTTTAGGGGAAATAGCAAGGAAAGAAAGTCAGAGGTGCTCAGAAAGCTCCAAAGTGCTCGAGCAGGAGAGGCCATCTGAAGGCTACCAACAAGTCAGGGCACATGCACACTGCCCTGCGAGCATCCGAATAGGGTAGGAAAGCTGTACTGTACTGTCTTATCTCTTCGTAGCACACCTTCAAAAAAGAAGAAGCAAAAATACCAACTCCGGGTATTTTTAAAATAGATAAGTGATGACAAACTACAAATGTTAGGGCTCAAATCACAGTGAGATGCTAAGGAATTTTGAGTAAGGTTATCTCCACTACACTGACTTCACCAGCGTCGCCAAATGTCAATACTATTATGAGAACCTTAGAAACACAAATTATTAGCAGTGCAGACAACTAACTCATTAAGCTTACAATTAGGAGCCCAAATCAAAGGTCATTCCTGTAATGGGATACTCTAATTATGAATTAAATGACATGTGGTTAACAGGCTGAATAGAGATGTTAACAGGAACCAAAATAAACCAATACAGGAACTCTTCCACACAAAATATTAGGGAAAAGTCACAAAAAATGGTAAGAATGGGAGTTCCGAACCAGAATGTCACTTACCCAGAGACGGCATGAAGTTCATTCGTTCAACTCTCATTATTCACTTTTTTGAAAGATCAGAAGAAACGTTTTAGCATCATAGGGATTTTCTACCTGGAAGTGTAATTCCCCTTTTAATTAAAATGAAAGCATTCTGTTGTAATTGTATCACTCAGATGCACCTATCAGGAATCTGCATCGAAGGCAAAGCACTGATCTTGAATGCAGGGAGAGATGCTTATCTCTGCACATTCGTCTCCAAGCAGGTTACAATAAGATCAGGGTTCCCAGACTTCACCTGCTACATGGACAAGATTTTCCCAAAACATACCTGAGTGGAATTTCCCCCTCCTCTCAACCTGTAAGTCCAGCTTTATTTCAGCCTACATCACTGCCTCCCGTTAATCTTCCTGAAGGATTTATGCGTTGCTGACAAGCAGCAGGACTGAAGGAAATAGTCCCTGTTTTGAGTTCAGAGATGGGACATGCTAACCCATACCAAAAAGAAGTCTTCTCTGTAACAACAACAAAAAGAGCAAACATCTCTGCCTCTCAAACAGAGTTACAAAAATGTCGTTAATTTAAGACAAAGATTATGAAGAGTCCTCGTGATTCTTACAGCCACATTCTATCCAGATGTTAAGAGCCATAAATCTCATCAGCATTCTCTACTTTTTAGAGTAAAGCTGGATCACTTCTGTCTACTTAAAGTCAGCATGATGTAATTAGTAAATACATTATGGAACACTTACCTACAGAGCTGATCAGATTAAACAAATGTCAAACTAACAGGGTTACGGGGATGTCCCAAAGCTAGTTTCCAGCAAGAGCAATGCTGTACTTAACAAGCAGAGGAAATGCCTGCTATGGAACACCACAACTGCAACCAAAAGAAGCGAGAGCAGACATCCTTATAATTCAGTATCTGGTGCTGATCATGGCCATCAACAAAGCAAAAACCCTTGCAGCACTTTAGGTGACAAACACCTCTTCCCTTTGTTACACACCTGCCTTCTGTGAGCTGCATTTCAAACTTCCTGTGCTGAAAGAGCAAACACCCACTGATCTCCTTCCAGGGCTGAAGATCTTCAAGCCAACTCAGTCCACGTACAAAAGCTGTCCTGAGCTCATCATCCCCATGCTCTGCTCCAAAGCTCTCCAGTTCTACTGCATCCTTTCTGGTTGGAACCGGGTGGGCTTTAAGGTCCCTTCCAACCCAAGCCATTGGGTTAAACAATAATGTAAGTTAAACAATAATGGCCCCAGTATGAACACAAGACACAGCATAAGTGACAAGCCTCTGTAGCATAACTTCACACTGCTCTGAGCTCAACAGTTCAGTCAGACCTTAATCCACTGGGCTTCTCACCTACCTAGTCTGTCTTGCAGCAGTTTGTCTACAAGGATGTTATAAGAGACAGTGCTGAAAGCCTTATTAAATATGAGATAAACAATATCCACGCACCCCCACTAATTCTCTGATCTCCTAACCGTAAGACAAATGAAAGGAGTTTGTGGCGAGATGGGGTCAGCCTCAGCTCCCAGGTAACAGCGACAGGATGAGAATGAATGGCTTCATGTTGTACCAGGGGAGGTTCAGGTTGGCTATCAGAAAAAACTTCCCTGAAAGAGTGGTGATGCATTGGAACTGACTGCCAGGGAGGTGGTGGAGTCACCATCTCTGGAAGTGATCAGGAACGGCAGAGATGTAGTTCCGAGGCACACGGTTTAGCGGGCAGTATAGGTGGTAGGTGGATGTTTGGACTTGGTTATCTTAGAGGTCTTTTCCAACCTTGGTTAAAGATCATTATTACTTTGTACATCCATGCTGAACACTCCTTATCATCATCTTCTCCTTCATACATCTGGAAGTGGTTTCCAAGCTGAGTTTCTCTACCACCTTCCCAGGAACTGCATGAAGAACCCCAGCTCCTCCTCCTCCGTGCCTTCTTGAAGATAGGAGTAACATTTGCTTTCTTCCAGTCTCATACGCTTTGATGTGAGGAGAGCATTTTATAATTGCATTAGGAGGTGAAGACACGGGAAAGTGTTGGCCCAACTCTCAACAGAGAAGAAAGATCAACCACAGGCAATGCTAAGTTCAAACTGTAAAACACGTTTTACTCGAGTGATGATTTCAATTATGTGGCAGTCAACATTCGTATCAAAGACAAAGAAAGAAGATCTCAGCACAGAAAAAGAAAAGAGTAAGAGACAGCTCACAGGAGTATTGAATACTCAGAGATTACACCTGGACTTGGACTTCACCCAAGAGCACTCCGAGCATGTGAAGTCATCTCAAAGTCACTGAGAATTTGTACAGTATGGGTAAGACACTGTGGGGAGGAACATGATCATCACTGTTCATGTTACTGAGGAAAAGAAGAGCCAGGGGAAAGAAAAGGAGCCATGGGGTCAGACTAAATCTTGAGAGATCCCTTCCAACTTCAACTACTTTCTGATTCTGTTGTATAGACCTAACATTAACTTAATTCCTAGAGAACTCTGGTACGGTGGCCTTTAAACCAGGTAGAAGAAAATAAGGATATGAGCAATTCCCAAAAGAAATTTAGTATATACATCTAAAGACAACTTCCCTCTAGGAAAGGGTATGAGGTCAAATAGAGGGAGAAGAGAGAAAAAAGAGCAATGAAGAGAGATTCAGACCTTCATAAAGATATGTAGGACCCCTTTGTAACTTTGTTCTTTATAAACATGTACAAAAACCAGTGCCCAAATGAAGTTAAAGGTAAGTGAACAATGGATGGAAAGAAAACACCAAACCAATAACTCTGGAGCATCAATATACATTGCTTTTATTGATAGCTTGAAAGATGGAACAGAATGATCGAATTGAGTTGGAAGGGACCTTTAAAGGTCATCTAGTCCAACTTCTCTGAAATGAGCCAGGGCACCCACAGCTAAATCAGGATGCTCAGAGTCCAATACAGCCTGACCTTGAATGCCTTCAGCGACAGGGCAGGCAACAGATATCTGGGCAACCTGTCCAGTGCTTCACCACCCTCACCTTAATAAACTTTTTCTTGTATTCAAACTAAAACTCCCCTCTTCCAGTTTAAAACCTCTTCCCCCTGTCCTTTCACAATAGATCCTGCTAAAGAGTCTCACTCTCACTCGCCACTACAGCCCCCATATACTCCATATACTGACAGGCCACAACCAGGTCTGCCTGCAGCCCCCTCCACTACAGGACGAACAGCCCCAGCTACCTCAGCCTGTCCTCACAGCAGAGATGTTCCACCTCTCAGATAATTTTTGTGGCCCTCCTCTGGATGCATTCTAGCAGGTCCACGTCTCCCAGTACTGAGAACACCTCATCCAGATGCAGCACTCCAGGTGAGCTTCCACAGCGCAGAGTGGAGGGGCAGGATCACCTATTAAATCTGCACCTTACATGAACAAACAAAAGTCCCCTTCAAAAGATAAAAAATAAAATAAAATAAAATAAATCTATTTTTAAGAAGGGTAGAAAGGACAACCCAGGGAGCTGATGGCCCGTCAGTCTCACCTCAGTGACAGGGGAAATCATGGAGCAGATCCTCCTGGAAGCTGTGCTAAGGCACATGGAAGGGAGGGAGGTGACACAGGACACCCAGCAAGGCTTCAGCAAGGGTTCTGCCTGTCCAATCTTCAGACTTTTTATGATGGCAAAACAGTGTGTGCGGACAAAGGAAGAGCCACCAACGTCATCTATCAGGACTTGAGCGAGGCTTTTCACATGCTACCCAGAACACTCTTCTCTCCAAATTGGAAAGAGACAGATTTGATGGGCTTTGTTACAATAAGGGCAGTGAAGTCCTGGTACAGGTTGCCCAGAAAGGCAGTGGGTGCCTCATTCTTGGAGACATTCAAGGTCAGGCTGGACAGGGCTCTGAGCACCTGATCTAGCTGCAGATGTCCATGTTCACTGCAGGAGAGTTGGACCAGACGGCCTTAAAGGACCCTTTCTAATTCCAACGATCCTATATGATAAATTGCTGCAAGGTTGAGAACAAGCAACTGGGAAGTTTAGACAGTAAAAACACTCTAAGCAGTGGCATAGGCTGCATTAGGAAGTTCTTGTATTATCACCTCAATTACAGGTTAGACATCTCTGACAGCGATGTTTCCTTAAAAAGAAAATCCTATCTTAAAAATAGACTGGATGAGATCCTAATACTCTTACAGCATCCGAGCACTTCAAGAACAGACACCGAATATGAAAAAAGTTACCCACGTGGTGACATATCTGTTTCAGTTAGAAAAAAAAAAAAAAGAACAACAAAAAAGAATGCTCTAGCATCCCATAATATAACATTTATCAAATAAAAAGGAGAAGCATAAGTTTCAACAAGAGGATGCCTTACACAGCAGAAAAGAGTAAACAAAACCAGTCCTAAGCAACTAATAGGGATGAAGGGCTGCATGTGGTTCACCACGTAGGTGCATGGGTTTACTTGAGCTGAATGTCACCAGATCACCAAGAGTCAAACGCTAGGTAAAAAGTAAGCACATCGTGGCCCCAGATTCCTGACCCTAACAACCACAAAGCAAGGCAGCAGCGTTTTGCTCACTTTAGAGAACATGCAGTTATTTCTGTGCAAGAGATCGTGGGCTCTGCCAAGCAACAACCTGGTTTCTGGGAGCTCACCAGGGAAGATCGGATCAGTCTATAGAAAACCCTACCATAGAGGTGATGCTGCTGGAGATATCTCCATGCTACAGTCCAGAGACTGAGAGCATCACTTCTATGAAGGACCTGAGCTACAATTAGGATGACCTGGCACAAGCAGGTCTGCAGTTTGCGTTTATTACCACAGTCTTTGAGTTCTCAGTGGGAATGAAAGAGCTGCAACTCAATGATGCTGAATATACACCTTTAATCACCATCAACATTTTCTCTGCAGAATCACCAAATATGCAGAACCAGATTGTGGTGGACAGGCTGCAGCACACCTGTCAGGAAACCTTCCTTCTTACATTTGCATCAACAGACCAAATGACCACTTGATGTTTCCAAGGATGTTAATGAAGCTTGTCAGTCTTCAGTAGTGCCCACTCCAAACAGGTGTTTGCCATTCAGCAGCAGGACAAAAAACCCCCTCCCTGAAATGAAGGCCCTCCCCACACATATAAACTCTTCTTTAGAGCCTCTTGCCTCCATTTTAAGCACGTCCTGGGGATTTGCTCATTGATCCCTCTGCCCTCTTGGGGGTTATGAAAATGAATTTGCAGGAACTTGCCAACCCCCTCTCTATTGAGAGCAGCCCAACTTAAAAGGCTTCTGCAGGGTCCCCAGTGTGCTTGGATCCAAGAAGATCACAGAAGTCAATATGGATGTTCTAGGAGTTTCAGAGGGTTCCCTATAAATAAAATATCTTGTACATACTGCCCTTTACAAAGATTCCAGGAGAAGTAGTTGTTATTTCTTTCCTGTGAGACTTCATCTCTTGAGTTGCCCTTTTATTCTGGCCCTCCTTTGGAAAGGGGATTCCTCTAATGCTGGAACTAGATCATCTTTAAGGTCCCTTCCAACCTAAGCCACTCTATGACTCTATGATCAACAATGTTCATAATACTAAAGAATCCCTATAAATGACTGTAAACCTGCGGCCTTAAAAGCAATCAGCTTAAATTGATTAAACTCCCCCAAAGTCCGCTGCCTTCCTCCTGCTGCTACAATGCGGGTAGTTGTGTCACATCAAGCCAACCGAGAAATGTCTTCTGGGTTGGTTGGTTTGGGTTTTTTGGTGGTTTTTTTTTTTTTGCTTTCAATTGTATTAGCTCTTTACAGAGGCATACAATCCCAAAGCCAACAAGAGGTGGTAAATATGAACATGGGAAAGGCGTGGGTAGGGAAAATGAAATTGTCCCGTTCCAGGACAGCTATGGAAATGTCTGATGACCAGTTGAAATGGATCTTAGATTTCTTTTCTTGGATAAACCAGAGACTGCAGCATCTGAATAGTATTTACATCCTTGGATGATATGGTTAACTAACGTTGATTTATATGCTCCAAACCCAGAACATTCCTTGGAAGTTAGATAAACCACACACAAATTGCAAGCAATTTCTGAAGGGTCTATACTGTCTCTATGTAGTTACGGGACAGAAATATTTATTGCATTTGGCATGGAAGTTGCAGTCTGTAAGCAAAAAATAGAAGTGGGTGAGCGCTACAGCACCAGATAGCAAGCAAATTCTTTCTTTTCCTTTCCCAATAAATTATATACAAAGGTGAACAGCTGTCACATTGACATTTCAGATCTGAAATATAGTTGAGAGCAAGTTATAACTAAGGCAAAGAAAATGAGTGTCAGAAAGTTTTGTTATTTCAAATTTCAGATAAGCTCTTTAGCCCTAGGGTTAATCAGAGCTCTGTTTGGAGTCAAACTCCTTACTAGAAAAATGTTTCTTTGTCTAGTATGTGTGTAAACACGCACAAGTAAGGGTATATGTATTTATATAAATAACATGGCACACCTTTAATTCAAGATTAGCCCCTAGGAGGCCTTCCCTAACAGATCGATATGAAATAAATTAGGCAGCAGAGAGAGAATCGTGCACTAATTGGATTTAGCCTACAGGGGTTCTTCAGCATTTCTCCCTAAGTGTTTAAATCACTTAGAATAGACCTAACACACCTCACAGAGAAGTTTACTTTAACATTAATTCTACAAACACTGGAAACGGACACGCTCCACGCAGGCACACACAAACAGGACATATCTTCTGATGAAAATCTGTTTTGTAATCAGAATTGTGATTGCTTCATTTGTGGGAAGAGGGAAGGTGGATCGAGAAATATAAACATAGTTAGAAATTATGTAGCTCTGAATTCCAAGTTTAAATACGATCCCACAGAGATTATATTCAGAGAATGAAGATGAGCTAGAACATCCTCAGCCACGTTATGGGAAAAAAATAAGATATTTGCAGCTGCACATTGCTTAATAAAATTAAATCGGTCCCATTTATCTGCCTGCCAGCACATGTTTACAAAGTAATGGCACTGCCTCTGCTTCCCCGGACCCCAAAAGGCTATTTAAGAATCTGTGCTTTTATTTCACCAACTCCAAGATATGCCATGGCCTCTGCATCCCCTCCAGCACTTCCGATTGGACCACTCCAGGATCACAAACAGTACTCTTTTTTGGGCTAACAGTTTGAGAAGGATGTAAGTTCACAGTGCAGTGGCCAGGACAATAGATACTATACATAACACAGGACCATTAAGGACAGAATTTCCTTTGATTTGTACAGAAAGCCCACTGCCAGCAAGTCAGAAATGGGAGCATTTGGTCTCACTGCTGTGAACAAACGATGCATTCAGGAAAATAGGCAGCATTTGGGTTTCAACAGGAAAGTATTCAGTTAAACCATGTATCGCATTTGCTCAGACATTTCATGTACAGTGCTGAACATCCAAGTCGCTCCTCTGTCCCTCATAACAGGAGTACGAAAGACATTTGGGAGCAACAGCAGAAGAAAAGGCTTTGTCAGTCCACCCGCCCTCCAAGCAATCGCCACGTTAGCATCAGGCTCTTACACGATATCCAGTCTTCTCAAGCCCGTATTGTACTTACCCATTTGCTCCACGATTTCAGGTGGAAAAACTCGAGAAGCAAAAGCTCGTCGGAAAATATCTGAGAACTCTTTGTCAAGGCCCCCAATGCCCATTTTCTCAAAATTCCAGTCTGGGTTGATGATGGACTGGCGGTTCTCTTTGGTCTTTGATTTACCTGGAAAAAAAAAAAAAGAAACCACTTCAAACTCATGGCAGAGCAGAATTACAGTAAATGTAGCGCAAATACCAAATTGGATCTACCCAGGGAACCCGGCATTTCACAGAATCACACAATTGCAGGGGTTGGAAGGGACCTCAAGAGACCATCAAGCACAAAGCCCCTGCTAAAGCAGGTTCCCTACAAGATGTCACACAGGTAGGCATCCAAATGGGTTTTGAGCATCTCCACAGAAGGAGAGTCCACAACCTCTCCTTGCATTTTCATACCTGGCATCTCAGGACTAAGCAGCAATCATATTTGACTGAACTCAGGAGCACTGCTCCTCCCACACATCACTTCATGTTTATTTACATTGAATTTCCTCTGCTATTTTCTTGCTTAGTTGCTCAGCCCCATCGGAGCACGCTTTGTCACCTCATTACTCAGCCTTTATTCCACCTTATTCAATAATTATAATGAAAAGCAAAGGCCCTGGCAGAGATTCACGCTGAACTCAAGTGGCACTGGTTATTTACTTCTACCTTTCACTGTTCATCCACTTCTGTTTAGTTTTCTTTTAAATAAACATTGATAAGAACTGCTGGAAGAGCTTTAAAACGTAAGCTTAAAAGTACTCAGTTCATTTAAGAGGCTGACAATAACCACAAATACTACAGTAAGAATGCAGCTGAGATGCTAACAGCTGGAAACATGTCTTGCCTTAAACTGGAGGGGAATTTATAGACAAGCATTCATACGAGCTGGATCAGTATTTCCAAATGGCTGCTCATTAGAAACTAATACTAAAAGCCCAGAGAGCAAACAAAGATTCCCAAAATACTCATTAATCCTTGCTGAATTTGAATGTCTTGTATCCTCTTGTTATACAGTGGCCCCGGGAACAATTAATGCCTACATTCAAGCATCTAGAAGTCCACTAAGGGCACCAAATACAAGTTTCGAGCTATCTGAATTAGATTGCTACGAACCTTTGTGTCAGAGCCTTCAGTGAAGAGGAACCTTCAGAACCAGGTGTCTGAAGGCACCTGGAACCAACGCCTTAACTCACAGTGCTACGTATCACAGCTCTAACATGTTAGCTAGAGGTATGCCTGTTTTGTTACACTAACACATAGCCGTGCAGGACAGCAGTGAACATCTGGCTCACTGATTGCTTTGTATTTATTACTGCATTGCCCCACTGCAGTTTTAGATCAGTCCACTCAGCCAGGCATGATCCTATGTTCCTTATCCTGAACTTAGCCTATATCCCCCCCTTCTGGCTATATCTGATCATTATAAAATTCTCACGCATTCCACAAAACCACCATCCTTGGGTTTTATAACACATCGTTTTATGCAAAGTAGAGGAAACAGAACTGGCATTATTTTTTAATGACCACAATTCTTATCTGCTGTAAAGGCCCTTTATTGAAGCAGCCCTCAGTGACATTTTATTTTTATCTCCTCACTCTGAATTTAATTATTCACAACTTCACAATTCTCCAGAGACTAACAAAGCACATTAAGGAGCTCTGCCTCAGATCAGTCAGGAGATAAAATAAAGGAACAATCTGACAGAAGTAAATCGAGGCATAAGCAACTCTTTTGTCTTGTCTGGAGGCAATGAAACAGGATCACAGCAAAGGAATCCTATTTCCAATCAATTAACCCTCCCTCGGGACCACTTTCCACACCTTCCCAGGCCAGGAGGAAAGTCACAGGTCATTCCATTGCAGTTGGACTAGATGATCTTTCAGGGTCCCTTCCAACTCAAACCATTCTCTGATTCTATGACTTTATGTTTTGAAAACCAAGCAAATAAAATATCACCACTTGCTCAGATACAATACCGGGTGATGTTAACACTCCACCCCAAGCTGTCCAAACAAAACACAGTGGACAACTACAGAGCACAAGTCACAGCCTCACGCTGAGTAAAGATAATACTTCAGAACAGCGTCAAAAGTGCCCCTGCTGCACCTTCTGTAGTGGTCAATGAGTTAAATTCTATTGTCCTGAGTGCTATTAGCCTCACATTTTACTTCTGAACCAAACCCTCAAAGTACTGAGCACTCAGAGCCAAGCAGAACTGTCCTTTGAGCACAAACCTACTACAAAAAGTCACTGAGCTGAGCTGGCCACGTCCACTGAGCCCTTGCTCACAGCAGCCTTCCCTCCTCTGCCCCTTATCTGTAGAAGAGGAGCAGCAAAACAAAAGGTTTCTTTCTTTCTCCTGGAGTCTCTGAGCTTAAAAAAAAAAAAGAAGTTAAAAAGGAAAACAAGAAAGAAGAAAAGGAAGAATGTCTGCTCAGTACAGACATTTAATCATACCCAGCAAGGAATGCCTACAGCCATCTAATCACCAAGTGAGGTATTTGCAACACTACACCTGCTAAGTGCTGTTCACTTCATAACACAGATAGGAAAGGGAACAGCCAGACTAATAGTGTATATATATATATATGTCTATATTTATATATGTATGTTTGGCAGGAAAGCCACCATAGCCTCAGGGCACATCTAAAACCAACTGTCAGAAGATTCCCTCACTGCCCGCTTTGTGGACCAGGTCCCCATTGTTCAATCTGGTGGCCCTATGGGAGAACCCTACATGAGTTCCTCTCTAGGTGAATGTGAGGAGGACACATTAATTATTCCCTGATTTGTTTGCTAGCAATGTCTGAAATTACACATAAGGATTTGCTTTATTAAGGCTTTAGAAAGTGCTTCCTAGGACAAAAAACTTCATAGCTTTGTTAATATATTTGCTCTATTGGATGCAGAGCAGTTAGCATAACCTCTATTCTTCTAATTCCATTTTCTATTGTCAGAGTCTCTTGGTCACCTTCTCTTTCCCAATCTCTATCAGTGTATTTTAGATATGTCATGGTGATAAGTCCACAGAACTAATCCAGCACATCAGCGAGCTGTGGAGCTGCACACTGGGGTGACACGGTAACTTCTTGTCAGTCCCTGCAAGGAGCAGCAAAGTCTGCAAGACGTACAGTGTCATCTCACTGCAGTGGCTTCCCACAGACATCCAGATACACACTAACTCCTTTCTTAAAGGCCTGTGAAAGGTTCCTAAAGGGTCAAGCACAGCCTCAACCTTTTAAGACATCTTAAAAGGCAGTTTTCAATGGATCAGGTGAACTAATATAACTAGAAAACCAATCTTTAATTATACAAGTCTTTGAGGCCTGAAGAGCAGCAAACCTTGAGCAGTACTTCTCTCTTGACATAAAATGGCACTTACCAATCAGATTGAGAGAGGAATTCTCAGCTTTTTCAAAAGCTACTTGGCTGTTTCCAAAAACCAAGCCTACCTCAATCTGAAAAAGAGAAGGAGTCCAATGGTTACATCAAGCTGTTAGAATCAACTTCAGATCCTTCTTTGGTATCTCCAAGCAGATCTCAGGAGGAAAGAGCAGAAAGAGCTCCACGACAAAAGGTATTGGAAGGAATGTGACATAGCAACACCTCCTCTAAAACCAGCTTTGGTAACAATTTGAATGTGGGACTTTGGTGGGCACAATAATTTGGCTTTTTGAAGTTATTTGTTTAGTTCAAAACTAACTGTTCTATTATGGCAAGGTCCAGCAGGAGAACAAATAAGATATTTGTACTTCCTAGCAAAGGAAAATCAGAATTGGGCATAACTGCTAGACTAAAAGGCCCAAGAGAGAAGGTTTCCATGAATTAACATATGAATTCCAAAAGATACTCCTTGTATTTCACCCAGCTCTGCACTTCAGTAGGTGCAACTCCAAGCTGCCAACTACACCAGCACAGGAGACCTCAAGAAACCGAGAACACACATCACCTCCAAGGCAAAAGCAGTGCTCGGATGAAACAAAGCAACTTCTTCAAATGACAGTAACCTAAACTCCTCACTGTAGCAGCACCTTATCTGTACCTGAGCCATTGCAGAACCCAGGGAGTAAATTCCTGTGTCCTCACCTTCTGCTTTTTGCTTGCTCCAGACTCTCCTTTGAGGATGCTGGGATCCATTCCTTCCATGGACTTTACCAACAGGCCAAAAAGTTTGTCATTAAAACTGAACACAAGCTGTGGAAAGAAGAAGCAGAAGTAGATATGAAGTCATTAAATGTTAAGAAGGATTTTGACAGAGCTAGTAATATTGGAAGAGAAAGAGGCTTGAGGACTAACCTTCCCAAGCAACAAATTCCACATACTTTCATTCTGTAAAGGTTGAGCATAACGAATACGTCCTTCTCATATCCCATACTATGCTGAGTTTTAATTAAAACCAACATTCATTTTAATTTTGTACTGAAGGAAGATACATGCTACTTAGCAAAAGATTCCAGGAGCTCCCATGTTTATACCCAATCAGGCCAAGATGTAGAAAGAACACAGATTCTCAAACCTCCATTTTCCTCGCAAAGATTAATTTCTTTAGCTAAGGAAAAGGAACATGCTAAATCACTCTGCTCCCACTCTCAGTGGAAGTCAGGATCGCTGAACGCGTCATGAAGACCCTGTTCACAAAATGAACAACTTCTCCTTGTTCTCTGCAGCTAATATCTAATTACTTAGATACTATTCTTTATATAAGCATTCATTTTACTTAATGTCTTTTCAGCCTTCAGGATACAACGTGCAAAATCAAAGCCAAAGCACACCTGCTGCCCTACAGAGAAGGCCTGGCTGTTGAACTGCTGAATGAACTCAGCAGCCATCTTGTCTGTGTCATACGGGTTGGAGTCAATGCTCTTCTTCTGCAGAAAGTCTATCTCAATCGTCATCGTGCCAATACACTGCTTAGACTTGTCAAAAGTGTACAGGGAAACTGGAAAAAAAAAGAAAACATTTCAGAATGCACAACCAATTAAACACGCTGTAAGTTTGGAACACACGTTCTTCTGTTCCGAATATCTCATGAAATTGAATACCCTATTTCTAATGGAAAACTTTATCTCCCTTAGCTCCTTCTTTCACTACAACATCAAAAACAGAGCAAGTGTACCTCTGCTGAAAATCCTGCATTTCTTTAATAATGTCCTTTAAATAACATCCCTTAGAACAGCTCAAACACCACACAAGCCTAAGGAAAGAGGACAGCGGAGAACAGTAGC
Source organism: Alectoris magna (assembly GCA_030625065.1). Classification (NCBI taxonomy): domain Eukaryota; kingdom Metazoa; phylum Chordata; class Aves; order Galliformes; family Phasianidae; genus Alectoris; species Alectoris magna. Next base: position 2,627,202 of record CM060577.1, read on the forward strand.
ACCACAGTAGCTTCCTCAATGCCTGCAGCTTTGGAGGACGACTTAAGAAAGCTCAAAGGAAATACGTTAAGCCTGAAAAACCACCTACCAGAAGTCATTTTTTCAACAGATTGACCAGCTCTTCTCCAGACAGGGTAGTAGAAATATTAAACTATATTACTGCACATGAACCTACACGTGATTCACAGATCAGAATGAAGCATCATCTACAACAGGTCTCACTTATCTCATGTCAAAACTCAAGGCTGTTGCTACTGGAAGTAGGACAGAAAATAAAAAGCATGGATCACAACTTCAGGGTTACTGACTCAACACAGTTGATTGGAAACACAGGATCTCACAAAGTAAGCTGCCCACGTAACTCACAAACAAGACTACAGCAAAGGACAGAAGCCGAAGAATGAAATACGTTATGAAGTGATAGCCAGCATGGCTTCAAAAATGGCAGACTGTGCCTGACCTGTCTGGAGGCCTTCTATGGTAGAGTGATGGCATCAGTGGACAAAGGGTAACTGATGTCACCTGCTTGTGCAAGGCCTTTGGCACAGTCTCACGCCACGTCCTTATCTCTGAGTTGGAGAGAGATGGGTTTGAAGGCTGCACTATGCAGTGGATAAAGAGTTGCTTGGATGGTTGCAGCCACAGGCCTGCTGTCAGTGGCTTTGTCCGAGTGAAGGTCACCACCTCAGCGGTGCCCTCCAGAGGTCCATCTGGGACCAGTGCTCTTCAACACCTTTATCAATGACACAGACAATGGAATCAAGTGTACCCCTCAGCAGTTTGCAGACAGCACCAAGCTGGGTGGTGCAGCTGATGCCACAGAAGGAAGGTACGCCATCCAGGCTCAAAAACTGGGCACATGAGAACCTCATGAGATTCAACAAGGCCAAGTTCTGGGGCAGTCCCAGATTGGAGTACAAACTGGGAGAAGAGCTTGAGAGCAGCCCTGCAGAGAAAGACTTGGAGATTCTAGTGGATGAAAAGCTGCACGTGAGCCAGCAGCACGTACCTGCAGCCCGGAAGGACAACAGTATTCCAGGCTGCCTCAACAGAGGAAGGTGGCAGCGGGGAGAGGAGGTGACTGCCCCCCTCTGCTCTTGTGAGGCCCCAATTGGAGGACTGCGTCAAAGCCTGGGGTCCCCAGTACACAAAGGATGCAGAGCTGTTGGAGCAGGTCCAGAGGAGGACTGTCAAGATGATCAAATGCTGAAGCACCTCTCCTATGAAGAAAGGTTGAGAGTGATGGGCTTGCTTACCTTGGAGAAGAGAAGCCTCTGGGGAGACCTCACTGTGGCCTTTCAGTACTGAACGAAGCTTACAAACAGGAGGTACAGCAACTTTTGGCACCAGAAGATAGTGACAGGACCTGGCAGAATGGCTTTAAACTAAAAGAAAGTAGACTTAAGTCAGATGTTAGGAAGAAATTATTTATTGAGGGGGTGGCGAGGCAATGGAATGGGCTACCCAGAGAAGCTGTGGATACCCCATCTCTGGAGGCATTCACAGCCAGGTTGAGGTGGGACCCAGAGCAGTCTGATCAGGTGGCTGGTAACCCTGCTCATAGCAGGAGGTTCGAAATGGATGATCTTTGAGGAACCTCCAACCTAAGCCATTCTATGATTCTATGTTTGCATTGAACCTAAAGAAGAAGCCTCATCTGATACAGAAGTCACAGCTAACGTAAAGCAGTAGGAACTGAATAAGGGAAATACATTTCTCACACAATCCCCTATTTGCTGCCAAGCCTCTCGGCAATGGTATGGTTCCAGGCAAATCCTGAGACTTCTGCTAGACGCCAGTGAGGAACTCAGCATCAAGCACCCTCTGTCCAAAGGCAAAATTGCAAGATTCACTCACCTGGAAAACCTTTACCATAGCCCCAGGAGCCTGACAGAGCTCGACATCACTGTACCACTACGTGCAAGACTCCATTTTAGACTGACATTTAAAGCAGAGCTTTCACATTACCAGGGGAACAAGACAAAAAGGGAGCCCTGGTGAGTCACTCGTTTTATGAATATATCTCCTGATCTGTAGAATAGCTTTGCAAATCCTTTATTCTCAGCAGGCAGTCATATGACATTTAGTCACTCTGCATGAAATTACTTCAACTGTTTTTTTTAATGCACATTCTCAAAGCATTAAGTTTTTAGCAGGATCTAGAACAAGCACAGTCACAAATCTCCTCTAACAACTGATGGGGCTAAATATTAGCATGTAATTCTCCAAATGATGTTAGTGCTAAAAAGCATTTGTTGTAGATAGAGGCAAACACACCCCCTCAAACTTGTCACTACCAAGGAAGATGCACAAAGACTTCAGACTTCTCCTGCAAGTAACGATCCTTCCCCACAGACTTCTGAGATCATAGCAGGCTGGGAAGGTGACCAGCCAAAGAATGGGCTTCATCACAACAATCTTACCAAAGAAAAGTATGAGATGGCAGCCCTCATGAGCACACAGGTAATTCCTGAAGGTCAAAAGAATGGGTATGACCTTCATCAATGCTGCAAAGTGGAGACCTTCCCATAACAACAGCTGCTGCCAGGAGTTTGGCAATACTCCAGAAGCTACAGACAGACCAAAGAGCAGCACCTCTAGCCAACAGTAATGCCAACTGTTCAGGCATCCACAGGTAGAGGTGAAAGGCAGTAGGAGCAAATGAAAGAACGTACAAGCTGAGAGATGCAAATCAGTCTCTGAACACTGGCAATGGCTCAAAAGGCTCCATTTATTTGAACAATGGAGCGCAAACTTTCAGTCTGCAAGAACTCGAGATGCATCTCTTTCCCTTCATCAAAAGGCAGAATCCTTCACCTCTTGTCAAAATTGGCCTTACAGCCCTGAGTAAAAACATACTGTTTAACAGGGAAAGATCTTGTTCAAAAGGGGAGGGACAGCAAGAAGCTATAGATTTCAGCTTTCCTACAGATGGTGTGTCCAAGGGCTGAGCAATGAACACAGCAAGACACCCAGTCAACAACAATCGTGTTCTCCAAAGCCACAAGGACAGACTACGTGTTCAATGTTCACACCCACGTGTGGACAAAATATCCCAGTGGTTTTGAAAATGTTAGCAGACAGGAAACCAGCGAATATGAGAGCAGTTCATCTCAGAAATGGGGGTTCCATATTACTTGAAGAAGTGTTGAAGGTGTGGGATTTTCCAATGCAGTTTCACTTCAGCACAGAAACACGAAACTCATTTCTTATACGTCAGCATCGCGCTGCTCTCTGACTTACCGTCTATCTCTTGTCCTATGGAAAGTCCAGCCCATTTTCTCTGTAAAAAATAAGACAGAAACTTAAGAAAGCCTGTCCTTCAATAGAACATGTCTACTCAAAAGTTACTTAGGAAAACAGCCCCACCATAAGAAACTTAAGAGGGCAGAACTGGATGAAGACCCCAAAATTAACAGCAAGTCAATCAGTTCTATTAACAACCCCACTTTCCGACCTTGGGAAGTGATTCTGTCCAACTTCCCACCTATTACTAATCACCCCACTGCCTTGGATACCAAAGTTATCACACTGCATATGTTTGGTGATTTTTGTTGGCTTTTCCCCCCATTCTGCTCCTTTTCTACTAAAGGTCAAGTACTATTCACAGAGGAGGTAGTGCAATGGGCAAGAATGGTTTTTCCTGATTATTTTAAAAGCTTAAATGTGGACAATAGTTGCAGGAAATTGTTACAATGTGTTTGAAGTTATATTAAAACTTGAAGCAATTAAAACTCGTCCAGGTAATCACGAAGAACGGAATTTTTCAAACCCATCAGCTTCTTTCAAATGCCTTTAAGAAGTTTTGTGCAGCACAGAACTGCATGAGAAATAAGAAACGGTTGGGTAATACGATACGTGAAAATCTATGACCTTTACAATGTCAAAAGTTATTGCTTAATAATTGCAAAAACAGTGTTTTTCCAGTGAACAGTTCTTCTGACACAGCTATTGTGTACTTACAGTCCACTTTTCAGGCTAGGCAATACCCACCATCTCCTAAATATCTTAGCCTTAGAGAGGAGTGAATCACAGAAGTATGTAAGAATCATTACACAGGGCTCTGGTAAAATTGCACTTGAAATGCTTTGCTTTGTGGTCAATTGTGTTTGGCTTTTCATCCTGGAAGGAACAATGACCTTTTTCAAAAATGACAATTTCCCCCTGAACTCCCTCTTCAATATCTTCATGGATCCAAACTAAAATGAAGGATAAGGAAAGAATTCCCTTGGCATAACGGGGATCAAGCTTTAGAAATGAAAGCCCAGAACAGGAAGTTTACGTATACTTCGGTATTTCCAAGAAAGTGAAAACAAACCATGTTGCCACATTTAATGTCATTCTTTACAGTTTCCACTGTTCATCTGCATGGCCAGGAAGAATCCTTCCTTTCCCCTGACACTGCAGTTCTCCAGTAAGAAGATATCCTAAACCCACCCTCATCTGAAGTACCATACTACCTAATTCCTTATCAGAAGAGCTCCCTCAGACCTACAATAACTACTGCAAGCTATAACAATGACCGCTAAACAGTGAATGCATCATTTTCAGCCGTGATACTAATATCTCCTACTGATAACTGGTTTTCAGCCTTAGTAGCTTAAATCTCAACTGCACAGACAGTAACTTCACACTCCCTTCACCCACTCATCCGGACAAATATGAACAACACATCAGAAAGAAAAAAGTACTTTTAGAGATTATGCCAAGTCATCTGTTGAGGAAAAAAGCCTTCTGTGCACAGCACAGACTCTGCTCCTTGACTGGTTACCAGTAGGCAAATATGAAAGCAATAAATCAGTGACCTCAGTTGTTGCAGTCCTGTGTGTTGCAACTCACTGTGTCAGTTAAAGACTCATTTTTCTACTGAGAAGTTAATTGTATCCATTATTTACTCTAAGCATCATTTAACACGCAGTAGCTTGACTTAATTAAGAAAGAGTGAATAGTTACATCTATTTAATGCATTTAATTGCACATCTCCTCTAGAAATATTAACGATGAACAGAATAATCGAGGAACCTTCCTGCAACACAACGAAGAAAATACTCTAAAACAAAGGAAAACCAGGGAACATTACAAATTCACAAACAAGAGGAGATGTTGCTTATGGTTTCTTTATTGAAAGGGTTTATACCTGGGGCAAGCTGAAGGCGATGTTGCCAGGAACAACAGAGGGATGTGTTCTCAGTGTGAAGATGTATTTGTGGTTGGGAGAAGTCTTCACAACGACGTGTCTAGAAGAAAGAACAGGATTTTACTCCAACATATACCCATATGCATTGCTCCCAGGCCTTTGAGAATTAAAAAGAAACAAGCCAGCCTATAGCTGTAACAAAAATAAAAATAAAAAAATGAGGACTTTAGACATACATTGAACTAGATGGTCTTCCAGGTCCCTACCAACCCAAGTAATTCTATGAAGAGGGCTCTGAAAGGAATTCTGCACTTCAAACCTATGCTACGATGCTGGCACACAGGTGTCCAACACCTTCATTGAATACAACGTGATCTCAAAGCCCAACTGCAAGACATAATTGCTATTTAAATTTCCCCAAAAGCAGCTCTCTGCTTCAGGAGTTGCACAATATAGACAAAACAGAACCAAACCATAACCACAAAGACCTAAAATCACCACCACTTTCACATCTCAAGTATGTCAGATCAAAACTGCAATCTTTAACTCCAACACAGAGTATACCCCAGATAAGATAGATGATAAAAAAAAATAATATAAATGAATCTTAGTATATTGTTCAGAAGTTTGATTGCAGTAAAACAGAAGGAATTCCAGTCCAAGAAGTAAAATCAGAGGGGCACTGCAGCTGCCCCTCCTGTTTGCTCATGACCTACAGATACAGGATCTGAAGACCAGAAATAGGAGTACCAAATTGGAACAGCAGATGTGCTGAACACAGAACCGTTTGAGGTGGAAGTGACCCTTAAAGGTCATCTAGTTCAACTCCCCTGCAATGAACAGGGACATCTATGTTGGCTACACTGGGTGTGCGTAACAGCTTCAGCTACGTGATAAGAAAGAACATACAGCCCTCTAAAAGTAGAGGAAATGCATGGCCTGTGTAGCCAAGATGACCAGACATTGCTAGTCACTGCTTACACACGCATGGCAGGCTCCCCTCCAGGAGGGGACAGAAGCATTTTAACACATATCTTCTCAGTCAGGTGGACAAGTGGTTTGATTCTTTACCAGTTCTGGCCCCAAGTTATCCATGAGCTGCCTAAACCCCACTGCAGGCATGTGCACACTTCCCTTCCATTTATTCCTGCCCCAAGCAGAATTCCAGAGCCTTGCTCCCTATAAGCAAGAATATGTTAATTCTGCCTTCAAGAAGGATCCAAGGAACCACAGGGCTGCTCAGCCTCACCTTAGGCCTAGGAAGGTGATGGAGCAAGCGATCCTGGAAGACAAATCTATTAAAGGACAAGAAAACAACCGAGAGTAGTCAACATGCATGGACAAAGGGAGATCCTGGCCCCACCATCCCACCTCCAGCCACCAGTCACAGCCCCCATCCTGGGGCCAATACTGAATAAATGGTTCTTCAGTGACAGGCTGATGCTGATTCATGTGATGACTGTGAGGCCATTCAGCAGCATTTCTGCAGGCTGGAGACATGGGCTGGCACAAATCCCATCAAGCCCAACAAAGAGAAACGCCACATCCTGCATGTGGGGAGGAACAACCCTTGCAGTAGCATGATTGCTTGGGAAGTACCCACAAAGAAAGAAATTATAGCAATTACATCTGAGCGTTCCATTCGTGGAAAACTCCTCCAGAACGATGGCACTGCAGAAAAATGGATGGGGGGGGGGGGGGGGCGGAAACAGCTTTCTGAAAAAATTATAGCCAAGTGATAAGATTAGAAAAGGTCAAATCCTGACATTCTACAAGGACAGCTGTCACAGGCAGGGATTGATGGTCAGACTGGAGGATCTTACTGGTCTTTCCAGCCTTAACAATCCTATGATTCTTCTCAAGGACAGCAGAAAGAATTCCACAGGCTTCAAGCAACTGAAGCATTAAGAAGAATATCCAAAATATGGCAACAGTAGGAAAAATAAAATGTACTTTCTGATACCAATGCTCACCAGGAGGAAGCTTGGAGAGCTCATGGGAACACAAGGGGAAAAAATCTCAATCTCTTTAAGTGCTTCTGCTTAGAACCAAACTAAAGGAGCAACGAGTCATCAGATATTTCCCAAGAGCTCTGCCAGATGAGACTGCTGCACCAATTCCCATGCAAAATCCTGCTTGAAACTATCAGCACCCAAGTACGGCTGTAATGCCAGTTATTAGGAAGGTCTCAAGACTTGACCCAGGAAACCATCAGCTAGTAAGTCTTCTGGCCAGGCTGAGCGCAATAGAAACTATAATAGATAAAAGCTAATGGATACGCAGGTTAGTATTATGTTGGTGAAGAAAAAGCATAGTACTTGTACAGGAGAGTTGTTCCTTGTCTTTGCAAAGAACACCATAAGCACATTAAGGATCCAGGAAGCATCTGTTCATGCTGTTATGGACATCCTCCTCTGGTAGATGACTGGAAACCCAAGCAAATTATTCAGCAAGGTTCTTTACAGGCTCCCCACATAAGTAAACTGGCATGACACGAGTGGGATGCTGAATGGTCTCCCCATTAAAAAGGCAGTAAAAAAAGGTCAGAATAATTAGTTCCAAATGGAAAAAAAAAAAATACACAACCTGCAAATTTTCAAACGCAATGTGTAGCGCTGCAATCAGATACTCAACTCAAAAGTTTGATCATACCTTACTAGACTTCTATCAGATCTCTTTTACCAGAGAAGGATATCTCTAGCTTCACAATCTCACCTAAGGAACACAGAATCATTTAGACAGGAAAAAAAAACCTTATGATCATCAAGTCCAACTGTCAGTCTGACTACAGAAGGAGGCTTTGGGCAATAAAATGCCATCAGTACGCTTCACAGCAGAAAGAGAGGGCTTATGCTCTACAGAGGGTGGTCTGGACCTTGACAGGAGGCTTTGACTCTTCCAAAAATCAGGCTTTGGACTCTCCAGCTCACAGGCTGCATCCCAAAGTAGTGTTCTGATCTCTTAAAATAAGCATTTGATTCCCAAAAGAGTCTTTGGGCCCTAAATATCACACTTTGGCTCCTGGCATGTGCCTTTGGGCACTACAAAGGAGGCTTTGAGCATTGAAACGAAGCTTTGAGCCTTCACAAAAGTGGTGGTTGATGGGCAGGAGAGGGGCTGACCGTTAAAGGAGTCTCTGGGCTCTAAATTCAGGCCCCTAAAATGAAGTTTGTCCTGTCAGAGAATGCCACAGACACCCAAGAGGAGCCTTTGATCCCTAAAAATAACACTTTGGGCACTTAAAATGAGACTCCAGGTCTGAAAAAATCAGGCTGAAGGTGATAAAACTATCTTCAGATCCAAAGTACAGACACTAGGCTCTGAAAATAAGGGTTTGGTGCTTAATCACAAGGCTGCAGCCTGTAAAATGGAGTGCGCTTTCTAGACACCAGGGGAGAGTTTAAAGCTTTAAGAGATTGTTTGTGCCGTAAAAAGGAAGTCCTGATTCTTAAAATGAGGCTCTGGACCCTACGGTGGACCCTGAGAATGACTCCCTGAACCCCAAAGGTTCAGAGAGGGGCACTGGATCCTTGAAAAAGGAGGCTGGAACCTGTAATTGAAAGAATGGCCCCAAGCCTTATTCATGTCATCGCTCTTTGGCAGTATGTACACTGTGAACAACTATTCTCAAAGGCTGAGTCACAAGAAGAGGAAAACTTCATCAAAAAAACTCTGATGAGCAGAGAACTCACTAAGAATTGCAGTCACTTCTATAGAACCAGACTGATGCATCCATTTCACACAAAAAAGAAGAAAGGTCACATATCCCACTAGTTTTATGTCTTTGTTGCTCTCTTTTTTTCCATGTTTTAATAAAAATAATTAAAAGTTTTGTTACTTACATACATAAACTGTGTTTTGCATTTTACATGCAGCCCAAGACAGTTTTATTCACTCAGTGTGGCCCAGGTAAGCCAAAAGGTCAGACACCCATGGGACAGAAGCATGTCACAGTGTCACTCATCAAACCAACAACAGGACCACAACAATGTACTGCATCCCATGAATTCATGTGTCATAAAATCATGATTCATACTTTAACACACAGGGTGTGGAAAACGAAGCATGAAAAGACCTATGGTGGCAGCTTGGAGCTAAACAATCTCACTAATCTGCAGTCAAGGTCCCAGCTCTAGACCACAAGCACCAAATGTAACCATTAAAGCTAAAACCTGTAAAAGTTACCAAAAAAATCCCTGCAGCCAATCATGATTAGGGCAACGCAAACCAGAACTGCTGACAGCACGCACATTGCTGCAGCAGATCATAGGGATGGTCTTGCTCAGTGCATCTGCAATGCAGCAGAATGACTACATCTTTCAGTGCTAGCTGAATACTGAGACGTTTATACTGCAGCCTTTTACTTTTCAAAACAATTTATAGCATTTGTTCACAGTCAAACATATGCTGCCTGCTTTGTAAGCCCCAGTTTCTACAAATAGGTGGCTCTCAAGCAAGTCCCAGAACACTGTTGTCTGTATATTTCAACAAATGCAATGAAAGTGTTCTCAGACTGAAAGGAAAGAGATCACATCCAAGCAGACGACGTCACCCGCTTCCAATCTTAAGTGTTTTCCTGGTTTGGGGGTGGAGGGAGAAGTGGTTTGGGTTCTAATGTTTGTTTGGCACTATAGGTGCAGTGCAGGAGTTCACCAGGGTGACAGCACAGCACAAAAAGAGCCAAGTCCTGAAACGCTGCTCCCTTCCACCCCACCCTTCAGGGCCATTCATTCTCCATCCTCAGCAGAATTTATCTGAGCCCGAAGGATATCAATTCAGTATCATTTCTTAACACTGCTTCCCATTTAAAAAAAACCATTTTTAAAAAAGTTTTGTCTTTCTCAGACAAATCAAACCCAGATTCAGCTTCCATCAGCTGCACAGACTTGTAATTAAAGTACTCAAATTGTTGTGCCCACACTCTGGTTGTCCTGCCCTGTTGCTCTCGTGCATGAAAATCTCTAGAAGCAGAGGTGGTTTCTACTGACATTGCTCAGTACTCCAACATGATGTGAAAGTGGGAAGGTGCCCCCAGTAACACAATTAAATGATAACAATCTAGCTGAAAATTATCCCAACTATGTAACAGAACCAACTGAAAAAAAAGAAGATGAAAAAGGGCCTGAGTTCCTACATTAAAAAGTGCTTATAATTACTTCAGCAGCTCTCAAGCTGGAAATACTTCTGAGAAAAAATTACCATTTTTGAGCATCTCCAGTTCTGAGAAAGCACATCTAAAGCGTTGGTCTCTAAAAACACACCATTTTTAATTAACCTACTGTAGCTGAAATTCCATTCCACCTCTACCCAAGCTGTGAAAACAACTCCTTTTTGGTTAGAAGTTGAAAGACACACTTACTGTCCGGATGGGAAGTCCGCCTCATTCACCACAGCACAGTTCGTTAATGACAGTTCATCAGTGGGACATCGTGCTGCTTGCATAGGCTATGAAAGAGAGAGGTGGGAGAACACATCAAAGAAAACCATATTTTTCCTTTATGTCTCATGCCTCAACACTCCTGTAAACCCATAAGAAATTAAGTCCCATGAGAGCACAGTCCATTGTCACTGATGTGCTCTTCCCTCCATTGGTTTCTCCAAACTCTTCTAATCAACAAAGACGACTGTATCCAAAACCTCTGCTTAGAATGCCTCTAGAAATGGAGAAAACGATGGAAAAGACATGATATCCCTATGGCCAGCCACAGACTGAAAGTTTTAATTCAGAGCCAAGCTAAATACGATCCTGCAGGATGCTATTTTCAGAGTCCAAACCCAAAGATTTTCTTTGTCAGATGCAATTTTGCACCCAGAGCAACCATTTGTCAGTGCCAACTTATTGACAATAGCAATTCCAAGAGCATTTTCTCTTACGGCATGCTTAAAACCAATCAAGCTTATCTGGATGATTTCCCATGAGTTAGCATCACACTCAGCACTCAGCCCATCACACCCCATAGCCATGTGAGAAAAGAACCATGGTGAATTCATCTCCATCTGGACTGAAGCAGCTCTTCAGCTGACAGTGCAATTCCTCTAGAGCCATGGCTACTTGGAAATGGATTTATTCCTTATTTTATAACACTTAACTGCCCTTGACATATGTGACAACAGAGCTACATTCTGGTTTCAGCCTCGAAAACAGCTTTATCTACCCAAATCCAAAGAGCCGTGAGAAATTTAATTGAATATTCTTGTAATGATGGACTTCAGTGGACTTCCGACATACACAGCACGTCTGGTAAAGCACATCGCATTTCAAACACAAAAAGGCATCCACCAGGTTATCAGTTCCCCAATTTGCTGAGAGCAATGCAGCAGGTAGGATATTTCTGGACAAAACCACACACAGAGCCTCCTGGATTAAGACTCTTTACAGCACGAGTCCTCAAATGCATTTTTAATCCTTCCTGACACACTGCTTCCTACACGAACTGTGAGCACCGCTCCTCTGGGTTATTTCTGTCTGCTTTTGGGAACGTGCAAGCTTTGCTGTAAGGAAATGCAGAACATAAAGAGATGCACTGCAAACCCAGCACAACGTGCTCCTTTGGCAAGCTGTACAACGTGATAGGGGTGTGGGGAAAATGCAGTTCCCCCTGCAGCAGCACCGTGCCAGCCATCCCACTGCCCACATTTGGGGTTCCAAATGCTTCTTAAGCTTAAAGGAATGAAAGAAGCCCTCTCTGCCTCCAAACGTTGCCCTCATTTCTCCAAGGACGAGACTCCAAGGACGGAGGACCTCTGGGGAGGTGACTCCACGTTCCAGACTGTGTCTCCTTCCTAGAGCAAAAGAAATCCATCACGCAGCTCCAGCACTGCAGTACTGCTCCTAAATCTGCATCCACGCCAACAGCCCCTCGGTTTGCCAAGAGAGAAAGGAGACTTTGTGATGCACTCATAAATGTCACCATGAGAGACAAACGTGTAGGACCTCACCCTCAGATTTATGAGCAACGCTGTCTCCATTCCTCTACTACTGAACTGATGCAAAATGGGAGAATCCAACACCAGGGCATGAAAATCAGTGCCATGTTTAACGATCCTGGCATATTTTGCAAAGTAAAAGAACAAATAGCTCCGTAACAATAAAACACCACAATGTCCTCAATATCAGAGAGGTTTTTTTTTCTTTCCAAAGTTCCACGGATTCCTGTTTTCCTGCAATAAAATACAACACTGAATCATCCCCGCGTTTTGGAGAGCTCAGCCCAAAAAGAAATGCTATTTGGGTACTGTCATCCACACACAAAAACACCCATTCTCATCCATGAACTTCAATACCAGCAACCTAACAAAAGGCAGAAGCAAAGCACTGCACTCACTTAGAAGGAGAACGAAGACTGAAATCTTTGCAGTACTGCGGAATAGCACCGTGGGTGAGCACCGAGTACAACAAGATGGTTAATATTTGTGAACTGTAAGGCTGATGACAGAGGAAGCTGAAGAAAAACATGTCTCCCATTACTCAAACCCCACGAGAGATTCGTTGGTGGTACACAATAGAAGCACACTGCTACCTGTCAGCTGAATATAAGAGCTACAACATTACACGGTAAGGCAAAGACACCTCTTCATTTGGAACAGCTTAACTCATTTCCTAATCCTACCCAGGAGATTATCAAACAGCTCCTACAGCAAAGGTTTTACTTTCTGCACTGCTTCTGCAAAGCAGACACGCATGAAGCATCGTGCCCAGTACAGTTTGAGCCAATGGATCGAGTGGCAACTGAACCTGAGGAAAGAAGTGAGAATAAATGAGCAGGGGAAGCGCGAGCAGCAGGAGACTGCTGCACACAGATGGCAAACACCAGCACAGCGTGCGGGAAGATGAGCTGAGCAGAGCTGGGTCAGCAATGGCCTGGGAGAAGGAGACAAATAATATGCTCTTCCAGCACAGGAAAGCCTGTAGAGAAAGCATTCTCCTTCTGTGACCAAAACCACACACAGCTGCACTAGGAGTAATCCAGGCCACCAGGATTATTGCATACCTTCTCCTGAACCACATCAGAGCACGGAATGTTTGAAAACACAGCGGTCAACCAAGCCCTTCCACAGGGTATCCTTCTGCTCTTTTCTAGCTGAGATAACTACGAGCTGCCCTCGAAAACAGTTTCTGCAGCAGCCTGTGATTCACAGCCCCTACGGGTGAGCACTGAAGCCAGAACAAGGCTGGCATCGCACACTCCGGGCACATTCACCATCACAGCAAAACCAGACTTTGCAAACATTTAATCTACTGCTTTAGATACGAGCAGCAGTCTAACCTTCCCGACCTAACAATTCTGAAATCACTGCAGCAGCCCCATTTCTACCACAGCCTATAGAGGAACAGACACCCCTCGGTATCAGAGCTGTTAGGGTTTTTTTTAACCTTTGTAAGAACACCCTGTGTGGGTATCGTTGGTGACCCATCACACCTCGCAGAACACACTGTGTTTCAGTTGAAAGTACACCCCGAGCACCTGTGAAGGCAAATGACTGCGGCTCCCTTAATGGACGACGCAGCCTAAAGGAGTCGCTGCAAATCTCTGCAGATTGCAATTATAAAGGAAAAAAAACCAACAAGAAACAAGCAAGCAAAAAACTACAGCTTTAGTTAAAAAAAAAAGAAAAAAGGCACAGCACTCAGATTTTACAGAATTAGTGCAAACCTTTAGTTTGCTGAGATGCCAGGTAGCAGCATTCCCCAGCAGCCAAGGCAGTGCACACACGTGAGCACTGATCCTCCGAGGCACACATTTACCAGGGACTACACTCAGCAACAGATGCCCTAAACGCTGCGCTTCTCAAATTCAAACAGAAGACGAGTCACTAAAGCAGTTCACAGTTTGCTGAAGGTTTTCCTGGATATCTGAAAAAAATGAATGCTTCCAGAGTTGCAGCTCAGGAGGCCCTTCTGTCTGCTCCATGCAGCCTCCGTCTGCTGGGAGCTCTGGTTCTGGGCAGGGAGAAGCTGTGTTCTCTCTATGCAAGAAGCTCATAAACAGCAATTTTCTTCTCCTGTTAAGAGAGGAAAGTTAAGATCTCGGGATCAGCACTCCCCTTTTTGCCAAGGCATGGACACACCCCCATACAGAGTCCAGACAATCTAGAAATTACTCCCATTTCCCCTACAAAAGCCATTTGATTGCCACGGAAGTGCCAAACTCAGCAAGGAGAGGCTGTATTTATTAGCAGAGTGGTGACTGCTCTCACTTTGTTTGTAAAGTTTACAGCCCAACACGTTCAGCTCTGCATGGGGTTTGCTAACTGCAGTGCTGTTTCACTGGGTGCACACGGCTTTGGGAACTTGGATGCACTCTATCCATTCCTTTGCAATACTATCAGAAAGACAAATCAGTTTCAAGACTGAGACGTTTGGCAGATTAAAAGGCAAACAAGGACAACACCTGGACACACATTTCTTATTATCTGTTTAGAAAAAAATACTCAAGGCAATAGGGATAAGGTTAAAAACACCCTCTTCCCTTGGAATTTGCTCAATGGGCTGCCACCCCTTGCTTACCCACACCTCCCCCCCACCTGATGGGCTGTACCAGCACTAATTACTCCAGGACACCAACTGCTGCACCCAATTACAAGCAGCCCACGTTCCAGCCCCAACGCCTCACCAGTGAAAGCGAATAACTCGACACAACTGGAGGGCATCGCTTACTCCAGATTTTGTGGCAGAAGGTCACTGCTTTATTGCATCCCAGGAGAGCAGAGCAACGTGCTCTATCTTCCTGCGCTGCTCACACTCGGCCCTTCTGAACTATCTGTCCTACGTACACATGAAAGAGTGTTCCAGCACTGCAGCAGGGTCAGAGAGCCTGAAGTTCTGCCCGGATTTAAATGAGATGCAGCATCAGATGGCCGCAGCTCACAATGACAGGATTTGTTAAGAAGGCTTTTCTATGAGCCACAGCGACATCAATAATTTTATTTGACTGAAAATCCTGTCCTGCCCGATGGGCATTCCAGCAAAATGTATATTTAGCTGCTTCCTAAGGACTGGATTTCTGCGGGCTGAAGCAGAGCTGATTTTATGACAGCACGAACTTGCTCCAAGCTACATCTTAGGGCATCTCCCAAACCAAATCTCCCAAACAGGATCCTTTCCTAAATGTCCTGCTAGAACCAAGGATAGGAAGAAGGATCTTGCTGCATCCCCCGAGCAGAGAAGGGAAATTCTTAATTAAAAGTAGGATTAAAAAAATCCTGGCTGCCCGCGGTGAGATAAGAAGTGACATCCCTCTGGCTCGGAGGTCACTGGGACTGGTCAGAATCACAGTATCATTAAGGCTGGAAAAAACCACCAAGATGATCAGTCCAACCATCCACCTACCACCCATACTGCCCACTCAACCTCCATCAGCTCCCTCAGCGCCCATGGGTGGATCCCATCCAGCCCCACAGACCTGAGGCACTGCAGGTGGAGCAGCAGGTCTGTTCCTGCCTGAATCGTGGGGGGTTTATTCTGCTCCCCATCCCAGACTTCCAAGTCAGGAAGTAGAGAACCTCAAGGATAGCTGGTCTGACCATGAAACACAGACATAAAGAAGGCAGTGAGAACCCCAGCCCTTTCCTTATCCGCAATGGTCACGTCCCGCTCCACTTCCAGTAAGGGGCAGAGATTCTCCTTAGCATCACACTGACATTTCCCTGTTGCTTTTTAACTATGAAGGTTTGGGGATGCTGTTCCTGCAGCACTAAGCCAAGCAACAAATCAATCACAGACAACAAGGCCAGGCATCCCACACCCACAAACACACTCTGATGGCCGACAGTCTTATTCCAAATAATCCACTGTGGGTCTCTGTAAAGCAGAAGTTCCATAAGAAGCAGCAAAATGCATTTGCAGTGATTTTGCAAAACAGGTACAGAGCTGCAGAAGTGACCTCAGACAAAGACATCCCAATTTAGTTCTCTCCTGTTCCCCTAAAGCACTGCTAAAATCCTATTTCTCTGGAAGCACTAAAAAAATGTAAGCAATAGAATAATGAACGCCACACTGTGTGAAAGAACTAAGCTGACAAATGGTTCTGCACCTATGAAGAATGATTCCACATGCCGAAAGGAGGAGAAATCAGAATGTACGGCTTCAGACCAAAAACACAAATCCCAGACTCAGCCTCACAAAGCGTCCCACCTAAAACTGCCTTTTGATGCACTTGCAAGGAGCACAGCAGAGCATGCATCAGCACAGAGTTCTGTAACGTGAGGGACCACAGCCTGCCCTCCACTGCAGTTCCTACAACTCTGCATTCAATCAATTTGATAGTTGATTTCAACAGGTATCTGCAGTGCATCTCCTGCTCGGATCACTGATGCTTCTGGAGGGGTTGCGGTACAGTTCTGCAAGGTACACCAACATCTGCTATTGATGGAGTGAAACCAAAATCATTTCCAACCACAGATATGATGAAGCAAACAGGCCAGTGCCTTCCAGCCCTGTGTTGGTGGGAACAGCACTTCATGCCTAACTGATGTCCCTGAATCCCAAACTGCATACAGGAAAATGATGGTGGGGTTATACAAGTTGCAGCTGTTGCATAACTGCAGCCACACAGCTCTACTTTTCTTCCTACAACACTTCTTCATGCAGCTCTTCCATTCTGGTGCAGTACAAGCTGAAACACAGTGCTGGACCAACAGCTTGATGCTGGCTGGAACAGGGCAGAGAAATTTCTGCATGAGCCACCTGCAGCCACTGCAGCTCTCTCTATGCATTCTCCAGGCTTAAGCATCTTTATATAACATTAAGCAGGGGAGAGCATCAGTGATCCAGCATCAGGCTCACCTGTTGTAATGGGGATATCACACACCTCCATCCTCCCACACACTTATTTATACAGACCAGCATCCAACGTGACACTGAACTGTGTGCTGTTGGCTGCTCACCTGACCTCTGCATCATTCTCCTGCTGCCATCCCACGTTCCTTTACACATTAAGGCCTTTTTGCTGATTTTGCTGATTTTAGCTAAGCAGTCACCAATAGGATTTTTTAATTTATTTTTTATTTTTTAGGAGATACACGATAAAACCACTGCACAGTCCTGAAGGTGTGTTTTAATACGACATAACCTGGACCCACATTCAGCGCTCATAGCCCCCACGGGGATGAGGGGCCAGCAGAAACCCCACAGATCTTCCCCATATCTCAGCACGGCCTCAAGAACCCCACAGAATTGCCCTACAATCCACCTTGGGGAACCCTACGAACTGCCCCACATCTCATTTCAGGAAACCCCACAGACCTGCCCCACATCCCACCTCAGGGAACCCAACACACTGCCCCATATCCCACCTCGGGGAACCCAACACACTGCCCTACATCCCACCTCGGGGAACCCCACAGGCCTGCCCCACATCGCACCAGGGAACCCCAAATCCTGCCCCACAACCCCAGAGGAGAAGGGCCCCCATAGCACCCTTAGGGGACCCTAAAATTCCCTATAACCCAAGAGGAACCTCGCAGCACCCAACACCACACCCAACAGCCCGCAGGGGAAGGGCTCACAGAGCTCCTCGAGGGCCCTACAGGGATAGGGGCCCCCACAGAACCCCCCGAGGACCCCAAATCTCGATCCCCCATAATCACAGGAGGATCACCACAGCACCCTTCGGGTACCCCACAGCTCCTCAGGCCGCGAGAACCCACCCCAACACCCAGCGAGGGGCAGAAAGGCCGGAGGTACTGGGGAGAAGCATCCCACAGCTGGGCAGGAAGACAGGAAACAACCATCCCCCTCTCCCCCCCTCACTTACCCGCCCCGCCATCTTGTCGCCTCACACCGCAGCGCAGAGCAACGGGGCGGTGCTGCGCATGCGCAAAAAGGGGCGGAACGGACGGGAACAGAGAGGCTGCGGGTTCGAGGCTGACCTAGGCCGTGTGCGGGGTAGGGCTGGGTGTAGGGTCAGGCGGCTCTATTTTATAAACCACAGCGTCATTACTGAGCACCAAACCATTATTTTCAGGGCCCAGAGCCTATACTTGGGAACTAAAGGCACTGTTTTCTCACCTGCTGCCTAATTTTTCACACCTGGAGTCTTATTTTAGGGCCCAAAGCATTATTCTTATGGCGCAAAGCCTCCTCTTGGGCATCCATGGCATCCTCTGGCAGCACAGACTTCATTCTACAGGCCAAGGCCTGAATTTTAGAGCCCAAAGTCTCCTTTAACAGCCAGGAAACCAACAAACCCACCCCAAAACCCACCTTAGGGAACCCTACAACCTGCCCCACATCCCACCCCAAGGACCTGCCCCAACACGGCTCCATATCACAGGAGCCATCCTTCAGGACCCACTTTTTAAGGGTTTTTTATGATGGCGTGTGCCAGCAGACAAGGGAAGATCCCCTGATGACATCTATCTGGACGTCAGCAATGTCTCCACATCACCACAGAATGACTGAATAGCAGAATGGCTCAGGTTGGAGGGAACCTTGAAGACCACCCTGTTCCAACCCCAATGCCACGTGCAGGGTGGCCACCCACCAGAACAAGGCTGCCCACAGCCCCATCCAACCCGGCCACGAATGTCACCGAAGCATCCACAACACCCCAAGTCCTTCTCCGCAGGGCTGCTCTCAATGAGTTCTTCCCCAGCCTGTACTCCTATCTGGGATTGCCCCAACCCAACGCCCTGCACTTGGCCTTGTTAAACTTCCTATTCAAACACACTACACTAACAGCATCTTATCGTGCTTTGGTTTGCCTACAAATTAGAGGTACATGCAGATCTGAAAGCCCAGAGCTGCTCTCCCAGCCTCCTAACACATCCCAAGCCATGGAGTTAAGCTCATCCTTTGGTAGGGAGGCCATGCAGCATGTAGGACCAATTGCTCAGCCTTTGCTTGGAATGCAACCATATTCTGCACATGCAGATTCTGTTTCCCCGTGGTCTGCTACCCCTGACTCTTTGCAGCCAGACTTCTGGACATGTATTTTTTATGGGGTCCACCTCCCGGGATTTGCTTGAAGCAATGCTTTGCTCTTCAGAACAGATCATATTGGACAGACTGTCTCACACTGAGAGATGACAAGCGCTGCATCCCCCAGTGTAACATTATGTGGGAGAATAAAATTCCAATTGTGGTCTCCTGTCTTGAATTTGCTTTGAAGGAGGAAGGCAGCAAGTGATTGGACTCCAAAGTGAGGTTCAATACTGCCTCCAAAGCTGGCCTCAACAGCCTGGAAATCAATTCTGGGCACGAGCTGCGGTGCATTAGCAACCTGTTACATCAACTTCCTGAGTGGGGCTTTGACAACATCATGAAATATTAATCTTGATCGAACTGCCTTGAACAGGTAGCAATTCAGCAGTAACACGGCAGGGCATATGGAGCTCCTGCAAAATGGAGGTCCCCTCAGGAGGATGCTTTTTGCACAAGTTCAGTACCACGCTCTGCACCCCAGCACTGAACTCTGCCCAAACAGCACAATTAAGGGAAATTTTCTCACCACTCCGAGCTTCCCAAAGCTCTCTGCCCTATGGCCTTAAAAGGTCCCTTCCAGAAACAAGCACAAGAAATATGACCTTTGCACCTGTAGAGAGCCAGTCCTGCTATGGACCATTCAGCAACTCGCACCCAACCCACGGTACAGTTCTATAACACCGAAGACCCCAGCTGACATCCAGGCTGCCAGACAGGCTTCATTTTCAACAGCTCTTCCTACCTAAACTGAATGTGTTTACGGCTCCTGATAGATGGTTCCTCATCGTGTGCAGCTCACTTTGATGCACTTGATAGGCAACTTGAAGTCTCAAAGACCCAAAATGCTAGGTAAATCATGTAAAATCCAGCTGCTAGCAGACAAATCCTACTCAGACAAACTCTGCCCACCCTCAGCAAGTTTGCTGACAATACGAAGCTGGGGGGAGTGGCTGAGACACCGGAAGGCTGTGCTGCCATTCAGCAGGACCTGGAAGGCTGGGGAGAGCCCTGCCCAACCTGATGGGGTTCAACAAGAGGAAATGCACAGTCCTGAACCTGGGGAGGAACAGCTGAAGCATCAGTATAGGTAGGGGCCTGAGCTGCTGGAGAGGAGCTCTGCAGAGGAGGACCTGAGGGTTCTGGTGGGCAAAGGTTAAGCATGAGTCGGCAGCGTGCCCTTGTGCCCAAGAAGGCAAAGAGAACCCTGGGGTTCATTGTGTAGAGTGTGGGCCCCCAATGAGGGCAGAATCTTCTCAGTGGCATGCAGCAATAGAACAATGGGCAGAAAATGGAACACAGGAATTTCCACTGTAACACAAGGAAGAAATTCTTTACTCAGAGAGGGTGACAGCACTGGAACAGGCTGCCCAAAGTGGCATCCCATGGAGTCTCTTCTGGAGATATTCAAGATGTGTCTGGATGGGATGCCCTCCTGCATGACCCATTGCAGGCAACTGGCTTCAACATGGGGGGGGGGGGGGGGGGGGGGGAGTGGACTCAATGATCTCTACAGATCCCTTCCAAATCCTACAATTCTGCAATTCTCTTCAGACTGAGGACCAAAGCACACTCTGCCTGCTCCTGTGCCCCAGCAACACACGATCTCCCTGCTTAAACAGGGCCTCATGGAGCTCTAGACAGGGTACCAAAAACCTTAAACAGTTCAGCTAGCACACAAATAGACCCCTTGATCCCCCAGAGAACAGGCCCCTTTGTACAGTGTGGGGAAGCACCGAAGAGCATCTAGAAGGCAGAGAAGTGCCCAAGAACAATGTACAAATAGGTGGCAGAACGATGTTCGCACCCCAGCATCAGTACCACCTATGGGCAAACAGTGCAGGAACCCCAGGACTCACAGATGCAATGTTAGATTTAACATGCACGGATAGGTGGGAACTTTGTGAACACTATACAAATGATCCTACATTAACCATATATAACAAGAGTGACTTATCTCCATGATATGCATGCTTTGTGGAGAGACCCACACACACCCAGTGCTGTAATAAGCCAGCATTGGCTTTCTGAACCACCATTTGTTCCACGGCCCAGCACAGCTCAGCGCTGCCCTCCTTTCCCTGTGAGTAACTGCGGCCGCCACGAGGCCTTCCCTCAGCCTCCTCTGCTCCGGGCCCACCACACCGCGCGGCCTTAGCACTCCTCACAACCGTGCCCTCAAGCTCATTCCCCATCTTTGTAGCCCAGCCTCCCGCAGAACTGACAAATAAAGGCGGCTCAGCGCAGCACACCCGCCCGCTCCGAGCCGCGAGAAGGCACTGAGGCGCCCGAAGGCGAGGCGCTATCTCCGGGCGGACAACGGCTGCGCGCTCGCTGATTGGCTGTTCTCCAGCCGATGAGGGCGGGCTGAGTGCCAGCGTAATTTCTTATTGGCTACACCTTGGCGGACGAAGGCCAATAGAAATAAAGAGAAGTTACCATGTGACCAGCGACGGTATCCGTTGAGCCGCGTGGAAAAGAAAGGCGGTCACGTGGCGCGGGGAGGTGTGAGGAGTACGGCGGCTTCTCATTGGTCGGCTGGCTGAGGAGATGGCCAGTCCCGCTGCGCGCGCGGGGGGGGGCGGGCGGTTGCTCCTCTCTGAGGTAACGGCGCCTCAGAACTGTTGGGCGGTGCGAGGGAAGAGGGGCTGGCAGCGGTCAGTGCTGCGTCAGCCGCGGCCTGCTGGCGGCATGGAGGTGAGGGGCAGCGTGCCGGGCTGGGGAGCGGCTGAGGGGGATGCGAGGTGGAGTGGAGAGGTTGGGCTGAGGAAACGTTGCTGTCAAAACGTCACGGAGCGGTTGAGGCTGCGGGTCACCGAGCGGAGCTGCGGCCCTGTGCCTCTGTCGGGAGAGCATCCCCCGAACTAACACTGGGGAAAAGGGCTGTGTGTGGAAGCACGGTGTCACAGCCGGCTGAGGCTCCTTGTGCTGGTGTGTTTGCTTATTGTTTGTTGTTTTGAGACGAAAAACCATACAACTACACAACCAAAGGAGAAAACGTGGCACAATTTGTGTACAAAGCAGCTGTTTTTCACCCTAATTTTCTGTGTGTGCTTGTAGTGTTTGTCTGAGGAAACCAGTATAAGTGCTGTGTAACCGAGTGGGGAGATCGTCCTGTGGGCCACGTTGTCATCCTGTGGAGCTACAGATGAACGGCTGTTAGAGAGGAGTGCTTGTTCAGAATGGTGTCAGGAAGTCAGTGCTGTGAAAGTTGGGCTCTTTCTGAATTTAATAAGGATTTCAGATGTGGAAAAGGCGATGAAGGAGAACTACGAGGAGCTGAGGGAACTGGGGCTGTTTGGTCTGAAGAAAACACTGAGAGGAGAATGTGTTGCTTTCCACAACTGCCTGAAAGGCTGCAGAGTGGTGGGTGTTGGGCTCTTGAGGGATCAGGAGGAGTTGGATCATAGAATACAATCATAGGATCATCTGAATTGGAGGGGATAATTAAAGGCTATCTAGTCCAGCTCCCCTGCAGTGAGCTGGGACACCCAGAGCATTGTCTGTGCTCAGACCCCATCCAGCCTGACCCTGAGTGTCCCCAGGAATGGGGTGTTCACCACCTTTCTGTGCCAGAGCCTCAACACCCTTACCATAAAAACCTTTTTCCTTATATCCAAACTACATTTCCTCTCTTTTAGTTTGAAACCATTTCCCCTTGTCCTGTCACAACTGACCCTGTTAGAGAGCCTGTCCCCGTCTTTCCCATAGCTCCCCTTTAGATACTGACAGGCCGCTCTCAGCTCTCCCCAGAGCCTTCTCTGAGCTGCACAGCCCCAGCTCTCTGCCTGTCCTCACAGGGAGGTGTTCCATCCCTTGGTGTGGATGAGCAACACGGAGACGGTGTCAGGCTGTGCCAGGGGAGACGTTTAGGTCAGGTGTTAGGTTAGACTGAGTCTTAGGAAGGTTTTCTTCATGGTGTGGGTGGTCCTGCACTGAAGGGGCTGCCCAGGGAGGAGGTGGAGCCTCCAGCCCTGGTGCTGTCTGGGATGTGGTGTAGCAATGGGGCTGGTGGGTCAGGCAGGTGGTTGGACTTAGTGAAGTTGAAAGCTCTTTCCTACTTAAGTGACCGTAGGTGCCACAGTTGTGTTTTAAATATTACCCAAGTAATGTAATATCGCTGCTTTATTTCTCAGCTGTGTTTTTTTAGCTAGTCGATTTTATTTTAACTTTAATTCTGTTGTGTGCCTCAGCATTCTGAAAAGGGGAAGAAAAACCTAAGTTCTTGCTTTGTTTTCATTGCCTTTTCCCACTGGGCAACTATTTCTGAGCACATCCGGTAGATGGTGGGGAGAAGGGTGTTTCTTAGGGGGAAGAATCCGCAGGTAAGTTAGTGTTAAATAAGTTACTTATTGGTATAAGTTATACGACTCTAAGGTTTATGTATAATTATGTCCTTCTACCACTTTTTCCACCTCATCTTTTGTAGCCTAAAGTAGCGTGCAGAGGAGGCAGCTGCTGCTGGAGCAGTGCAGAGGCTGGCAGCAGACTGGCAGATGTGTTCAGCAGTGTGATGGTAGAGCCCGGCTCGCATGGCTGCTACAAACCACAGGTTGAGTTGGTTATAAATGAAATTTGTATGTCTGTGTAGGTGTTTGGGCTGTTTGTAAGCAAAATGGTCAAAAAGATTTCTAATTTTGTTGCTTACAGTGTATAAATCAAATGCTGTAACTTATGTTATAGGTGTAAGGTTCATCAGAAAAGACAGGAACTTAAATATAGTCACAATAAAGGCTGTTCACCTGTTGTGCGTTTCACCTTTTGTTGTCTCACTTCTGTTGCAATTTTTTGCCCAATACCATCTGCTGTGTTGTGATTGATTTTGGAATTTTCTCTGTCATCACTGCTGTACTCAGAATGTCAAGAGAACTCATCCATGAGAGATTTAATTGGAGGAGTGCTACAGAATGACGCAGGACCTTCTGCCTGTCGTTCCCTCTCTCTGG
Source organism: Alectoris magna (assembly GCA_030625065.1). NCBI lineage: Eukaryota > Metazoa > Chordata > Aves > Galliformes > Phasianidae > Alectoris > Alectoris magna. The sequence goes on from CM060577.1 coordinate 2,651,206, forward strand.
TAACCTCTGTAGTGCAGGAATTTCAGACAAGCCTTCTGCTTTGTTCATTTTGTGCTTTCTCTCAGTCCTGTGACTGAACATCACAGCAGAAAGGGGGCTGGCAGGAGTGGAAAGAAGGGAGGAGTAGATGAGTCCACTTTGAGCTTCTCATATTTATGAGGAAGAGTGACAGAAGACAGATGTTTATGTAGAAAGCTGATAAATAGGTGTGAGGGAGCATGAGCAAACGTGGGAGGAGGAGAAATTAGGACTTTAGCTGCAGATGTGCTAAATTTAGCTGAATGCATCGTGAAGGAGTTAACTGTTGGCATTCTGAAACATGGAAGTAATTAGGGCCAGCGGAGGGAAATGGGTTTAGAGTAAAGGGAGGTGTGCAGAGAAAGTGTGGTCATTGAAGTTATCTGTTCTGAGCAGACCTGGGAAATGAGTGATGTGAAGAAAGTAACAGTTGGAGATGCCTATGGGAGGAGCAAGAATAGTGGAAAAATCGGGGGAAATAAAGAGACAGGGCAGCAAAACCAAGAGGTTGTGACTGAGAGTTGAGTTTAAAATAAAAACACCCACCAAAAAAAGTGAGGAGGGAGGGAAGGGATTAGAATCTATTAAAGAAGTATTTGAAGACTCGGTGTGGAGTGCTACATATTTGAGAGATGAAGGAAAATGTGGTGATGAGGAAGATAGTGTTTCAGTGTTTTGTTCTTCTGTTAGTATAAACGTTTGTAGCCAAGTGAGAAAGAAATTACTATTTTTAGGAAAACAGAGGTGGAGGAGTCTGGTCTCCCAACGCATGTTCTTGGGGCACAGAGGAGAGGTATTGTCCAAACATTTGTGTAAAGTACGTGGTGTGCTTGTTTCTGGTGAGCTGGTTGCTCCACGGGTAAAGTCGTTCATAACCTTGCAGAGTGAGGAAATGACAGTTTAATTTATATCATTTCATATTGAAATCGCTGTTTTTATTGTGTATAAAATGCAGAATGAAGAAAACGTAGACCCACCTCAGACCTACAGTTCTTCCCTCTCAACACCAGAATACTCTGCACCTGTGGACACTTCCCTTTTGTACACGCCATGGTCTGTGTGTGGAGATGACAATAAGCAGCCCGTTGCTCCTCAGATGAACGTGAAGTCCAGGTAGTCAGTTTTGACTGGTTGATCATTCGTGTTGAAGGATTAGGTGATTTGTTTGTTTGTTTGTTGAACTTAATGAACTGTTTTAAATGAAGTAACCAGGATGCAATTTGTTTTCAGAATTCAAACTGAAAGGAATGACTACGGCAGCGAAGCAGATTTATATGAGCTTGTGTCTAACATCTTGGAAGAACAGGATAAATCACAGCCATATTGTGCTGAGGGGTGAGTGTACTGTCATGCAAGCACTGACATCCTTATTGCTGACAAAAACTGCCCTCGCTGAGCTCAGTCTGTGTTCTCTTACTCACCTTCACATCTCCTGTTAGCAAGCCCTCCTCCTCTGCAGTTTCCTTTCCTCCCCCTTCATGTGATAATCTTTTACATTGACAGTACCTTGGTAGCTTTTGTTTTTTTGGTATTTACGGAACTTTTTTATTGGATTATTATTCTTTTTTTTTTTTTATTGATTATTATTCTTTTGCCTGAATCTGACTATTGTAGTTCTCACAGATAAGAAAAGGAGCCCAGTTCTTGTGGTTCACAAACCACTCACCCTTTGTCTTCCCCAGACAGGTGTGTGTGTGTGTGCTGGTTAGTTTGGCCAAAGCGAGGCTCTCAAGAGAGTCAAGTCTTGATCAGAAGATGTACTTATTAATTCTTTTGCTTTAGATAGTTCAGATTTGACAGTGCTGAAGACAGAAATCCAATCTGGACTGCAATGCATTCCAGCTACAGTTCCACTTTTTCACTTGACCGAGTGTTTATGTAGTAACTGCTCTACTGTTAATCCATGGTAATTAGAAGGAAAGGACGTGCCTGTTTTTAGTGAGTCGATTTAATAAATGCAGGAAGCAGTGTAAGCCAGTGTAAAATGCAGGTGATTCTGAAGCAATAAGCAACGTGATGCATAGAAGCATTTTGTGTAGAGAAGTTGGACATGGCTGTGAAGGGTTATGGGGAATTTAAGACGTGATGGTCTTAACCTTCTGCTCTGTCACGAATATGGAAGTGATGGTAAATCCTTTGGTAGGACTGAGTGAACATCATTTGGAATGTGCACATCACCTGCAGCTTAAAGGCATCGTATGTGTATCAGTTAATTTAGGCAAACCAGAATCAGCTTTCTAGTCAAGTTGTAGAAAGATAACAGAGATAGGAAGGTGAGCAGGTGACAATAGTAGATAACGTTTAGAGTAAGTGATTCTTTCCACAGTGAAGAGAAATGGTTGGTGGTGAACTGGGCTTTAAAACTCCTTTCCCTGTTTGAGACTAGGAGAAGAGCACTGCAGACAGAATCTAACTGTGTATTTCTTGTTTTTGTCAAGGAGTTGCTCTTCCAGCTTAAAGTCGGTGTGGCCCATGAATAGTACAAGAATTGCAGACCACCACAACCCGCTGTCAGAAATTAAAAGACCGGTTGCTGCAGCTGTTTCCCAGCAGAGTTTTTATAGTAGTGAATCAACATCTGCTGCTGAAAAACAGTACTTGCAAAGTGGTAATCTTGCCCCACAGCAAAAAGTAGAGGAATGTTATCACGGATTTCCTGCTACAGACCTTGAGGAGCAATGTTTGTGCACTTCTAGGAATGATCATGCCAACTGTTGCAACGTGCAGGCTAATGAGAATATTAAGGCAACACCTATGTGTCAGAACTATCCATGTGTGAAAAACAGCTTTACACCTCCAGCTGGTTATTTAGAAGTAATCAAAGACTCAGGAGCCGATGCTTACTCCTGCAGAAGAGAGAATGCATGTCCCAAAGGAGCAGATGCACAGCTACACCAAAAGCAGGCAGAAGCCCTCTCACAGTTTCACAGATGCAATGAAAATGCAGATTATGGTAGATACTCTGAATATTCTCATTTTACCAAAGCAAAGCCTACCAAGAGCATCAATTGTAGCTTCCAAGAAAGTAAAAAATTAGTAAGTGAAATGACTGAGGCATCATCTCTGGATGTAGAACCCTATACTAAATTTTTTCAATTCAAATCAGGTGCTCAGAGAAAAATAGAAACCATTCCAGATCAGCAAAACTTTACATTCACCAAGGCTGCAGGACTCCTATCAGAAAAGCAGTTTGCAAATGAGCCTCCATTCTGCAGTGATCTGGGGCAAAAATTTGAATATGGACTAAATTCTCTTGCAGCTTGTCCGGGGAATAGTGACTGTGCAAATGGGGTGGATAAGCCACCATTTTCCAAGTCTGATCTTCAGAATCCTGAGTACTGTAAACCACTTCCATTGTTACCAAACTCAGCAAACTTGTCAGCAGGTGCCAGTGTAAGGCAGGCTTGGATGAACTTTCAAACTAAACCCACTGTCCCACCTCAGAGTCCAAGTATGGTGAAACTGAATAATCATTTATCTACTTTACCAAAAAATTCCAGTCATCCTAATGATTTCTTACCGTTATCATCTTCAAATGTCCCTTTAAATAGTAATTTATCTCACAAGAACTGTCAAGATAATTCTTTGTTTTTTTCAAGTCTTGATTTTGGTTATAACACTTCAGAACGAGCTCAGTCGGCTGCCCTTATGGAAGCACTGGCTAAGACTGGAGAAGAAAATCTCATCGAGTTTTTAAGTGACAAGAAATTAATGCAAGCAGATAGAGGCTGCTCAGCTCAGCAGTTTGGGACCATTGAAAATCTGAACAAGCACTGTTTCCAGTTAAAGCCACAGAGTGGGCATTATGATCTAGAAGGACAAAAACACGCAGATGGGTTGTTGCAGAACGTGTACCAAGATTCAGTGGCGTCTCAGGGTCAGCTGAATCTCAGGCAAGGAAATAGAGGCAGTAATGCTGTCAATCACACTACTCATGTACAGGCATCAAGCTTCACCAACAGCTGTGTGATGGGTGACTGGAAGCATAACCATCAGCTTGGTTCAGGTGCAATCCCCTCGAGATCAACTCGTCCGTTTGGTCGCCTGGTTGTCCCTCTGATGGAGTCCTACAACATGTTCTCCAGTGACAGTTTAAATTGCTTCTATCCTTATGTTAATGATATGATGAGTGATGTACCAGCACTGGGATATCAAAAGCAAGTTAAAACACACAGTGGGTCTGCCAGGGAGCTCCGTGTTAAACTAGAAGAGTGTTATGAACAGTGCCGAGCTTTGGAGAAAGAAAGAAAGGAGGTAAAAAATATTTATTAATATTCCGTGTCATGGATATGATCACACTCAAAGGTGAGACCAGCTTGAGAACATGGGTAATTCTCCTAGTATGAGTTGAAATAATGGGATTTGAGAGAGAAGACTTGTGCTTCCCCGTGTATTTGAGACTGAAAACAGAAGTTTTGTAGGTTGATAGCCAGATTTGGAGCATAGTGAATGTTGTGCTTACACCAAAATTCAGTGATGTTTTCAGTCTCTGCACTGGGGCCTGGGGAAGGTATGTTGTGTAGCTAAAAAATAATAATTACATTGCAGCACAAGGAGAAACGTATCTGGAAACTTTCAAAGTGAATCCATTAATTATATTTCAAATTAGGACTAAACTTCAGTCTCATGAAGAATTAAAATGCCCTCTACTCTAGTTCTCTCAAAGGATTCTCCTTCTCACCTCCAGTTTGCTTGAAGTTTAAAGCCTAATATGTATTGAAAGGAGCTCTTTTTTTTTTCTCCCAGAAACAAGCTGAAGAAATATAATCATATTAACACACGTAAAGGAAGAAGCTTCAGACAACCTGCATGAAGCAGTTTCCATGTTTAAAACAATTGCCCTTTTTGTTAATTAGCATAAGTGCCTCAGGTTTGCGTTATTAAGTGTAAAATCTATCTTGATTTCACCAGTTCAGGTGGTATGGAGATCCAGAAATGATCTGGAACCATCATTTTGTGTGAAGGAACCTTGATCAAAGACTACTAGGGGACAGTGGCAGCTGGCCCTTTGCTTGTTGTCTTTGTGGAAGCTGTCCAGTGGAAGAAATTTAATAGAGATGTAACAAATTTTTGCCAGAGCATTTCCTGACAGAAGCCAGTTGTTGCTTTGAGTGGAGTGGTTAGAGTGAGGCAGGGCTCCATTTGAGAAGGGGATGTTGATGTCTGTACTTAGATGTAAAAGACAAAAGAGGAGGAGTTGAGATGTACACGGGAACTGAAGAAAATCACATTATCTTGTGATAATTACTCTATTTGAAGTGCTTTGAGTAAACTGGTTGTTCACTTGAAATAGGTGATTTTGGTACTAAATGCTTAAATCACAAGTTGATTAATCCACATTATCTAGTTAAAAAAAATCCAAAACCCTAAGGGGGAAAAACTGTATATCTTAAACTTCATACTCCTGTTATAAAGCACACCTCGCAGCTTCTGTTCTGAAGGAGATGTTCTTTCGTTTTCCTGCAGGCTGAATCAGCTCTTGCTAAGAGTTACCCAGGGAAAAGCATTTCCAGTAATAACAATGCTCCAGTTCCAAGGCTGACATCAAACTCATCAAGAGTGGATCGCTTAATTGTGGATCAGCTACGTGAACAAGCCAGGGTGAGTTGTAAAAAGATTGTAAAGATCTGTTGATTTTATGACACAAGAGCACAGTAGATGTGTAAGTTTGTCAGAGCAGCTTTTGTCCAGATAGCTTTGTTCTTCAAGGCTATGCAGGAAATATTTCAGCAGTCCCTGCTGGAATCTTTACAGCTCCAGGTTCGCCCCAGCTCTTAGCAGGGAGCCCTGAGTATCTCAGGCTCACGTTTACATATGTACATGCCAGGACAATGTGTTTTCTAGTACAGAGGTGTGCATGCAATGCCAGAAACCAACCATGTAGCCAAACTGCTTGCACAGCTCTAAGATACCCTTGCATCCTGAGCTGTTCTGTGTTGAGCACCTCTTGTCTCCCTGCTTGGCAGAGAAATGTTCAATACAGCCTTGCACACACTATATTAGAGGAAGCGCTTGTGGGGGGAAAAAAGAAACAAACATTTATTAATGTTTTTAAGACATTATGATGCTTATTTGCATAACAGAGCTGTATTTGTTAGTGAGGAATGTGTATTTTGCACAACTTCAGCTTGAATGTCTGTATTGTTAATTTGCTGTTTAAGCCAAGCAGCCACAGCCCATAAGACTTGTACCTTCTGAGCTGTGTGTGGCTCTGTGGCCAAATGATGGTGCCAGTGTGCAGTTTCATGCTGCTTTGCCAGGCAGCAGCCTGTGCAGAATCCTGCAAGGGAGGCCAGTGGGAGGAGGTGAACATGAGCAGGGGCTGATCTGTGCAGACACAGATAGTGGTGGTTGGTGGGCTTACGTCTGGGTCTGGGAGGCCAAAGCCAGGCTGCCTGTGCTGCAGAAGGAAGAGCGATGTGAGCTGAACAGCAGAGCTGCTGGAGCCTGTCCCTGCAGGAGGATGAAAGGCAGTGGCTGCTGTTCTGAAAGATGCTGGTTCTTGGAGGAACCGATGCTGCAGGCAGAGCTCAGCTCCCAAGGCAGCAGTGCTATGGCTCAGTCTTTCTTACCCGTCTCACACAGGTGAAATAAACCGTAGAGCCACATTGGCTTACTGCCTGCTGGGATCAGTCTTCTGCAACTGCCTGCTTTTGTTCCTACAGCTGAGTATAAAGTGTAGTGAGAATGTATCAGTAGGCTGAAGTCTTAGTGTCCCATTTTCAAATTACTGTTTCATGAACTTTGAAAGAACAGTGTAAGGGAATTACCTCTTTAATTTGAGATAGCATGCCTGTCCTCATCTTTAAGACTGTGCTTAAATGAGGATTTAATCTTGTCTAGCTATTTGAGGAGCCAAACTTCGGAATAAAGAACCTCAAATGCCTATTGGACAGCAACTGAAAAGTAGTTTCAAGGATGCTCAAAAGCACAGTAGGCAGTTGAACCTGGATTGTGGCATCAAAAAGCACAGTGACAGCCAAGGAGAAAAACTAGTACAAAGGCTCAAGTGAAAGCTGAACTGGCTGGATGTGGGATTAACTCTTGGTAGTGCAGAGCATCTGGTTAAAACCCTCTTGGTGCTTGCAGACATTTTTTCATTTCTCATTTGAGACTCCCATTTACAGTTGCTCTTATTTCCAGAACAAAATGTAGCTGAAGAAGAGACAATAGCTTCCTTCACTGTGCCAGTCGGTAGCTATTAAAAGCACTTAAGCTAAGATCTACCCTGTACAGACTCTCATCTCCTTTGTGTCTGGTAAATCTCCAGCTCCTTTGTAACTGGAGAATGCCACTGTGCTGAGGCTGGATGTTCAGTCTCACCTGTTAAAGTTTTCTTAAGTAAAAAAGAATAGTCCCTGATGGGCACACATCACTGTATGATAAGCAGTCATCAAAGCTGGACCTGAGACTTCAGTCCTTATTCACTGGTATGTCCTCCCCCTGGACTGTAGGGGAAGCTGCTGGCCTCCTGCTGTTCCCACTGAGGGGTCTGAGTGACCGAGCAAGCCCTGTGGCAGTCAAGGGAGGAGTGGGAAGTTGAACATTTGAGCCTTTAGTGGTTCTCCTTGGGTTCCAGGGCAGCCCAGCTTTGGTGACTCTTGTGAATTTTGATTTTACATACCCGTTGGTTCTTCCAAGCTTATTATAAAGAATGCAGGCATTTGACTTGCTGCAGTGGGTCCCATTAGGTGTGGTTGTGGTACCTGAAAACTAGATCTTGGAGAACCTAACTCCTTCTGTGGGTCTGGATGTTGCGTGTAGCACCCAATTTAATACAAAAATGGCCTTCAAGGATGATCAAGTCCAACCGTCAACAACTCTAAGATGAGAAATGACTGTCAGGTTCATCTTACTTTGCTTTACTTGCTTACATAATCCTGTTCTGCCATTCCTTAAAATTTGTCCTTCAGAAGCCACGCTAGTGATTTCCAAACAGTGATTTCCAATGTTAGCAACTTTTGCTGCCTCTCCCAGTGACTGATTCCTCAGTTGTTTATGTGAAATTCGCCCTGCTCCCTTCAATTTTTTTTTTTATTATTATTATTATTATTTTACTTTATAAATGTGGACTCACTTTCTGAGTTTACTGGTTGCTGCTGCTGCCACAGAAACTTGCATAGTTTATTAATGCCTGCAGTTTTTTTCCAGGCTTTCACAAGATGTAAGAGGAGGCAGGACTATCCCGTCAGCAGGAGCTTGCTCTTCCTGAATGCTCTCTGCAAAGCACAGTGTCAAGGAGCAGGCTGCCCTGTTCTGCTCTTGTGTGCGCTACTGCCAAAACAACTGTCTTGGCCAACAGTCTGCTCTGAGGATACTTGAGGCAGGTTGGACAAATTGTCCTGCTTCACATGCTTCCGTTTCCCAGCCTGCTGATAGATAAACTGAGCATTTCTCCTTTTCTTGGGGAAGCCTCCAGTCCGTCTGTTGTAAGGAAGCATCAAGAACTTGGCTTTGCACTGTGCTTGCAGCCCCTATTTGTTTGTTCATTTTTTAACTTACTAATCACCGGGTTTCTTTATAGGTCACTAAGCGTAGCCATTGTCCAGTAAACATTACAGTTTTGGAATTCTGTGTTCTGTATCTGCAGACAAGGAGCCAGGTTCCCCAGAGAGAGGCCTGTGAGCCACAGCTGAGGAATCACTCACCGAAGGGAAATTCTTAGTGATGTAACTGCTGTGAGATAAACAAGACAGCAGAAGTGCAGATTTTCATTTGTCCGAAGAAAACAGTGATTTTTGAGTGCCTGTGCTGAATATCTATCCTGAAAGTCAGCCTATGGGTGTGGTTACAGCAGCTTTTTGCCAGTCTAAGCTGCTCTCCCATGCTGATGTTGGCTTTGCACTGGCACGAGGAAATCATCTGGGTGAAAGCTGGGCAGTTTCTATGGGATTTGTTGTCACCCAGGTGGTTGCAGCAGTGCTGGTGGAATGTAAGCCAACTCATCTTGGTTTAGAATATTGTCAGGGAAACCACGTCCTCTGATGGAGCTGTCCTGGAGTTGTAATATCCGTTATTAACAGGTAAGGTGGGTGTCCTGGCGTTGTTATTGTGCATTTTGCTATTCTATACACACTCAGGTATTTTACAGCTTTGTTTTTGGAGAAGAAAGAATTCCAGGTAAGAATTTTAACAACTTCACCTATGAACAGTTCTCAAAAGAAAATAATGGTTACAGTTAATCTTTTCTTCCTAATCTTGTTTTTCATGGAAGTGTAGGTGAGTACAGCTTGAAATCTTGTAATGCATGAACTGTTCATTAGGTTGTGACTTTACTGGGAAAAATGGAGCGCCTTCGCAGTTCTCCCCTTCACGTCAACATTTCTACTGCTCTGGACAAACACCTGGAGGTGATTCGAGTCGTGCAGACGCGTAGGAAATATGAGATTGTAAATGCTTCCCATCGGCAGAAGCAAGGAGCTCCCAGGTGCCAAGATGACAGAGGTATTACTGTGCTGACCTACTTCAGTAAAGTAGCTGAAATTCTACACGTATTGCAAGTCTGTGTTAAAAGGTCTGAAAGTTTTGATGCTACAGCTTTATTTTGTTTTACAACAAATCATAACCATAAATTATTTTTTAGCACTGAGAGAAGCAGATCATCTTTTCTAGGTGATGAGACAAGTTAAATCAGTTTTGATTACATTTATTCAATTAATTATGTCATGCAGCTTGTCATTGGAGATGATTTCAAGCTGTTGCCTCATTCTCTCTGTCCCTTGTAATACTGTAACCATCACTCTGTAGCTCTGTCTGTATTTCTACATTTAACTTCCATAGTATTCTGATGTTGAACCTGTGAAGAGGGACCAGTGTGTCCTTGAGTTATGAATGCACTTTCTTTTTAAGCATTTCTATCGAAGACTGACCAAAAAAAGAAAAAACAAAAAACAAGCAATGTGTTGGACGGATATGTGAGGATGTACTGTTCAGAATGGTTTTGTTCTTAATGGTATCCAAAATATGCAGAATGTTCAGCTTAATCTCTCAGTAGTGCGCAGGTAGAATGGCAGGTTCTTTCCTCTCTTTGTTCCCCAGATGTGAGTCAGAATAAAGCCCTGCCACCTGTGATGCTCTGCTCCATGGCTTTGTGTTGCAAGCTTTGTTACAATTCTGACACTGCTCTGTTCATTTCCTGCCTCTCTTCCAAAAACTCAGTGAAATGGATTATTTTATGCCTTTTGAGCTTCCCATCATGCAGTTCTGCAATTCTCAAGATTACTTCAAAAGATACATTCTAGCAATTTTCCTTTTCACTTCTTCAGTCCTTTTTGTTTCTCTTTATCTTGAAGGTCATGTGACATTTTTGGTCTTTAAGCCCATGAAAATAATTGGCATTGGCTTTAGTGCTATGCCTTAACCAGGTCAGTGAGCTCTTTGGAACTGAGTAGACAAGAAAACAACTAGCTGTCTTTGAGACCTGTTCCCTGGCCCAGCTCCTTTAGGGAGAGAAGAGAAGGAAGTGGCCTTGCACAACGGGATCTGATAATTGAATCGGACGGGCTGTGCTTTCTATATCTGCTTCTCCTCTGCCATGCTGGCTGGCTATGAGATGTGTCAGCCTGTTGTAGCAGCTGGTGAGACATTCAAATGTTAGAATACTCAACCTAGTTAACTACCTTTGCTGTGTGTTTGGGAGAGCTTTGAGGACAACGCTACAAACTGTGCAATTCCCCTCTTTGCCAGAGCTTTCTTGTTAGTGTGTGAGTTTTGTTCTGTTTGAGGAAGGGTCTCCTTCAGCTCGACCTTGACATTGCCTGTCTTACAAAGCAGAATCTGACCATTGTGTCGTGTGTTCTAGGAGGTCTGACTTAAGCAAAACCGGTATTTGAGCCATGGCCTCCTCTTCTCCTAGCTGCCTCTCTTTATTTTGGACACAGATTTGCTTTGTTGGGTAGCAGGTAGATCTGGGCTGCCCCATGTCTGCTGTATTGATGTACAATGGGAGTCTGGAAAATTCTGCTACTACACATAAGAGTTGCAGAACCGTACATGAAATCTGGCAGTTGTTTGTAAGTGGTTTCGACCAGCTAATGAATGAAGATCTGCCAGAAATCAGGATGATGGTGAGAAGGTTTTTCCTGATTGCCATCTGTCACCTACAACAATGGTTGGGCCTTTCAGTGCATCATTCAGAGCCATTTGTAACCCTATATCTGTTGCCTTAGAGTCGATATTCTGAGAGATCTAGAACAATCTAGATGTTACAGATGATCTTTTGAGGACGAAAAAGACCTCTTTGATGTCTGTAGCTCTTGGGTACTGCGTCCAAAGACTTTAGAACAACTTTTGCTTATTCTGGTGAGATTTTCCCTTCTTACCTGGTAGTGACCCAAATTCCAGCTGTATCTTTCTGCTTTGAGATGTGCATTTCTGTGAGTGTCACTTGTTTCTTAGCTTCTTCTAGATGGTCAAGGTGATACCATTTCTGTGGGCTATTCTTTCACACAGCTTGATGTGAAAAGCACGACCTTGAATGCTCAAAAGATGGTAATTCTATCCTCCTGTTCTGCATTCTGCCCTTGATTTCTCTGAGATTATCCTTACAAATACTACCTTGAAGAATTCTTTGGGTAGTTGATGGTTGTGGTGGACAAATGGACTTCCTGATTCTTCCTGGTTATTGAAATCAGCTTTCTCTATCACTCCTTCCATCTGCTTAGCAGTGGTGACTGTAAGAGGAATCAGTGCTCACTGTTTCTGCTGAAGGAAGGAATGAGGTCTCAGAAGGGTTTCACAGAAATCAGCCATTGAGTGAGAACCAGACAACTGGTGAAGAGGGAAGTGATCAGGGGATGAAGTTAGGCCTTGAAATCCTGTACTTCCCTGAGGTATCCTTCATATCTCTAGGAGCAGTATGCTTTCACCTAGAACAGTGAACCCAAGGCTGCTGGTTGAAGGTAGGTGTCAGCTTTGTGCAGTAAAAGGAAACTGCAGTCATGCTTACTGAGCCCGAGTGCTTGGGGAAGCTTGGGGAAGGTCTTAAGTCAGTGTCTTCCACTCCTTCGAGACCCCATGGAAGTGTTTGGCAGGGGAAGCAAGTACATGTGCCCTTTCTGTGCAGTCCAACACACAGTGTGGAGTTAACCCAGAATAAACCAAAGTTCTGACTGAAAATTCTGGTGCCTAGAAGAGCATTAAATGTTTCCTCACAGAGGCTGGAATTGAAATCCAGTAATTACCTACACATTTAGCGATTGTTGTAAGCACTGAGCTGTTGAATCAGTGAACCACTGTACCACCTCTGCTTCTCTTTACTTTTACTAGGTGGGTTTTGTCACGTTTTTGCAGAACGTTGCCTGTACGCTCTAATAAAATGTTCTAAATGAGCTACTCCTTCACCTGTTATGCCAGAATAGCTTCTTAGGCAAGATGGGCAGAGGATCCATTTTGTAGATCCTGAAGGGCTCGTTGTGAACATCCAGCAATGAGCTCAGGGAGGGAGTGTGTCGATAGAATATTTTCCAACACAGAGGTGACTGCAAGGCTTTAGTTGCTCCTGACAGTAGATGAGAGCTAAGTAGGATTTTTAACAAAACAAGTACCTCCATTCCACGTACCCACCTTCTTGTATTAGGGCCTAAAAACACTGCTTTCTCAGATGGAACTTTTACAACCTTCTGAAGGAAGAGACAAAATCAGACTCAAAAGGGTCTAAAAGATACTGCTATTTTATCAGCAGCATGGTGATTAACTGCGTAATAACGATTAAAGCTCCTTTCTCCCTTGCAGATGTTTTAGCTCTCGCGCTGGCAATTAATGAGATGAGCGCAGCGACACGTCACGTGCGTACGAGTCTGTGGTGTGCGCTGCAGGTGACCCTGCCAAAACCTGCAGCTGGGCAGCTGCTCACAGCAAAAACTCTTCGGGAAAGGGTACGGCCCGAAGAAAAGCGTACCAAAACCTGAACGGCCGTGGCAGCCCGGATCAGATGGCAGAAACCACGTGCGAAAGAAAACGTTGCAGTGTGCGTGTATGAAGAGGTGATGACGTTAATTCTTTCTAATTATTTGTAAAGTTCAAACTAGTGATACTCGTATTTAAAGCTGTATATCTTGAGGAGAAGTTGAATTTTCATAAGGGGCTCTCAGTTTCTACTTAAAGCGCTGAAATTACAGGCAGGACCATAATATTGTGAAGCCTAACCGATGAATGTTAAGTAATCTTACTACTTAAACAACAAACAGCCAAGACATTATTTGATGTCTGCAGGTGAGCCTTGGTGTAGAATTCTTCTGTTAAGTTTGTTTAGTTTTGCTTTAGAAAAGGGGTTTTAAAATAACGAGTCTCAAAGACTGTAGTCTGCTGTGGTGTCCAGGTGGTATCAGACAAGATTGTGATGTACAAGTGTTTTCTTTATCAAACCAGTACCTGTAAACAGGAGGAAGAATGCTAAAAGTACTCAATATTCATGTAAAATTAAATATTTAAAGTATTAGTATTTATGAATTTGAGATTTTAGAATCCACGTTTGTGAAAGGAAATGCACCAGATTCTACTAAATTAAATGATGATAAAATTGCTCTTGCAATTTAGTAAATGTATTCAAATCATTTGGGCATGCCCTCAGGAAAAGAAAGAACCTGTTTTAAAGTACTTAAACGTAATCAAAATGTGACATGCACACAGTGTTAGCCTCTAAAAAAGCTGTACAGCAGCTGAAATAATGACTGTTGTTTTTAATGCCTTCACTTGAAAACTCTGGATGGAGGGTAGGCATCACAATGTTCTGAAACTTGTGGGTTTTTTTTAAGGTTACTCTTTCACTAGTTTGGTTTGTGATTTGATTGTCCTATTTTAGAGATATATTAGTTTACATCTGTGTTTTTGACAGCTCTTAAAACTTGGTGCTTGTCTGCACATCTTATCTCAATCTCTGTACTGAGCATAAATAACTTATTCACTGATACGAAGCGTTGGTATTATGTGACTTAGGAGATAAGGGGTTTTAACACTTCCAGCATCGCGTTTATAACGTGTGGATTAAGTTTATTCAGTTTTCCTTGCCTAGATGCACTGATATTTGAAACATAGTCTGCGTTCTTCCTACTTGTGGAAATCCTGCTATGTACAAGGTGTAATCACACCACATAAATTGTCATTAGGGATTATGAGAGAAACACTGAATGAGAATGCAGGAGAAAGTAACCACTTTGATCACTGGTATGGCCAGAAGTACTGCCAGCGTGAATTTATGGGGGCAGGAGGACAAAGCACATTTCATACCACAAGTCACTGCATTAAGATTTGTTAACTAGGACGTGTTGGTGTTAAAAACAAATGGAATTTAGTCTGTCTGGTAAGAAATAAATTAGCTTTCGTTGAAGAAAATTTGTTCTATGTTTCTTCATGTCTCAGTTCCTAAAGCATTCTCCAGTAACAAGAACTCATTTACTTACCTGAAATATGAGGTACAAAGCAGTGGTATACTGATATTAATGCAGGAAAAGACTGTAACTTTAGACTATGACAAAATTGAATCAGTGCAGTGAATCCAAAGTGTATCTTCTTAGTTAAAAGCTCTGTACTGTCACAGAGAGCTCATGCAATGATTTCAGTACCTTAGAAATCTTAGGAGCATGCCTGGAGTCTGCCTTGGTCTCAATGCCAGGACAAGGAGAGTGAAGTAACATTTGCTATCAGGCATTTCCTACCAGAGACCCATGGATCTGTGTTCCTGAAAGTCATCTGCCATCAGTGCTCAGCTCTCTGCATCGACAGCAAGATTTATTAGCATTTGCTAACAGCTCTGTGGCTTCAAGGAAGACCTGTGACATCGTGAGCCAGGAAGCATTAACTGTGCTGAAACAGGCTGAGGGCCAGGGGAGAGCTTACGTTCTTCAATACTGTTGATTCATGCGGTTGTGCTCACACGCAGGACTTCGCTATGCTTTGTGTTTCTGGCCCCAAAAGCCTGGGGCAGCACCACTCAGGTACTGCCCTACAGGGCCATGGGAAGAGGTGTGAATGAGAGGAACAGCAGCAGCTCAAAGCCTCTGAAATACTGCTGCTGGGTAAGAGAAAGTGAGGGCAGGGGACAAGGCATGGAGGCCGAGGATAGGCCCATGGCTGTCGCTGCCGTCGCAGACATAGAGAGGAGCCCGGCTTCTTGGCCAGCCAGCTTTATTGTTCAAGTCCAAAGATATAGCAGATACTCACACTTGCAAAAATAGTTAAATAGGATGCATTACCCCTGAATCAGACTGATGCAGAAAGTGGGCAATAGGGGCAGTTACCACCGCCAGGCCAGGAGCTGCCTGCTGCCAAAAGCCAGCCTTGCACATGAACGCAGTGGCCAGAACATGAAGCAGCACAGGGATGAGGCGCAGCAGTTCCCCCGCACCCCTGGAAGCACCACAGGTCCTTCCTCCACACACAGAGGGGAGTTCAGGTGATGCTGCCACGAAAAAGGCTGGAAATGGCAGCTAAAGAGCCCTTGTGGGGTGAGAGAAGCCTTTAGCCCCTCCACACAGCTCCTGAGTGGGGCTGGGCCAGATGGGAGCAACTGCTCATAAAGCCAGAGCATCCAAACCGGTCACAGCCTGTATGAAAGCATTTGCTCTGGCAGCTACTGTAGAAATAACAGTGGATGTTCACCCACACAGAACATCGCGGAGCACCATTTTCCAGCCACCAGCATTAAGTTTCAGAACAGCATAAGGGCCTGACCGATTTGCTCCTGCTCTAGCTGACACTCAAATCACTGCGCATTTCCCTTACCAAGAGTCTGTGGGTGAAGCGGTCTCATAGCTGGAGCTCATATATATTTCATATGATTTCCTTTCTCTTGCTGCAGAACAGCAGTTGCCCTTACTGAGGGCAGAGCCAAACCCTGCTCTTTCAGCTAGAATGAAAACATAGCGTTGTTCTTGGCAGCGCAAATAAATGTATTTGCAAATACATTTTTCAAGGCTAGTGTAAATTCACATTCACTCTGTAGCAGCAAGTCCTTAACTGCATGTCAGAAAGGGGCTTTGCTCTGTTCTCAAGTCGTAACATGCTGGTGCTGCAGTCCTTGGATGCAGCCTATTCAGAAGCCCTTTCCTACATCTTGCTTTGCTTTAAGTAGCTAGAAGTAAAACTGATCAATTTGAAACACAAACATCATCACTTCACTGTTCTTTGGTACAACACTGGCCACAAGAATGACTGGGACATTTGACACCACAAGCACATGGCTAAACTCGAGTTTAAGAGGTGCTTGAAATTTCTTTTTTGCTACGTAAAATAAAGGAAATGCTTCCAAAGAACCGGTCACCAGCCACGTGCCCAGAAATTCTGCTGCTTTTTAAACACACACCGTATTCGTAACTGATTGTATCCCCTTAAAGTCCAACCAGCAAACCCCAGCTATCGCTTCCGCTCTCCTTTTTGTGTCCTTTTCTTCTCCTTCTCCTTCCGCTCCTGCTTGGCTAACTTGTCCTTCTCTCGCTGCAGTTTGTCTTGCTCCTTCTTCTTCTGGAACTCATCTCTCAGCAGCTCCCGCTCCAGCTTTCTGGCATTCAGGACATCCTCCACGTTGGTGTTTCGGAACAGCGCTGGTAGCGAGCTAAGGGCAGACAACGTGCTCTGAACACACAGCTTCTTCTTTTCAGTGGTGGTTTGGGGCCATACACTGACACTATAGGATCAACCACAACCCACCTACAACAGATCTCAGCTGCTCATTTCTCTCCCAGCTCTGCAGGGAGAGAAATCCCTCAGCCACCAGCTCCACAAAAAGCATCGCACAAAGATAAGGAACATTTCTGACTCCCCTCCCTGCCTTCTCACCAAGCAGGCAAACAATCTGGAAGTAAAATGAGGAAGGTAGAAAGGAAAAAGAACCTCTGCTTGTGCTGTGATAAAACCTAAATAACACCAACAAAAACATGAGGTCTTTGGTTCAGCAACCATGCCCTCAGGTGTACCACAGTAATCTTGTTTCAATTTCACTTATAACTGTTCCTGACATGATTTGCCTCTCTGGACACCACTCAGAATTAAACTGATGTTTGAGAGAATTATCTGTATCAGTAACATAATGTGAAGCTTCAGACAGGACATGAGAGGAAAGGAAGGAATAAAGGAGAGGATCAGTCTTAGAAAGAACGGGAAATTCACAGCAGATGCTGCCGCCCTCCCCAAAACCCCAACTCGGAGAATTCAAAGGATACATTTTTCTGATCCGATATTTAGTGCTGTCGCAGTGGAGCTGTCCTGTTCATCGTCGCCAGTGAAAGAATTAAGGAACTGTGGACACTGCTCGTGGATTTGTGCTCCTGCAGTCACACTTGGATCAAAACGTGTCAGATAACAATCCATTCTACCAGGCCAGGAGAAAGAAGCTAAAAACTAACACTGATGATTGAGAACCAGATAAGCATAAAACCCAATGTTCAACTTCCTAAGCTGGGACCTCCCATGCTTTTTACCATGGAAGCCCTTTCGCTGGGAAAAAGATGGACAAGTTTCTCCAATTCCTCCCCCAGACACTGCAAAGCTAGGAAGGCAATTTTAAACCAACAGGAAAAGGATATTCCTCTTCATCCGTCACGTTGGCATACTGGGCCAGGAGGGCCGCCTTCCTCTGCTTCTCCTCCTGTGAGATCTCCTTTGGCTTCACAATGATCCTGGCCTGCTTCTCCATCATGCTGGCGATCGCCTGGACCTCATCTGCCAAAAACAGAACCCGAGCTTCAGTCAGTGCCCCGATAGCAAGAGCCCTGCTGGCAGCTGCCACGCCAGGTTTCCACATGGGTTTGCTTTTGTGCTCCATTTAAAAGCTGGAAGATACCCTTCAGGTTTTGCGTTTCAAACACTTCACCCCACATGTGTTTTCTAGAAATTACAAGTGGGTACTGACTTAGGATCACAGAATGCCTTAGGTTGGAAAGGAACCTTAAAGATCAAGCTCCAACACTGCTGCTGTGGGACTTCTCTTGGGATGTATCCTCCTGCAGAGTCACATTTCTATAGAAGGACATATTGCTCTCATCTTTCTGTGCCAAATAAGAAAAATCCCTCATTTACTGTGCAAAGCCAATGGTAGGAGCCAAAGAGATCCAGCATCATCTTCAGCGATTCCCATCTCTTGGCTACAGAAAGGGGGTTATTTTTTAACACACAGAGTAGCACATTTTCCTGTCCTCAGCCAAGGACAGACTGCTTCCATGAATTTTCAGGCAAAGACACTCAACAGCTGTGTGCTGTAACTCTGAGAATTGGTCAGGAGAAGCGCGGCGTAAATGCAGGGTTCACAATAAGGGCCCAGTGGGAACAACTATTTCCAGCACAACATCGGGCAGTGACAGAGTTCTGTTTGCACCAGAACCAACAAGAAAATGCAAAGCAAACAAAAAAGGGATTTAGCCAAATGGGACGTTACATTGTGACAGCACAGCCCTGCAGATGGGAGATCACTGAGCCATGCGCTACACTTAAACCTGCACATCTCTCAGTGTGGGAATTCGTTGTGCTCCAGAGGAAAAAAAAAACGAAAACAAAAACAAGAACTTATTTCCTCTGCAGGATTATGAGCCCAAGGAGCAGCAGAATGCTAGTGGCAGCCCCAAGCAAAACTACTCGGCCTCTGTTTGTATTTCAAGACAAAACAGTACATAAGCCACGGCAACGAGAAGCAAGTCAGCTCTGCAAATAATGAGCAGCACTGAGTTTAACTCCTAACAGAGCAGACACACAGCTCTCATCTCAGCCAAGCCCTGCACAGCACTCATACCACACGGAAAGGCACAGCGAGCAGCAACACTACCTTCTTTTTTTTCTTTGGTGTCAACAATCTGAGATTCAGACCACTTCTCGACTACTTCCCTGCAAACATCGCTTAAGAGATCTTCTTCCTAGTGGGGAAAAAGAGACTGCTCAGTCTTGGAACAGAGTTGGTCTGCTATAAACAAGCACAAGTCAGATATAAGTACCAGCTGCAAAGGATCAGAACACCCACCAGCAGGCTCACGTGATGCAGCTTTCACATGAAATCTACCATTAAAGGCACAGTGGGACCTTTGTTAACCTGAGGCAGCAGCACAATGCATGCTACGAGATGCACCTACTCCTCATACTCCTCAGCTCAGGACGAGAGGCAGCTCTACACAAACAGCACAGCCTTCCTGCTCTCCTCTGGCAGCAGCACTATGCTTAGGAGTCAAATTAGGCAGCAAAGCAATGGTGACCCAACTAGACCTGTTCTACCGCCCATGACCTCTGCCTGCCCTGTCTATGCCAAAGGTGAGCTCTGAAGGCTGCAGGTTGCTCCATACCCTCTGCCCAGAAGAGAATTTCCTATGAAGGCATGCCATAGCCAGGCCTCAGCTGTCTGTCCTTCTCCATCTTACCCTGCCTGGCATGCAACTGCCATCTCAAAGACAGCACACCAAACCCCTGCACAGACCTCCTACCAAACCTTCCACAGCTAAGCACAGAATAACAGTGAGGTGACAGGAGAACCCACACAGTAACATCATCACACAAAGTGCCAAGCACAGAGACCATGAGCACAGCACAGGGAAGGGGGTCCCTGGGTGAGGGAGGAGACACTATTAGGACAGACGTGCAGGATGCCTGAGGCTGTGGGAGAGAAGGTGATGTGCAAAATAGAAGAAGGATGAAGGGTTTGTGACTCACATCAGTGCCACGCACCGTGTTAAGACGACCACTTGCTTTTAAGCAGAGTAAACCTAGAGGGCAGGATGATGCTCAACCTGCTAAGATCAAGCTTGCAAGCATGGACCCGATGGTCTCCAGAGGTCCCTCCCAACCCCCACAATACCATGGGTCACTTGGTGGATGGGCTGCCCTGAGCACTGGAAGCACAAGCACACTGGACTGGAATCAGGGCTGGGAAAGTGGTCAGCAGCTTTAAGTTCAGCCAGGAAAGAAGGTTGAGAAGGACACACTCCCTACACACCTGGTTTCAGTATCCAGGAGGAAGAAAATAAGGTAAAGAATGACAAAGGAACAATGGTAAGCAGGAAGGAAAACGAACTGCAAGAAGGCTGAAAATGATGGCAGATGCCTGTACCTGCTAACGAGGATTTGAGCAATAAGAAACAAATCAAGCATTTGTGTACCAGCGTAGCATATCACGAGAGAAGAACACAAAAATGAGACATTCCAGTCGTTCCTGAAAATGATGGAGGAACAATAACTCAGCCTTGGTGCTACAGGGACTTCATCTTCTGAAAGGAATAAATAAAGACCAAGATGACAGTGTGCGAATGGACGTGAGTGAAGCAACAGAAAGGAAATACGATGCAAAAGTCAACATAGAAGGAAACAAAGAGAGGTACTACCATAGCACACAGGGCATTCACTAAATAACCCTCCTAGTTCAGCCCAGTCTGGATAAGGACCTCTAAGCCTACGGGAGACTCGCCTTCCATGTACAGAGCCAAAGAACGGATGCTCCTAGCACTGGTGTAGATCAGGTTGCTGTGGATACAACAATTTTCACCTAATATTCTCTAAAAGAACAAGGAATTTTGTCATTTTAGAGGTTAGTAAACACAAGAAAAAATAACTGGAAAATACACGAGAACAAAGTGACCCAGAGTCTGAGAGGAAGAGCAGAACAGAAACAGAACTTGATTTGAAATGGATGAGTTTGAATAAAGTCAGGGAACGAATGCCTGACAGGGTCAGCACTGAGGAGCCTGGACATGAGCGCAGAGGCTGCATGAAATTTCTTTTAGTGAAGATGGCAAAGGCAAACAAAAAGAAAGCCTGGAATTTGTACATAGATCAAAGAGAAAAGAGCCAGAAAGAAGAGCCTCAAATTAACCAAATGAAAACTGTTTCAAAATCAGTACATAAATAAGCAGTGTCAACAAATACAGTAAAAGCGCACGGAGTAAAAGAATGCCAGAGGGTTCAAGAGGCAAAAAAACATTTTAGAAAAATAGCAGATAATCAGACCAAGAGTCAGCCCTGTCAGGAGAAAACAGAAGACATGGGACCGAATGCATACGAAACCCACACTGGTGACAGCACAGATGACACCTCGGCACTAAAGGGAAAAGAGGAGAGATCAGAATGTAACACAGCTAACAGCAGTGCCAAGATTTGGTGTCTGCTCCTCCTATTAGTCCCAGCACAGGGCTACACTGACACAGCTGTACTTCTTTCAGAACTGACCGCACTGCTGGTACTGCAGGGTGGGGAAATGACAGAAGGTAGCGAAGAGGTGCTCTGTATTTTAGGAAGAATGATGTTTAAACGGTGAGCAGTCACCTAACGGAAGGAATTATAGTTATAAGAACAAAAATCTGATTGTAATGACCAAGTCCTGCTGGATTTTATGCTTCTGCATGGACCACTTGGGAGAAAACCAGTGGCAGCAGCTGAGCAGACTGCTGATGAACACCAGCATGCATTAGCTACTCAGCACTTCATACTTCTGAATATTAATCCAGAACCAAGGAATCATAAAGGTTGGAAAAGAGCTCTCAGATCCCCAGGTCCAACCCCAACCCACCCCCACCATGCCCATGTCCCTCAGTGCCACATCTCCACAGTTCTTGTACACCTCCAGGGATGGTGACTTCTCCACCCCCTGGGCAGCCTGTGCCAATGCACCACTGCTCTTTCTGAGAATAATTTTTCCCAAATATCCAACCTGAACCTCCCCTGGTACAACTTGAGGCCATCACGTCTCGTCCTATCGCTGCTCCCTACAATAGGTTGCACAGGAGGGAGTCCAGACATGTCTTGAATAACTCCAGAGAAAGAGACTCCATGACCTCACTGTTCCAAAGCTCCCTTACCCACTGAGTAAAGAATTTTTTCCTTGCGCTACTGTGGAAATTCTTGCGTCCCAGTTTCTGCCCGTTGCCCCTTGTTCTATTGCCACATGTCACCACAAAGAGCCTGCCCCCATCAGCCTGAGTCCCACACTTTAGATATAAGCATTGGTGAAATCCCCTCTCAGCCTTCTCCAGACTGCACAGCCCCAGGCCTCTCAGCCTTTCCTCACACAGGAGATGTTCCAGACCCCTAACCACCTTCATGGCCCTCCACGGAACATTTCTAGAAGAGTCTTGTGAATCTTGAACTGAAGAACCTCATCATGTTCCTCTCTGTGCAACTCTCAACCTGTGCAGGTCTTGTTGAACGGCAGCACAGCCTTCTGGCATGTCAGCCACTCCTCCCAGCTCTGCACCATCGCCAAACTTGCTGAAGGCGGATTCTATCCCTTCATCCAGGGCGCTGATGAAGACACTGTACAAGACCAGGCCCAGCACCAACCCATGGGGAGCACAGCTCAGTACCGGCCTCCAAGCAGACTCTGCGCCACCGATCTCAGCACTCTGAGCTCTGCCAGTCAGTCAGTTCTCAACCCACCCCACCGCCCACTCCCCATTACAAGGACGCCATAGCAGACAGAGTCTCACACCTTGCTGACCTCAAGATGCACAACATCCGCTGCTCTCCCCCCATCTACCCCACCATCGTGACATCTTCGGGGGCTACCGCTTTGGTCGAGCACAATTTCCCCACGACGAACCTCCGTTCCCCTCCTTCGGACGTTCCATAATTACTTTATACTCTCCTACTGTGGCCCCGTCCCGCACAACACGGGGACCGCGGCCCAGCACCTCACCAGGCAAGCCGCCAGCACCCCGCGCAGCGCCTCCAGTCGCTCCTCCTCGCTCTCCTCCTCCCGCAGCAGCCCCGCGATGTACGCCCCGTACACCGCACGGTCCAACCCGAGCGCCTCGAGCCGGGTCGCCAACCAGGCCCCGAAACCGCCCGGCCCCGCCGCCTCTACGCTGGGCGCCGCCATCTTGCAGCGCTTCCACTCCTTCCGGTGGCGCACGAGCATAGAGCAACTTCCGGTGATGTCCTCAGAAGCCACTTCCGGTAGCGCGTGCACAAAAAGCCAAGCTACGGCGGCCGGGGAGTGCAAAACTTGTGGTGGGGCGCGCGGCCCTCACGGCCACCGTAGTGACCGCCGTTAGGAGCAGGGCGGGGGGGAAATTTAAACGGCGGCGGAGAGCCGTGGGGCAGCTTTCCCTCGGTATGGCGGTTCCTGCGGGGCCTCTCCGTGGGAAGACCTTCTTCCTTGATGTGCCCAGCGGGTGGGCGGCGAGGGAGCTGGCGGCGGTCATCCGGCACCTGGGCGGGGTGAGTGGGCCTCGGGCCTGGGCCGCCGGGTGCGGAGGGGCTGGGGGGCGTCCTGAGGGGCGGCACAGGGGTCCCCGCGCATGGTCGTAGGTCCCTGTAGGGGGCTGTGAGGGGACGGGGGCGAGCCTAGGCCTGGGCCGCTGGTCACCACCTGGAGCGTTGGGTTGGATAAGGGGAGGGTCAGGTGAGGTACTGAGAGAAATTTCTGCTTGGAAATTGTGGTGGTGCGCTGGCATAGGCTGCATGGGGGGTGGTGGGGTCGCTGTCTATGGGAATGGTAAAGAAACTTAGAGATATGGAACCTGGGGACTCTTCCTTAAGAAAGGGAGAAAGGAAGACTTGTGGAACCGCAGACTGATGGGTGTCACCTCTGTGCCTGGGAAGGCCATGGAGCAGATCCTACTGGAAGGCATGTAGAGGCAAAGGTGAGATGAGGAGGTGATCTGAGACAGCCAACACCTAGTCACCAAGGGCAGAGTGTGTCTGATGTGTCTGTGGTCTTCACTGACAGAGCACTGGCATCAGTGGACAAAGGGTAACTGATGTCACCTGCTTGTGCAAGGCTTTTGGCACAGTCCTACACCATGTTCTTATCTCTGAGTTGGTGAGAGATGGGTTTGAAGGCTGCACTATGCAGTGGATAAATTGTTGCTTGGGTGGTTGCAGCCACAGGCCTGATGTTAATGGCTTCCTCCAAGTGGAGGCGGTGATCAGCGGTGCCCTCCAGAGGTCCATCTGGGACCAGTGCTCTTCAACACCTTTATCAATGACACAGACAATGGAATCAAGTGTACCCCTCAGCAGTTTGCAGACAGCACCAAGCTGGGTGGTGCAGCTGATGCCACAGAAGGAAGGTACGCCATCCAGGCTCGAAAACTGGGCACATGAGAACCTCATGAGATTCAACAAGGCCAAGTTCAGGGTGTTGGACTGGGGCAGTCCCAGATTGGAGTACAAACTGGGAGAAGAGCTTGAGAGCAGCCCTGCAGAGAAAGACTTGGAGATTCTAGTGGATGAAAAGCTGCACGTGAGCCAGCAGCACGTACCTGCAGCCCGGAAGGACAACAGTATTCCAGGCTGCCTCAACAGAGGCAGGTGGCAGCGGGGAGAGGAGGTGACTGCCCCCCTCTGCTCTTGTGAGGCCCCAGGCTGAAGCACCTCTGCTACGAAGAAAAGTTGAGGGAGTTGGGCTTGTCCCTCATGGGAAAAGAGGGCTCTGGGGAGATCTCACTGCAGCCTTCCAATGATTGAATGTCACCAACATTTTACACAGCCTGATAGAGATAAAACAAGGGAGAATGACTTTAAGCTGGAAGATGGGAGATCTAAGTAAGATGTTAGAAAGAAAGTTTTTACTCAGAGGGTGGTGAGGTGCTGCTGCAGGCTGCCCAGGGAGGCCATGGGTGCGCCATCTCTGGAGGTATTCATGGCCAGGCTGGGTGTGCCCTGACAGCCTGAGGTGGTGGGCAGCAACCCTGCTTATGGCAAGAGGTTGTGAGTGGATGACCTTAGAGGTCCCTTCCAACCTGAGCTGTTCAGTGGAGATGTGGGTTAGGGATCATGGTGGAGATGGGTTGAGGTTGGACTTGGTGATCTTAGATTAAGGTTGGAAAAGAGCACTGTGATTTACAGTGGTGGTGACTGAGCCCTTCGACAGGGACCAGGGAGGTGTGGGGGTTCCTCCATGGAGGTCTCCAGAGCCACCTGGACGTGGCCCTGCTGATACCAGAGTGACCCTGAGGTGCCTGTGGCTGTGCTGTGGTTGAGCTGTTGCTGTCTGTTTTCTGCTATTTCCTCTCTGGCACAGGTCTTTTTATGTGCACCAAAGCATCCATTTTAAGTCCATCACAGCTTCATAGAATTGTTTGAGTTGGAATGGATCCTTGAAGGCCATCTGGTCCCACTGCCTGCAGTGAGCAGGGACACCCACAGCTCTGTCAGTGCTCAGAGCACTGTGTCTCATCCCATCCAGGCTGACCTGGGCATCTCCAGAGCATCCATCACCTCTCTGGACAACCTGTGTCAGAGCCTCACCACCCTCACTGTAGCATTCTTCCTTATATTCTCCTTGTAAACAACCTCTTCCTTATATCCAATCTAAATCTCCCCTCTTTGAATTGGAAACTGTTTCCACTCATCCTGCGCATGCAGATGTAAGATCTTTGCACTGCTCTCTCATTATCATTCTGTAGATCTTGCCCTAGGATTGTGCTTTGGCTGGCTAGGTGCTTAGCAAGGCTGACTTGCACTTTTTCCCTTTTCTTCAACCATACATTCATGCTTAACTTGATGATTTCCTTCTGCCTTTGCCAACATGCTGCCAACCCTCTGAGGGGAATGCTCTGCAATTCTCTTTTCACTTTGTGTCTTCCAGTCTGAGAAGGACTCCCTGTGGTTGGTTGTTTCTCTATGCAGCTGCCACAGTAGCTGGAAATAACTTTATCCTTTCTACTGTCCCTCTGGCTTCTGATCAGACATCTCCTTGTGTCACTGCCCCCTGACATGCAGCCCTCTTGTAGCAGAGTTCTTGTTCCTTCCCCCTTCACGGAGATGCTGTATTTGAGAGCAGCGTTTGTCAGTAGTCACAGCCCAGACCTCTGCACTGGGAGATTTTGAGGCACTCTCTTCCTGCAGCATAAGTCACTGCTGTAGGGCAGTGAGTGATGCCACTGTGGGGCAGCAGGATGGCCTTGTTTAGCAGCTGTGACTTCAGACTGCACAGATTTGTATCCTCCTGTGTACTTCATACCCTATATCTCTCTGCTTCCACTGAGCTTCTGCTAAGCCTGTTGTTCGTGCCCTAAATGAGGCTTTTTGGTTTCTAGCCTCTTTTTTCATCTTCTGCCTTCTGTGCGAAGGGCTGTATGTGTTGCTGGAGTATTTTAGAGCTGCTCTGTTCTGTCTTTTGCTGCAGGTGACTGAAAGCTTCTTAAGCAAAGAAGTCAGCTATGTGGTGTCCAGCAAAAAAGAAGCCAAACGAAGCAGATCCAGGGCTCGGACTGAGAAGAGGGGCAATGTGACCTCAGTGGATACAAAAGCCCAGAGCTCAGAGCCTTCTTCCTCCAAAGAGAATCACACCAGACCTCAGCAGAAGCCACCAGACACTGTAAGAGCTATTTAGATTAAGGCCAACCCAAAGGTTATCCCAAGGGATTTATAGAGTACAACCAGTGTTGGAAGGTGTCTGTCGCTGCTCTGAGCAACTGTGTTGGTCTTCTTTTCTCCATTCTCATCCGTACCAATGTTCCTGGTGTCTGCTTCGTTGCTCCCTCTAATGTGCATGCCACAGCTTTGAGCTAGCAAGCAAAGGATATCTACTCAAATGGCAGAGGAGATTGAGGAGGGCTTTGCTGGCTTCCCAGCAGAACAGGCAGTCCATCCCGATGCAGGAGTATGTCTAGGAAAAAAAACAAACAACACAACAGGGTTGTAAGCAAAATAAATCTGCTTCAGAACCATTGCAGGCTGCGGTTGTGTGCTGACAGGCACAGGTGCAGGGCGCAGCAGCTGGCTCCCCAGGAAGGACTAGCAAGGACATTTCTAGCCCCTGCCAGCCTCTTGGCACGTGGGGTTGTAGAGCTGAGTTGCTGCTTCCTCTTGGCTCGCTCTGAAGCTGTTCAATAAAAGCCAAGCCTTGGCTGACTGGCTGCCTACTGTGGATGTGAAGGGTGTCTGCGGTTTGTGTTCCCTGGAAATGCAAGTCCTGCTGTCTTTGAGATGAAGTCTTGGCCAGATTCCTCAGCAGGGCAGGCATCTCTAGAAATCATTGTTGCTGGGCAGCCTCGTTGTCCTCAGCTTGCTGCTGCCCAGGAGCTGTTTGCTGGAACATAATGCTTGGCTGCTTTCTCTGCAGGCCCTGATCAGCAGGGGTAGGGAGCTGCTGCAGAAGGCCATGAAGAATCAGGTGAGCAGCACGTGGCCTGGCTTTCCTTGAGCTGAGTGTTCAAAGGACTGCTGATCAGTGCAGAACCGGTGCCAGGTGCTCTCAGAGCCCCTCCTGCTGAGGGGGGCAGACTGGGGCTGGAAAAGGTACAATTCAGTCCGATGATTCCGTGAAGTTGGTGGCTCTGCAGAATGCTGTGCAGTGCTTCTTCACAGAGCCACGCCATCCTTCCCTGTTAGCTGTTCCTAGGGTCTGTCCCAGTAATCTGGTTGCTCCACTCAAGAGAATTGTTAACACGGGACCATAACTGGGTGGAATTTTAGAACTAAAGCCACGTTGCTGGAGCAGTGGAGTCGGTCAGTGACCACTTAGGAAGCTCACACAGTAGCAAGAATTAAACATCTGAGCTATGTTCTGCTGTTGATTTGTGGTAGCTAGAGATGAGTTTGAACCTTCTGTGCCCTGAAGCTCACATGCTAATAACTCCTACGCTTTGCTCTGTCAGTTGGGCAACAAGAAAACCCCACTGAACTGGGTTTGTTGCTGCTTGGAGCTGTTCCCTGCCAAACCTCTCTGTTTGCACAGGACACCTGCAGTGGCAGCAGCATCCTCGCCAACGCTCGCTTGTGGGGAGTCCAGATTGTGCATGTGGATGGTATCCTTCTCTGTTATGCTGGAATTCAGTGGGAATCGGTGAATTTATTGTTATTATTGTGGAGAGAGGCTGTGCAGAAAGGGTACAGCGAGCGTGGGATGGAAGATGGGAGGAATTGTGAGGAATATGTGGTGTTTAGTGATGCTTTGTGTGCATAGGACATGCTGCTGTCACGTTCACCGTAGCAAATGCAGAGTATGTTGTAAAAAATGGGCTGTTGGGAAGTTAATAGCTCAGTCAGTGCCTGAATTCACCATTTTTACTAATTGACCTGGAAATACAGATGGTAATAATGGCAGGGCTTAGTTAATTAGGAGGTGCTGCTGGTTGAGGACCTGTGCTGGAAGGTGCTTCCTGCCTCAGTGATGGATGGGGAAGGGGTGATGGGACAGACAGATGATGAAACTCTGCTTCTAATAATAGGTCTGGAGTAAAAGGCTCCTGAGTGCCCCGTGACAGTGACAGACTGCTGTGGCTGCGCTTGTCTGGGTGTGCGGCCGAGGCTGTGAGCAGCCAGCTCTGAGCTGCAGCACTGTTGCCAGGCTTTCCAATGTCCACATGCTGAGTGGGTTCCTGGTAGCGTCTGCTGCTGCAGAGGCTTAAAGCCAGGGGATGAGATGGGGTGCCTTCCTCAGCGTGTCGACTCTTCCATAGCTCACTCTTGGGTGCATTAACCGTGTAATGGTGATGCTGTGCCTTGCTGAGCTCCTTGACAGCCCACCCCCACAGAAATGTTGTCATACGCTCAGCAGCTGCTGCGTGCTGCCTCGGGAGCACGGAAGCAGAGGACAGAGGTGAGTGACCTAAATTCAGCCCAGCTGGAGGTGCTCGGGGCCCCTCAATAGCTCTGAGAAGTCCACCTCTCTCTTTTAATGGAGGGGTCAGCATGAAGGTAGGGCAGAAGATGAGAGCAGCAACCTGGATATCGTATTTAAGTACCTCTAGGCAACTTGACAGCCAAAATATTGGGGGTGGGGGTGGGAGGAGGGACACAGTCTGCAGTGCGGAGGCGGTGGAGTGGTGGGCAAGTGCTGTAATCTCACTGCTGCTCTGGGATCAGTAATGGCTGCTCTGCCTGCACTGTCTCCCATACTGAATGTGTCACACTCTCCTCCAGGCACAGTGCCCCGTGTCCGGATCAAGAGCTCACGCAGGTAGGCCTGGAAGTTGTTTCCCTGCACATTCACACTCAGAGCCACTTGAAGACGCCTCAGAATTTGAACATCCATCTGAAACTTCATCAAACAAAAACATGGCGACTGACCAAGGCGGTTTTTGCAGCTCCTTGTCTGTGTGCAGCTGAGGGCGTTTTGCCTTCAAATACAGGCAGTGTTCTTAAAACCCCACAAACAATTTGCAGCTTAACTCCCAGCATCCCAAGGCACGTAGCAGCTGTGCTGCTGGTGCTGCTCAACCCGCTGGCTCCAGCGAAGTTGTGAAGTGTAATGCATGCTCCAGCAGAGAGCACGTTCCTCACAACCCACTCACTTCTGCTAGGCTGAAATGTGCAGCTGAGGCACCAACCAGGGAGGGGGCTGGGAAGCTCAGGTTCTCATCTGCAGTTAGCAGATGAGACGCAGGAGCGAGGTGCAGTGCTGGGACTGGCATTGGTGACACAGGCTGGTTTGTGGTTTGTGAATCTTGCTCGCTGGAGAGCATTATAGAGCAGAATTCAACCTGGGTTCTTCCAGTATGATTTCTGCAGTCTTGGGGGGGGGGGGGGAGGGTACAAGAAGTTGTCAGGTAAGGCGTATTGCGTGCTGCAATCCAGAGCTCGTGGTCGTGGCACACTTTGAGCTCTTCTTGGGGACGTGTGGTGAGAGCTGTCTCCGCTCAGCCCTCTGCCACCAGCACTTATGCAGAAGCATTGATCCTGCACGGAAATAGCTGCCTTGGTGACGTAGGGGTGCGTCTGATGCAAGCTCTGGGCTGAGACTCAAGGAATGTGCTGCTGGTGGGGTCAGCATTCTTAAAGGATGAGGCTGAAACTTCCTTACAGAAAATACCACTGAGGTGCAAGGGAGCAAAACCTCCCCCTTTAGAGGCAGTAAGGGAGGCATGAGGGAGTTGGTGTGAGGATCGGGCAGGTGCCAGCAGGCACAGTTTGGTGTTTGTTTCTTTACCAGCTCTCAACTCGGATTTTCAGGCGCGGTGCTCAAAGGTGTGAGCAGTGCTGATGAGTTTGGCTCTACAGCCCAGCTCGGTTGGGGAATGAATGAATGAGCAGGGAAAGTGAGGCTGGAGGGGCTCTGAGCCGCTGGTGGGGCTGTGGGTGACCCTGTGGGGTCCCTTGTTGGATTGGAGGACATTCAAAGGTTCTTCCAGCTCAAACCATTCAATGATTCTATGAATTTGGCAAATGGTCACTCCTAACCCAGCTGTCTTTGCAGCAGGAAAACTGAAGCCCCCTTTTTTGAAGGTTGAAGACCAGAGCAGGTAAGAGAGACCTTTCCAAATATCGCAGCCAAGCTACGTTAGAACTCCTAGGGGAGGAACCCTTAACTCCTTCTCCTCACTTGTAGGGTGGTGGATATTCTGTCCCCAGGGCAGAGTGTGGCTTCTTTGAAGGAAGGTGATGCTCTCCATGGCATTCCCCAAGAGGAAGCAAATAGGGTTTAGAGAAATAATCTTTATAGTTCGTGTGTCCCTGGGGAAAAAGGTGCTCCGTGAGACCTGGCAGCAGTTACTTCCTTGCTCAGATTCCACATGTGATCCTCGCAGGTCACTTAATCTGCTTGAGCCCTCTGAAATAGGGAAAGAGATTGAAGCACAGGAGGTCAGAGCTTGTAACTCGATTACAGCTCCCAGCCCGGGGGGATTGGATCTCTGCGGTGTTTCTAACAGTGCTCAGAGCACTAATTAATTGCTCTGAAGACAACATTTAAGGTGACTGCAGGGTCAAATGCTGTATCAAATACCCATCTGAGGGAGGGACAGTTCTGACCATGCCACCATTGCTTCCTAATCTGCTTCTTCCAGGCAATTCCGGCCCTTCCACCATCAGTTCAAGAGCTTTCCTGGCCTCAACCTCCTGGCACCCAAGGGCTCCAGCCCCTTTGAGCTTCCAAAGAACCTCTCCAATTCCTGCAGGGCCAGGTAGGTTGTAGCCACTTCAGTGCAAACTTTTAATCCTGATGGCTAACAGAGCTTACAGAAGCATTTGTGGGGTGGGAGGAGCCCTGCTCTGGGCTCAATATGTGTAGCTCAAAGGCAGTGTTGTGTCCTTGGCCCCAGATCTGACAGCTGGGTTCCTGCTGGAGGGCAGGGAAGAGCTTCCCTGTCACCTTACAGGGCCGTGGAGGGCAGCAATGGGGAGAAGAGCCCCCAGTCCTCAGCAGTGCC
Source organism: Alectoris magna (assembly GCA_030625065.1). Classification (NCBI taxonomy): domain Eukaryota; kingdom Metazoa; phylum Chordata; class Aves; order Galliformes; family Phasianidae; genus Alectoris; species Alectoris magna. The sequence goes on from CM060577.1 coordinate 2,682,225, forward strand.
GAAGAAGAGGAGGGGATTTTGTGAGTGCTGCCAGGAGACGTTCGAAGAGCTGCAGAAGGTAAAGGCTCTGCCACATCCTGGCTCATGCCAGCAGTTGTGGGGACTGCACGATGCTGTGGGTGATGGTGATGTGCCCGTTGTTGTACAGTCTGTTTGGAAGGAGAGTGGGTTCATCCAGCCTTCATGTGATCGGATCTGCCCTGCAGGCAGAAGCCATAGAGCTGCTCAGATTTCCTGGTTTGGGCCAGCAGTGGTTTTGGAGATCGTGAGATGCTCATCCATGGGTCTTGGAGAACCTCCAAGATGTAACCCTCCACTGGGTGTGTAAAGTGAGGAGCTGTTCCGTGGCAGCTGGAGGACATTGGCTGATCAAAGAGATAAGAACAGGGGTTTATCTCCTATAGAACACCAGCAGGGCTTCCAGAGCCCAACCTTCAGTGATAGACAGCATGTATTTGGGATCTGCATTTTACTAACTGCTGGGAAAGCCGTGGGCTGCTGTTAGATACAGGCACAGCCCCTCATCTTCAGGTGTCTATGGGAACAGAATGCTGTCTGTAAGCAGCCAGGGGTGCCAGCATTTGCTTGCTTTTCCTAAACCTGTTTCCAAGCAGTGGGGCTGTCTGGTGAGAGGGCTGTGGGGGCCCCACAGGCTGTGGGAACTGCTTGGTCCAGCACGTATCCCTCTTGTGAAAGGATGAGCATTGCCAAAGGGCATTTTCCTCCTTCCAGCACCTGCAGAGCCCGCAGCACAGATGCTTTGCCCTGGATGACTCTCATTACGCCTTGGTGGATCGTGTCATCGCACAGCTCACCAACAGCATCACAGGGCAGCTGCCCAGGTACGTTGTGTGTCTGTATCATCATGCACTGAGCCCCGTCAGTCTGAAATTGCCCAAGGAGAGGCTCCCGGTCTCCTGCACTGCAGGAAAAAGCTTCATCTTGCTGTGGGCACGGTGTTGTTGGGCCTGGAGATGGATCATTAATGGATGGTTCTTTTCAGGGTGCCGCTGTCCTGCCTGACAGATGAACACTTAATGCCTCGAGCACAACGTGCTGCAGGAGCTGAGGTGCTGTCAGCGGTGCTGGGAGAGGAGAGACAGCAGCCTGAGCAGGGGGCTGTGGGGCTGCTGAGTGTTGATCCTGGCCCTGACACCGAGGGGTGCTCCTCCTGTCTGCCCAGGGACGGGGTCAGTAATCCCACAGAAGCAGAGGAACTGGTGGGGTGCTGCCCTTCAGGGCTGCCTGCTGGATCCAGGGCAACAAATGCTGCTCCATCTGAACCCCACAGACTTCTGCACACCCCTCCTGCCTGCAGGAAGCGCCCTTTGTGCCCTGCTCAGCCCACCCCGCTGGGAAAGAAGCCCCGAGTGGAGCTGGGGGCTGTCCCCACTCCGTGCCCTGTGTTCCCACAGACCCCTCCATGCAGCACAACAGCTCCCCATGACTTTGGGGTGAGTTCTGAGTCAGACTGGGATGTCCCACTGGTCTCCACGCTGCTCCAGGACAGCGGGATCCGCTCTGTGGACAGGGATCTGCTCCAAAGGACACACACCAGCGTGCGGGACAGTGGGTACCACTCACAGCTCTGCTTGGTGCTGCGGCGGAACTCAGAGTCAGACAGGAGCTGCAGGAACTGCTGGGTGGGGAGCAGAGATGCCTTTCCCCCAATTTCAGACCTTTTTTGGCAGCTGGACTAATTCTAACCACCTCCTGGCTGTTCCATGGGCATTCAGTGGGAGCTGGGCAGTGCCCCATGCCTTGTGGGGGCAATACATCTCCAGCCAGTTCCTGCTGCCCCGGGCCCTGACAGTGGGGGAGCAATATGGGATAAAACATTCTGTGGGAGGAGGGCACGCAGCAGTGCACTGAGTTCAATCCATCACCCCACATCAGCAGGAGGGCAGCGATGCAGCCTCCTTGCAGCCGTTGGGGTCTGCAGTGCCTCTCCTGTTGGGATCCATGGGATGGCCCCTGACCTCACCATCGCATCAGCATCCTCCCCCGGGCTATGGCTGGGCTTGGGGTGGGTGTGCTTACAGATGGTTTTTACTGCCACTAAACCGTTGGGTTTTTTTTCCCCCTGTTTTTAGTGAACTTTTAATAAAATGAAAGAAGAGCAGAGCTCTGTGCTGCCTGAGATGTGTCAAACTCGGAATAGCGTGAACTTAGGGGTGGGTTGGGGGGTGGTGGTGAAGGAGCTGCAGGGGATTGCAGTGCTCTGCTCCATGGGGGTGCACGGCTGCCCTCTGGGCTGGGGGGGGGAGGGGGTTACTCAGGTATATGGGGTTGGGGTGGGTGGGGCGACCCTGCATGGACAGATGGGAGAGCCCTGGGGGGCCGCAACCTGCACTAAGTGTATTTTGATGTGGGTTTACGTTTCCATGGGCTCAGGACCCCGTCTCCATCCCCTCTTCCTCCCGTAGGGCCCCGCACTGCTGCGGGATCGGGGGGGAATCCATCGTTTACCCCCAAACCACCCCAAAATGGTGCGTTTCCCCGCAGCCTCCCCTAAAAGTGGGGCACCCCATTACCGCCGGGGGCGGTTCCGCTGCACCGCCGCATCCGCAGCCGCCGGGGGAGGGGGGGGGGGGGAGGGGCGGTGCTGCGGACGGGGACGGTGCGGTGCAGCGCTGTGCGGGTGGTGGGGGCGGCCCCTCCGCACCGCTCCGCACCGCTCCATCCCCGGCCCCGGGGGGCGGAGGGGCGGATGATGCGGGAGCGATGATCGCGCTGCGGGGCTGGGGGTGGCTGCTGGCCGCGCTGCTGTCGCTGACCCCGAGAGCAGGTAGGTCCCCCCGGTCCCCTCCGGTCCATCCCGGTCTCCTCCGGAACCCTCCCGGACCCCCTCCGGCCCCAGCGCTGCGGTGCTTGGATGCGGCGGTACCGCACCGCCCCCGTGTGTGTTCCTCGGGTGTCCCCTGGGTGTCCCCTGGGACGCAGTGCCACGATGCTGTGTGCCCCCACGCCGGGACGCGGCCCCACCACAGCCCCTCCGCGTCCCCACGGCCTCGGGACCCCCACAGGACATGTCTTCACTGGGGCCCTTCCGTGTCCCCGGTCCCCAGGTGTCCCTTTCATGATGCAGCATGGCCTTGGGTCCCCCCAGGACATGTCCCCATCACAGCCCCTCCGTGTCCCCATCACCTTGGGACCCCCAGGGTGTGTCCACGTTTCAGCCCCTTCATGTCCCCCGGGTCCCCAGGTGTCCCCTTTGTATGTATGTAGCAGGCCTTAAGTCCCCATTGCAGCCCCTCTGTGTACCCTGGGTCCCCAGGTGTCCCTTTGAGAACGCAGCACGGCCTTGGGTTCCCTAGGACAGATCCCCATTGCAGTGCCCCAGGTACCCATGGCCTCAGCTCCCCTCCAGGATACGTCCCCATTGGGTCCCCTCCATGTCCCCCGGATCCCCAGGTTCCTGTGGCTTTAGGTCCTCATAGAACATGTCCCCATCACAGCCCCTCCATGTCCCCCAGGTGTCCCTTTAGCATGCAGCGTGGCCTTGGGTGCCACAGGATATGTCCTTTTTGCAGCCCCCTCATGCTCCCCAGGTCCCCATGGCATCAGATCTACCCAGGACATGTCCCCATCACAGCCCCTCTGGGTCCCCCAGGTGTCCCTTCAGGGACTCAGCATGGCCTTGAGTCCCCCCAGCAACACCCCTATTGAAGCCCTTCTGTGTCCCCATGGCCTCAGGTCCCCCCTAGAGCATGTCCCCACTGAGTCCCCTCCATGTCCACCAGGTCCCCACTACCCCAGGTCCCCCTAGATGCATCCCTGGTGCTGCCTCTCCATGTCTCCTCGGTCCCCCCGGATGTGTCCTCATCGCAGTCCCTCCACATCCATTGGGGCCCTACAGCCTTAACCATGGGGCATCCATCACATGTCTATGTGGAACCCAACCCTTTCCCATGGGGCACCCAACCCACATCCACGGAACAACCAATTCCATGGGGCACCCAATCCTTAACCACAGGGCAACCCAACCCATATCCATGGGGCGCTCAGCTCTTGACCATGAAGGACCCAACTGTTGGGGTACCCAACCCACGGGTCCCACCACCAACCACCACTCCTGGCCCTCAGGCCCCACAGGTGCCACCCCACAGACCGGTGCCCCGCAGCGGAGGCTCCTGCGGTCCGACTGGCCGGAGGGACGGGCAGAGGCCGAGGTCACCCACCCCAGCAGGCTGGTGGGGCACAGCGCAGGCGGAGAGGTCCCGAAGCATCAGCTGGACACCAGGGTCCGGAATGAGTCTGGAGCGGGAGGCGGCCCCGTAAGTGCACCACGTTCCCATCACCCTAATGGGTTCCCATTAAAGCTCAGCTCCGGAGGTGCACGTGCGAGTACACGGCTCATGAATAATGAATGGCCCCCACTCAGCACTGGGGAGATGGATCCGGCGCTGTGCCACGTGCCACCGAGACACGCTTTGGGGTGGCCCCGTGCGTCCAGCACTGACCCCGCTCTCTTGCAGGGGGTGCATCTGGCACGGGTCAGCTTCATGGTGCGTGCCTTTGGGTCAGCCTTCATCCTGGACCTGGAGCTCAACCAGTGAGTGTCCCCGTGAGCCCTGCTGTGGGGCGATGCCTGCCATGGGGCGTCGCTATGGGGCCGAGTGGGAGCCCTCCTCAATGCGGACGGAGCACAGAAGTTGTGGCATCTCAGTGTCCCCTTTGGGTTGGGTTCCCAACGGCTGGTGTGCGGCGCATGGCACACAGTGGGGTGAAGGTGGCAGGGCGACCCCCACTGTCCTCACCCCACTGCTGTCCCCGCAGCCACCTCCTCGCCTCGCACTATGTGGAGCGGCACCTCGGCGTCGGGCAGAACAGCAGCAGCACGGTGAGACTGTGCCATGCCGTGCCATGCTGTGCCATGCCATGTTGTGCCGTCTTGTGCCGTGTTGTGATACGTTGTGCCATGTTGTACCATGCTGTGTCACACCATGCCATGCTGTGCCATGTCGTGCTGTGCCATGTTGTGCCATGTAGTGCCACGCTGTGCCATGCCTCACCATGTTGGACCATCTTGTGCCGTGTTGTGACGTTGTGATATGTTGTGATACGTTGTGATATGTTGTGCCCTACCATGCCATGTTGTGCCATGTAGTGCCATGCTGTGCCATGCCACAACATGTTGTGCTGTGTTGTGCCATGCAGTGCCATACCATGCCGTGTTGTGCCATGTTGCGCCGTGCTGTGACATGTGATACGTTCTGATGCGTTGTGCCCTACCATGCCATGCTGTGACATGTTGTGTTGTGCTGTGTTTTGTCATGTTGTGCTGTGTTGTGCCAAATTGTGCTGTGTTGTGCTGTGCCGTGCCACATTGTGCCACACTGTGCCATGCTGTGCCGTACCATGCTATGTTGTGCCGTGTTGTGCCATATGGTGCCGTGTTGTTCCATGTTGTGCCATGCCACACCATGCAGCAGTGCCCCATGGGCTCAGCCCTGTCCCTTCTCTTAGGGCGTGGGTGAGCACTGCTACTACCAGGGCCGGGTTCGCGGGTGGCCCCGCTCGTTTGCAGCACTCTCCAGCTGCCAGGGGCTGCAGTGAGTACCGACCCCAACCCCGGGTCAGAGCTGTGCTCACAGAGCAGGGCTGTGGGCAGAACTTCTCGGGGCTTCCCTTGCAGTGGGGTCTTCTCAGATGGACGGGATATATTCCTGATTGAGCCCCAGGCGGGCACCGAGCACGGGGAGGTGAGTGGGGAACCTCACCCTGCCTCAGTTTTCCCACTAAGGGGGACATGGACTTGGGGACATGGGGACATGGGTGTTGGTGACTCTCCCTGCTTTAGGGTCTCCAGCCGCATCTCATCCAGCGCACCCCAAGCTGTGCCCAGCCAGGTAAGCACCGTGCTCTGGCACTGTGTGTGGCATCCCCGGTGTGCCCAGTGCCCCGATCCCACTGTTCCCATTCCCTGCAGGCTGCATGCTGGGTGACGTGGGGCAACCCGGCTTGGGCAGCTCAGCCAGGCTGCGGCGGCGGCGGAGGCAGGTGAGTGGGGGGAACATGGGTAGGACATGGGGCTGGGGGCAGGGGTACAAGGCTGGAGACATGGGTGTGGGGTTGGGGACAAGGTCACAGGGTTGAGGACAAAGGTATGGAGTAAGGAACAGGGACACGAGTACAGGGTTGGGGACAGGGATATGGTACTGGGGACAAGGGCATGAGGCTAGGGATAGGGATGCCAGGTTGGGGAGAGGGATACAAGGCTGGGGACAGGGATACAGTGCTAGGGACAAGGTCATGGGGTTGGGTACAAAGGATATGGGACTGGGGACAGGGGAGTGGGGATGGCTGCAGCAGCATGGAGTTGTAGACATGGGGCTGGGAACAGGGGCACACTTTAAGGCTCACAGCCATGAAATGCGGCCAGAAACTCCCAAACCCCACTACTTACCCCATACATCCCCATGGGCACTGCCCACCTCCTTCCCCACCCGCAGGTGCGTCGGGCACAGCACACAGTGCACAGTGAGACCAAGTACATCGAGTTGGCTGTGGTGAACGACCATCAACTGGTAGGGATGTGGGGCAGGGGGATGGCAATGGGGCGGCCGCCCACCCCCTGCTCCCCAAAGTTCCTACAGCTCCGCAGATCCGTGGTGCTCACCAGCAACTTCGCCAAGTCTGTGGTCAACCTGGCTGACATGGTGAGCGTGGGTCCATCCATGGGGTGGGGACTGCGGGTCCATCTGTAGGGTGCCGAGTGTGGTGCTGTCTGTGGTGCTGCTCCCATGGCTTGTTGTGCCCCATTCCCATCCCACTGTGAGCTTTGCCCCATTGTGCCCCACGGCACACTGAGCTCATTGTCATCCTCATGGCACACAGTCCCCCACTGCCATCCCCACTGTGCATTGTGCCCCATTGTACCCCATAATGCCCCACTGTTATCCCCATGGCACATTGTGCTCTGCTACCATCCATATGGCATGGTGTACCCTATTGCCATCCCCACGGTGCATTGTGCCCCACCGTGCCCCATAGCACCCCATGGTCACCCTATTGCAGATCTACAAGGAGCAGCTCAACACCCGCATCGTGCTGGTGGCCATGGAGACGTGGGCCGCAGGGGACCGCATCCGCATGGAGCAGGACTCAATGGGGACACTCAACGAGTTCATGAGGCACCGGCGTGAGGAGCACAGCGACGCCGTCCACCTCTTCTCGTGAGCATGGGGCCAGGAGCCCACCCCACGGCCACATGCCCACGTCCCCATTTGCCCCATCCCTTGTAGGGGACGCACCTTCCAGAGCAGCCGCAGTGGTACCGCCTTCGTTGGGGGTATCTGCTCAGCCGGGCGTGCTGGCGGGGTCAACGAGGTGGGTGATGTGGGTGTAGGATGGATCGCGGGCATGGGACACCACGTTGACAACCTTGTCCCCACTGGAGATCCCATAATGACCATACTGTCCCCATTGCAGTATGGCAATATGGCAGCCATGGCGGTGACGCTGGCGCAGACTTTGGGGCAGAACGTGGGCATGATGTGGAACAAGCACCGCGCATCGGCAGGTAGCAATGGGGACAGGGGTGGCACCCATGGGGACAATGTCCCCTCCTTGGCACCGCAGTGCTCTGCCATCCCATAGGGGACTGCCGCTGCCCCGATGCGTGGCTGGGCTGCATCATGGAGGACACGGGGTGAGCGCTGTCCCCACGTGGCACACGGCCACCCCAGGAGGTGCCATCCATGGGGTGCTCCTGCAGTGGGGTGGTGGAGGGCGCAGCGGGGTCACTGGGGGCACAGGGGGGCCATGTGGGCACAGAGGGGTCATTGTGAGCATGGTGGGGTCAGTGGGGGTACAGTGGGGTTATTGGGGCTCAGCTGGGAGGTGGGGGGGCACATCGGGGTCAGTGGGGCACAGTGAGGCCACGGTGTCACAGCGGGGTTGTAGAGACAGTGTGGTCATTGGGGGAATAGTGGAGTCACTGGGGAACAGCAGGGCTGTGGGAACACTGCGGGGTCATTGGGGGCACAGGGGAGTTACTGGGATACAGGGTGAGCGCTGCCCCCACGTGGCACATGGCCACCCCTGGAGGTGCCACCCGGTGTCACCATGTCCCCCCTTAGGTACTACCTCCCACGGAAGTTCTCCCGTTGCAGCATTGATGAGTACAACCAATTCCTGCAGGACGGAGGTGGCAGCTGTCTCTTCAACAAACCCCTAAAGGTAATGGGGCATCAGTGGGGCGGGGGCTCCCTAGGGCGTCAGTGGTCCAATAGGTATCAATGGGGTGGGGGGTCCCTGGGGCACCAGTGGTGCCAATGGGCATCAATGGGGTAAGGAGTCCCTGGGGGATCAATGGAGCCAACAGGCATGAATGAGGTGGAGGAGTCTCTGGAGCACCAGGGGAGCCAACAGATATCAGTGTGATGGGGATTCTCTGAGGCATCAGTGGGCCAACAAGCGTCAATGGGGTGCGGAGTCCCTGGGGCATCAATGGGGCCAATGGGCATCAATGGGATGGGGAGTCCCTCGGGGTCGTGGTTAGGTTGGAAGGGACAACCCCGCAGCCCTTCTCCACAGCTCCTGGACCCACCAGAGTGCGGCAATGGGTTCGTGGAGGCAGGAGAGGAGTGCGACTGTGGATCGCAGACGGTGAGCGGGATCGGGGCCATGGGGTCGGCTATGGGGCCGGGGTGGGGCTGAGCACTGCGTTGCCCCACAGGAGTGCGCCAGGAGCGGAGGGAACTGCTGCAAGAAGTGCACACTGACGCATGATGCCATGTGCAGCGACGGGCTGTGCTGTAGGGGATGCAAGGTGCTATGGGGCACGGTGTGGGGCGCTGGGAAGTCTGTGGGGTCAGGTCCTGAAGTGGGATTTGTCCCCCAGTATGAACCGCGTGGTGTGTCCTGCCGGGAGGCGGTGAATGAATGTGACATCCCCGAGACATGCACCGGGGACTCGAGTCAGGTGAGAGGGGTCACTGGGGTACTGTGGGGTCAGTGGGGCGCTGTGGGGTCACTGGGGGCACACTGCAGTCACTGGGGCACTGTGGGGCTTTGGGAGTCACAGTGGGGTCACTGGGGCACAGTAGGGCCTTGGGGGGCATAGTGGGGTTACTGGAGGCACAGCGTGACTGTGGTGGTACCGTGGGGTCATAGGGGCACAGCAGAGTCACAGTAGGACTATGGGGGCACAGAAGGGTCATTGGGGTACAGCAGGGTCCCAAGTGCCCTCTCCTCCCCCCAGTGTCCCCCCAACCTCCACAAACTGGACGGGTACTTCTGTGATAACGAGCAGGTGAGTGGCACCATAGGTATGGCACATCCATGGGATCGCGGTGCTCGTGGGTGCCATGCTCCCATGGGTGCCAAACCTACGACCCTATTACTACTTCCATGGGTAGCAACCATGACCCTATTCCTACTCCCATGGGTGCCACCATGCCGCTATCCCTGCTTCCATGAGTGCCACCATGCCCTTATAACCACTCCCATGGGTACCAGCCATGACCCTATTCCTATTCCCACGGGTGCCACCATGACCTTATAACCACTCCCACGGGTGCCAAGCATGACCCTATCATCACTCCCATTGGTGCCAGCATGACCCTACCATCACTCCCATGAGTGCCAATTATGACCCTATAACCGCTCCCAGGGCCGCTGCTATGGGGGGCGCTGTAAAACCCGAGACCGGCAGTGCAACGCGCTATGGGGCCGCAGTGAGTGCACAGACCCTACACCCACGTCCCCACGTCGGGGACAGCGGGTGACGCTGCTCCCTGCAGGCTCTGCGGAGCGCTTCTGCTACGAGAAACTCAACGTGGAGGGCACCGAGAGGGGCAACTGCGGGCGCGAGGGCGCAGGGTGGACGCAGTGCAACAAGCAGTGAGTGACCCCACTGAGCGCCCCACGTCCCCCTCCCGGTGTCACCCGGTGCCACCGCCCCGCTGCTCGCAGGGACGTGCTGTGTGGGTTCCTGCTGTGCGCCAACATCTCGGGGACACCGCGGCTGGGAGAGCTGAGTGGGGAGGTGGCCACCACCACTTTCTTCCATCAGAACCGCTACGTGGACTGCAGGTGGGTGCCACCGCCTCGGGGACAGGGTCACAGTGTCACCCCCTTGGGGACGTGGGCACAGTAGGGTCCTCGTGTCACCCCACTGGGAACAAGGAACCTGGTGGTGTGCTTGTGTCACCTCCTAAGGGATGGGGATGTGAGCACAGCGGGGTCCTGGGTCACCCCTTGGGGACAGGGGCATGGGCACCTTGGGTTCTGTGTGACAGCCTCCTGGGGATATGGACAGCGGGGTCTCTGTGCTACCCCTGGGGGACCCGGACGTTGTTGGGTCCTCACATCACCCTCTTGGGGACGTGGACTCAGTGGTGTCCCTATGTCCTCTCACTGGGGATGGGGATGTGGTGGAGTTCCTGTGCCACAGCCCTGGGGACATGGACACAGTGGGGTCTGTGTGTCACCCCCTGGGGATGGGGACATGGGGACATGGACACAGTGGGGTCTCTGTCACCCCCTCTGTGTGTCACCACCTTGAGGATTGGGACACAGACCCGGTCGTGTCTTCATGACACCACACTGGATATGAGGACATGGACACAGCAGTGTCCCCTCGCCACCCCGCAGGGGATAGGGACATAGACCTGGTGGCATCCCCATGTCACCCCACTGCCACCTTGCAGGGGCGGCCACGTGCAGCTGGCGGATGGCTCAGAGCTGAGCTACGTGGAGGACGGCACGCCGTGCGGCCCTGCCATGCTGTGCCTCGACCACAAATGCCTTCCGGTCACCGCCTTCAACTTCAGCTCCTGCCCCGGCAGCGGGGATGGGAAGATCTGCTTTGAGCACGGGGTGAGGCGTGGGGACGGGGCTGGGCGACACGGGGTGACAACACGGGGTGACACCGTCCCCTCGTAGGTGTGCAGCAATGAGGGGAAGTGCATCTGTCAGCCCGAGTGGACGGGGAAGGACTGCAGCGTCTACGACCCCATTCCCGAGCCCAAACCCACGGGGGAGACGGAGCGCTACAAGGGTCTGCTGGGGGCACATGGCACTGACCCTGCTCCCCCTGGTGCCCCACGGCCGTGTCAGCTCTGACGCCTGTCCCTGTCCTCCTGTCCCAGGTCCCAGCGGCACCAACATCATCATTGGGTCCATTGCCGGGGCCGTGCTGGTGGCAGCCATCGTCCTTGGTGGCACGGGATGGGGATTTAAGTAAGCGGGTTCATCGCGATGCTCATTCCCCCGGTCCCGTTTCTCCCCTTGTCTCCATGTCCCCTCGTCCCATGGGGTCACTGGGATGCTCATTCCCCTGGTCCCATTTGTCCCCCTCGTCGCCATGTTTCCTTGCCTCCCGGGCTCATTGGGACATAATTCCCCCAGTCCCATTTGTCCCCATTGTCCCCTGGTCCCTTGTCCCCTGTGGTCATAGAGCTGTCAATCCCCTGATCCGACTTGTCCCCCTTGACCCTATGTCCCCGTGTCCCTTGTCCCCTGGGGTCAATGGGACGCTCGTTCCCCAGTCCCCTTTGTCCTTCTTATTCCTTTGTCCCCTTGTCCCATGAGGTCATGGGGATCCTCACTGCCTTGGTCCTACTTGTCCTCCTTGTCCCCTGGGGGTCAAGGGGCTCAGAGGGACACCAGGGACACTGGGGACACTGACACCGCTGTCCTCTCCCCACTGTCCCCAGGAACATCCGCCGCGGAAGGTACGACCCGGCGCAGCAGGGAGTGTAACCCCCCACCCCGTCGTCTCCTCGTCACCATCACCGTCCGGCGGCAGCGGTGACCCCCCCGGGCCGGAACCGCCGCCCGTCTGTCCGTGTCACTGTCTGTCCGGCTGCCCCCGTGCTGTCTCCATCTCTGTGCCCACCCCAAAGAGCCCAGCGGGGCGGGAGGGGGGGCTCTTTGGGGCTTGGTGTCCCCTGTGTCCCCCCATCCCATACCTCGTGTCATCCCCCTGCACTAAAGCGCTCCTCACTTCTGTGTTGCAGGTCTGGGGGGGCCTGAGCGGGTCTGCCCGAGGAGGGAGGAGAGCACGGGGGGATCCCCCCGACCCCACTGCACCGCCACGAATGTCCGGACCCCCCGGGCCCTCTGGGGTTGGGGTCACTGCACCGCCATGAATGTACCTGGGGGGGGCCGCACCAGGACCCCCAGCCCCACATGGCCCTTGGGGGTGAGGGGGGGGGTCAGGACCCCCCCTCACTCCATGTCAGCATCTTCCAGCTCTGGGGGCTGCACCCCCCGTACCAGGCCAGTATGCCCCAGTATCCCCCAGTAACCCCCAGTACCAGGCCAGTTGTCCCCTCCATGCCCCCAGAGCAGGGCCTGGGGGCCATCCCTGTCCCCCTCATCTCACGTCCCTGCCAGTGGGGTCCCACACCCATGGGTGCCAGGCTCTGGGACGAGGACATCCCCCATCCATCATCCCCCCATCCCAAAAGGTGCACCCGAAAACAGGGCCACCCTATGGAGCTGGGGGGCAAGGTAAGCCCAGGGGAGTGTCACCCCATGTCCCCTTGTTCTTTGGGCCCTTGGGATCACTGGGATGCTCATTTCCCTGGTCCCATTTGTCCCCCTTGTTCCCCTGGCCCCTTGTCCCCTAGGGTCATTGGGATGCTCGTTCTCCTGGCCCCCTGGTCCTCATGGCACTTCACATGTCCTATGTGTCACCCTCAGAATAAGGGGGTGGCACATGTCACTCCTGTCCCCACAACCCCACATCTCCCCAAGCCATCCATCCCACACTACCACGGAGCACTTAGGGCCCACCGCAGCCCCACAGTGACACGCAGCACAGCAGGGACCCCACGCCTACAGTGGGGTGGCAGAGTCCCCCCCGTGTGTCTCCTGCTATGGGGTCAGCAGTGGGACAGGAGGTGTCCCCAGGGGTGCCTGCGTGGGACAGGGTGACCACGAGTGGCAGTCCCGGGACAACAGCTCGGAGGTGGCAGCAGGATGGGATGTCCCCAAACTCAGCTGTGGTCGTGTCCCCGTGTGACACAGCAGGCGGGGACCCCATGGCCACAGTGATGGGCTGTGGGGATCTGGGCAGCATGGAGTGGTGGATGGGGGTCCCACCCCCCTCCCCTCAATCTGTCACCACAATGTCCCCACAGCTGCAGTGCCTGCGAGAGGACACCGCCGTCCCCACGGGAGCCCCGTGTCCCTATCCCAACACTCGTCACCGGTTTTGGTGGACGTGAACATATATATAAATATATATATATATATAAATATAAGGGTTTTTTTTGTTTGGTTGGTTGGTTGGTTTGGTTTTTTTTTTCCTTTTCTTAATGATTTTAATGCTGTACGGCCCTGCGGTGCCACCGGGACCGGGGGATGGCCCAGGGATGGGGTGAGCTGACCCCAGGGCCCTGCAGCACACCTCACCTCCTGCTCGCGTGCCTGCTTCACCCGTGCTGGGGCTCACCGGGTGCCTCCGCCCAGACCCCGCGACGCCTCCTGCAACGTCACAGATTTATTTACAATAAAGAATTGGAAAATTGGTGGGGTTCTGCCTTTCTGAGGGGCTGGGTGAGCAGCACGAGGCCGGGCAGCTCTGCACGCTCACACCCGACGTATCCTCACACATCTAAGGCCAGACAGAACTCATTCTCCTGGTCCCATCTGTCCCCCTGGTTCCATCTTTCCCCCTGGTCCCTTGTCCCATAGGATCATTGGGATGCTCTCTCCCCTGGTCCCACTTGTTCCCCTCATCCCCTGCTGTCACTGGGATGCTCATTGCCCTGGTCCTACTTGTTCCCCTTGTCCCCTGCTCCTCTGTCCTACGGGGTCATGTGGATGCTTGTTCCCCTTGTGCCCACGTCTCCATGTCCCATGGGGTCATTGATATGCTCATTCCCGTGGTCCTATCCGTCCCCTGCTCCCCTGTCCCTTGGGGCCATCACTGGGATGCTCGTTCCCCTGGTCCCATTTATCCCTGTTGTCCTCTTGTCCCCGGTACCCTGTCCCATAGGATCACCGAGATGCTCATTTCCCTGGTCCCATTTGTCTGTCTTGTCCTTGTGTCCCATTTGTCCCATCTCTTGGGTCTGTCATTGGGATGCTCATTCCTTTGGTCCCATTTATCTCCCTTGTCCCCTGGTTCTCTGTCCCCATGGGGTCACTGAGTTGCTCATTCCACCGGTCCCATTTGTCCCCTTTGTCCTCCTGTCCCCTGCTCCCCTGTCCCTAGGGGCCATCATTAGGATGCTTATTCTCCTGGTCCCATTTATCCCTGTTGTCCTCTTGTCCCCTGCTCCCCTGTCCCACGGGCTCACTGGGACGCCCATCCCGAGTTCCCAGCCTTACTCCCAGGCCCATTCGGAACTCCTCAGCCCGGTTCGAGCCTCCCACGCTGCCGTTCTCCCCATCCCGGCGCTCTCCTCACCGCATCAGCCACGAGAGGGCTCTCCCTGCCCGCTCCTCGCACCGACGGACGGCACAGGAATCGCACGGCCAGGCCACGCCGCGCTTCGCCCCCCAACCCGGAGGCTGAAGGCGCAGTGTGGGGCTGCAGCACCCTCCCACTATTTGGGGTCTTCCAGAAGGGCGCAGCTTTGCTCCCAGCCACAACGGAGGCACAGCACAGAGGAGCTTTTTGGGGCTGGTGTTTGCGTGCCGCGGCGCTGAGCGCATCAGAGATGATGTGGGAGCACAGCCAGTGAACGCTGAGTCCTTTGGGGCCTTTGGGGTCAGGAGGGCATGGAGGCGGCGTTTGGGTTCCCGGCCCCTCCGAGGTCCTTCCCGGAGCGACGTGTCCTCCTGGAACACAGCACAAAAATCAGTGGCTTATTTACCATCTCTTTGCCTGAGAACAGCAGCGAGGCACTGAGCAGCAGGTCCTGCCAATCGCGGAGCCCATGAGGAGGAAAAGAGATCTGCTGCTCATCAGCAGACCCAACGGAATGGATCTCCTGCAGCCTCCTCTGTGCCATTACATAAAGGAGAGCCGCTCCAACCTGCAGTCCCTCGGCTCCTTCGGCCGCAGGAGCTGATGGTGGACCATCTGGCTGTGATTTCTCGGCGATAATCTAATGAGGCAGACCTCGCTTTTAGGGTGCACACAAGGAAGGATGTCCTCCTGGACTCCCCAGGAGCACGGGGTGCCACGTGAGCAGCAGCTTGCAGGAGCAGAGGGAGGCGATGGCTTTTCAGCTCTTGTATCCGTAAGAGAGCAGAGAAGTTCGGGTCAGAGGGAGACATCAGATGGTCGGGAGCCAATGCTGCCATGTGGGCTGGAATGGGAGGATGCTGTCCTGCAGGGAGATGTGTTTGGGGGATTAAGGAAAAAGGGGAGGGAAAGCAAGAGCCCACACGCTCTGGGTGCTTCACACCCGGGAGAGGATGCTGGGCTGCACCCAGGGTGGGAGAATGAGGTCTGCAGAGGGGACAGCAAAGGCTCAGCCTCAGCCCCACAGCGCACAGAGGGGGCTGGTCCGTCGCCCACATCCCACTCTGTTCTCTCCCTGAGCTGACAAATGGGAGCTGGTATTTGGCACCTGCTGCTGAGGTCCTGAGAGCGAGGCCCAAGCTGGAAGCACAGAACACGGCCGTGCATGGACAGGAGCAGATCAGGGGGAGCAGTGAGCATCTCCAAGCGGCCGTGCTGCAGCCACGGGAAGGAGCAGCTCTGCCAGCAGGCAGTGACCAGGCCCTGACCCACTGCTGGCCTTGCTGGGAAATGGGACACGCACCCGCTGCAGGCAATGGGGCATGGCGTGTCGGAGCGCTGCGGCAGCAGAAAGCGCTCAGACAAGGAGAAAGGAAGGGACACTGCCAGCCCCGGAGAGCTGCAAACGTGATGGAAGGCTGCGGCGATCCTCCCAGCAGCACTGGGGGTGCGAATGTCCTGGGGGCAATGGGGAAAGCCCAATCCCAGAGTCTGCCATGCAAGAAATCTCCCACCGCCCCTTAGGAAGCGCCCCTCTGGCCGGACGCTGCCTTGGAGGTCTTTTCCAGCTCAGAGATCCCATCACTCCACAGGCCAGCCTTGCTGCTGTGCTTTCCCTTGGAACGCTGAGCTTTAACCCCTGCGGAGCCGAGGCCATCACCGACACCACGGCAGCGGCGTCCCGCAGCGATTCCAAGGCGGGTGTTAAATCCCCCCCCAAGCTCCCACTGAGCTGCAGGAGGTGGGGATCAGAGCCTGCCGGGTGTCTGGCAGAGAGGGCTCAGCGTCCTGAGCGCATCTCCCAAATTCCTCTGAAGAATTTCAATGCGACGACAAAGCGGCCATTTGTTAAATCAGCTCTGAAGGCCGCCGAGCTCCTGAAGATCTCCTGGAACGTCTGCAGCGCTGTGGCGCTCCGGGTCAGAGCAGTTTATGTAACTGCCATCCCCTCGTGCTGCGACCAGCCCCGTGCCGGGATCTCCTTTCACTGTCAGGCTTTTCTCCTTCCGCATGGGATATGAAGAAGATGCACGCAGATAGGAAACGCAAAGAAATCCCAACGTTACGGAGGATCACAACTTCCCTTATGGGGGGGAAAAAAAAACCCGAAGAAATAAAACCCATCTGTTATATAACCCCACTGCAGCTCAGCAGAGACAAGAGGTGATGGGAAGCCGCGTCTCAGAGAGACTCATTGAACCAAACACCACCTCAGCCAGCAGCGCGCGGCTCCCCTTCCCCTGGGGGCGATGGGGAAACAACACCCAGGGGAAATATTCATGCAGGGACGGTGTGCTATAATGGACAAAGGAAACTTGATGGCATCTTGCAGCTTCCTGGAAATATCACGCCCTGGGTGAGCAGTGCGTGCAGCTGCCCTGCTTGCCCTCTGCTCAGAACCCTGAATGTTTGAGGGGAGGTGGATATCTCTGTGCCTGCACAGCACCAGCCTGCCCTGCAGCACCGAGGTGCGACCGGCAGCGAGGATTTCCCCGAGCTGAACATCAGCTGAACGGCGCCGGGTGAATGGCATTCATGCTCCGTGCACAGCATCCCTCCAAACCTCCCTCCCCGCGTTTCCTTGAATAAACTCCTTTTCTGTTTGATACAATCACATGTCTGCTCTTATTTTAGACGTTTCTTACCTCCTGGCCACACATCTCCCAACACGTGCCCACGGCAGGACAGCTCTGCGGCTGCTCTGCTGGGTTTGGAGCTGCTTCTCCTCTCCGCAGCTGCACTGTGAAGTCCTCACAAACAGATTTGCTCTCTGGTTTTCAGCAGGAGGATTTCTGGCCACCGCGGCTCGTGATAACGGGAATGTGCTGAGCTCCCACTGCAAGGCCAGAGGGCTGAAAAGAGATGTTAACGCAGAGCAAAACAGCACTCGTTTCTGCAGCGTGAAGCAGGTTGGCTCTGATGAGAGGCCAAACACTGCATCCAGCGGACAGCACAGGTTTCCCTCTCCCAAACCTACGTGTGGACAACTCCATGTGCTAAGCCCACATGCTGACCGCGTCCCAGCTCTGAGCCCGCCGAGGTTCAGCACACAGCTGATGTCATCAAACCGACTTTTCAGCAGCTCCTGCAAAGAGCTGCTGAGATGTGAACAACTTTGCTACCAAATATGGACGACGGATGAAGCACGGCTGCTGATCCACGCTCTGCACGTGAGACAAAAGGGCACAGCGCTGGGGGTGACTCGTAGCTCAGCACAAAGGGGTGGATTCCCAGCCGAGGCTCTTTGTGCAGCTGGTAGGGCACCCTACAGACCAGGCAGCAGCCCAGTGACCACAGGGCCCTCAATTAGTGCAGGAGCTGATTAACAACGCGCTGCTTTGCTGAGCAGGCTGAAGGTTTGGGTGCCATCCCTCATCTTCCGGGCTGGCACTCAGCAGTGCCGCCCTGAGCTGTGGCTGTGGGGCTTTGTGGCTCTGCCCTGGACAAAAGAAACACTCAGACAGAAAGGAACTGACTTGAGTCACTACACAGCTTTAAATGAGGGCGAGATAAAAGGGTGGAACTCAGCACTGCATGACCCGCGTGCGCGCAAAGCTGAAATACATCACTGACGTGTTGACATGAGGTCTCGTTCATTGCAAGAGATGTGGGCCACGGTTTCTCCCTACAGACCACCCCTCCTGGCACAGCACGGCACAGCAGCAGCACAGCTCCGCACCACCCCAACACCGACACCACCCTGCAGAAAGCCAAGCGCTGCTTTCCAAGCAACCAGGAATCCGTATGGTAACACTGCTCTGACAGAGGGGAAAAGAATGGCTGCGGCAGAAGGTGGGTTACGTCCCGCTCCACCACAGACAGCCCACGCTCACAAAGCGACCCTTTGTGACAGCAAAACAGACGGGCATTCAGCTGCAACGTGCAAAGGCAGCGGGCAGTCGGCCCCGTCTGCTCCGCTCGGGGCAGCTGACGCCGCACGCTTCGCCGCACAGCGCTCATTCACATGCACCGATGCAGATCCCGGGTGGTCAGGAGGAGCTCCTCGAGGGCTGGCTCTCCACATTCCTCCCTTTTGACGCCGTTAGAAAGCAGCTCTTTATTACACTGAGGTCAAACAGGTTGAAATCCCAACCTCTGCACACCCCTCATCCTCACTGCCGTACCCGCAGCGCAGCCCACCGCTGCAAAAACGCCGTCTCAGCCCGGTTTTCTGCAACCCGCTGCATTTAATAGACGAAACCAGAGGTTAACACAAACTCAAGGTACGTTCATTTTTTCTTTTTTTTTTCTTTCTTTTTTTTTTTTTTTTTGGTCCAAAATCTGTTCTGAGTGTTTATTTCAGGATGGCCTGCATCAAGCCAAAGCAAGAGAGCATTTTCAAGTAATGCATTATCATTTTCTTCAGAAGGAAAAAGGGACCAAACCCGAAGCCTTGAAACCAACTACAGCCACAGACACCAACAGAGGGGCTTCCACGCACGTCCTCTGCGAGGAACGCTCCGTCTCAGAGCGAAGGTGCACTGCATGCACTGCTGGAACTGCCACAGGAACGGAGGAAGCGGAGCAAAGTCCCGAAGCGTTACACAGAGTAACAAAAAGCAGACATTTCTCAGCGTCCCTCAGATGTGAATGCTCATCCTGGCCAAAAAGACACTGCCAGGGGCACTAAATACCGCATTCCCCCTCTTATTTGTTGTTGTTGTTCTAATTATAAATTCAAGTTGAATGCCAAAACCGCAGAATGCCACGGATCTGACCGGCCTCCCAAGCAGAAATTAAACCGTACGGATATTGCTCCGTCTGAACTCGGCCCCTCGGACGTGACAGGAGGAAGAGGGGTCGGGGATAAGGCATTATCATTTATATTCAGAAGGGTTTTGTAAAAACCTGTACAGACAGCGTGTGTGCGCAGGGCCGGGGGAGCAGGGAAACCAGAGAGCAGAATGGCCACGACTCCATCCAACCACATTACTTCGGGAACACAGAAATCTTCCCCAAAAGGTACTGGAACAACTCAGAGCCCCGGGGAGCGGGGTGTTACACAACGAGAGAGCGCAGAAACATCTTCAATATGTAAATATGTGGAGTTATGAGTCGTTTTCCATCGGATGAAAAAACGCAGTGAGGGAGCGGGGGATGTGGGGACAAAGGGGACATGGGGAATGAGCATCCCAATCACACCATGAGACAAGGGAACAGGGGACATGGGGACAAATGAGACCGGAGAATGAGCATCTCAAACACCCCATGGGAAAAGGGACCAGGGGACATGGGGACAAATGGGACCGAGGGAATGAGAATCCCCATGACCGCATGGGACAGGGAACCAGGGGACATGGAGACAAGGAAGACAAATGGGTTTGGGGGAACAAGTATCCCAGTGACCCCAGCAGACAAGGGACCAGGGGACACGAAGGACAAAAGGGACAAGGGGAACGAGTATCCCCATGACCTCACGGGACAGCAAATCAGGGGACGAGGATATATGGAGACAAGGGGAATGAGTATCCCCAAGACTTCATGGAACAAGGGACAAAGGGATGCAGGGCAAGGAGGACTAAAAAAGAACAGAGGAATGAGCATCCCAGTGACCCCAGGGGACACACAGAACCAGGGGACAAGGGGGACAAATGGGACCAGGAGAACGAGTATCCCCACGATCTCATGGGACATGGGACCAGGTGACAAGGGGACATGGAGCAAGGAAGACAAGGAAGGACCAGGAGAACAAGCATCTCAATGACCCCATGGGATCAAAAGGCACAGGGGACAAACGGGATAAGGGGATCAAGCATCCCCACAATGTCACAGGACAGAGACAAGGGGCACAGGGCAAGGAGGACAAAAGAGACCAAAGGAACGAGCATCCCAATGACCTCAGGGGACAAAGAGGACAAGGGACAAGGGGGACAAAAGGGACCAGGGGAATGAGCATCCCAGTGACCCCAGGGGATAAGGGACACAGGGCCATCTGGGTGAGACAGGCAAGTGGTGGCCCCCACATAGGCAGCTATGGGACATTAGGAGCGGGATGTTATGCAACGAGAGACCTCAGAAACCTCTTAAATCCGTAAATATATGGAATCAGAAGCCGTTTTCCATAGGATGAAGAACCGTAGCACATAATAGCTACAGCGTGACACTTCCACTTGTAAGTAGCACATCCTTTTTGTAAAAAGGTACAGTCAAGAGCACCATCAGCAGACGTTTTCTGAACCTCCCCCTGCTCTAAGGGAGCGGATAACCGGGCTCCCTGGCGCTGTGTGTTCAAGGCACTTCTCAAATGCAGCATAGAAAAGTTCTGACATTGGAAACAAAACAGAAAACGATGACGAACCACAGTAATAAAACTAGCAAAATGCTAACAGCTACCTACAGTTTCCTCCTTTCATATTAAAAAAAAAAAGGGTAACTTCGGAGATCCAGTGTACAAATACAAAAAATTGTGCATAATAAAATGTACCATAATACTGTACATACAGCGTAAACCGTTCAATGAGAATGATTTAAATATACCTATTTGTCTCCTGGCTTGGAAGGCAGAAGAATAAAGTTCTACAGTCCTACAGTATGCGTATAAACACTTTCTTGGAGCTGGAATCGCTAGCCAACAGTATCCCTGAAAATAAGCAGAGCCAAATATTTACTTAATGGAAGCCATTACTCAACGGGTTGCTGGTTGTGTGAAAAAGACAACATATAAACTCAGCCAAGGTTAAATCCAGACAGAGTTCTTCCCGTCCCCCGATTTGCTGCTGGCGCTGCTTTTGTTGGAGCCTGCTTTGGACTTCTTCTCTCTGGAGCTGCTGCTGGGGTTGTTTTGGTTGTTGTATGCCTGGATCGCCATGTCCAGGCGTTCCTGAGCCACTTTGATTTCCCTCTGCAGGTTTTCCAGGTCGGCGGGGATGTTCTCCTCGTTGCTGCCGTACTGCTGCTCCTGAGCAATGTTGGCTTTGTTCTGCTTGTAGGCCATCTTGGCGTTGGACAGTTCTGTGTATTGCATTTGATCGGGTTTGACTGCAATGTTATAGCCAGGAGGAGCAGAGGGTGTGTTCCAGGTAAAGGGGTAGTTGTAGGTACCAGAGTCCTCCAGCTCTTTCCTCTTGTTGTTTAGCGTGTCCCGGATCGTGCCAAACCCTAAATGGAGCATCTCCCACACATTCAAAAGCAAACACATACAGCTCACCCCATACATTATGAGCAGGAAAATGGTCTTTTCAGTCGGCCTTGAAATGAAGCAATCTATCTTATGGGGGCAGGGCTTCCTGCTGCACACAAACACGGGGCTGACTTCAAAACCATACAGAAGGTACTGACCGATCAGAAAGCCGACCTCGAACGTCGCCCTCACCAGCAGCTGCAGCACGTAGATCCTCATCAGCCCATCCTCACGGATCCGCCGTCGCCCGTCGTGCTTGGCTTTGGCGGGGGGCTGCTGCTCCTTGTTCTCCCGTTCGCTTTCCAGCTCTATTTCTGGGTACATCATCGGGTCCTCCTCGTGGTCATCCTCGGCCTCCTCCAAGCCGCGGTGTTGTTTCCAGCGCGTCGAAAAGCTTTTGCTTCTGAACCTTCTGTCAACATCACTGTGCTCCACCATCCGGGCAATCTTATGGATGGCGTAGCCCAAATACATGACGGACGGAGTGGCGACGAGAATGATCTGGAACACCCAAAATCTCACGTGAGAAAGAGGAGCAAAAGCGTCGTAACAAACGTTCTCACAGCCGGGCTGCTCTGTGTTGCACACAAACTTGCTTTGCTCATCGTAATAAATGGATTCGCCTCCCACAGCAGTCAGGACGATCCGAAACACGATCAGCACCGACAGCCAGATTTTGCCAACGAAGGTGGAGTGGTTGTGGATCTCCTCTAAGAGACGGGTCAGAAAGCTCCAACTCATGGTGGTCAAGTTATTTTATCTAGAAAACAGACAAAACCCCCAAAAGAGTTGAGTTGATGAGCTCAAGCCTGCACGTTGCAAGCATGCAGTCAGGAGAGAAAGGCTCAAATCTGATAACCAACACAGAACTCTTCTGGGGCATCACCTGCTATCGGGAAGCTCCAGCTGCCAGGACTTGCTCGAAGATCCACGTCTCCTTTGCAGGCTTTTGGGAAGTCCCCTGTCAAGAAATAAAGTAGCAGCTCTCTGCCACTGCACAAACAAATCTTGCTTCCAAAGCTGCTTCCATACAGAAGAGAAAGGCATGGCTGCTCTGCATTTCTAATGTTTACACTTCGGACTGAAATCTCCTTAATACAGTGGATCAGAAGCTCAGCTCCTGTGACATTTTATGGGCACTGCTGGCTACGTCCCACCGCTGACACCAAGACTTGTTTCCACTGCTGAAATCTGAGCTAACAATGTTGGCCTCCACCACCCACAGCCAACAGAGAGAAACACTACTAGTTTAATTATACTGCATACCTCAGAGCCGCGAAAAAGGGAAGACAGGACCCTACAGAGCAATGCCAGCTGTCTTCAGGTAGCAATGAGCCACCCAGCCAAAACCTGAGAGCAGGCAACTGCTGTTGACTTTGCTTTAGGACAGGACAACCCAATACAGACCACGAGCTGAGCAGTGCTGCCCTGCAGGTCTACACTTTACAGCTATTCAAGTTATTTCATGCAACAACAGGGGCATTCACAGGCAGCATACTGAGATTTGAGGCAGTGCAATTAATGCACTGATACAGCATAACACAATTAGTGCATCAGTGCATCACCTACACATCAATGCACGGGTGATGATCCATGTAGCCAATCAGTGCAACCAACAATGCAATCGGTGCATCTCCGATGAATGAGATGATACAAATTTACCTTTTTTTGTGAAATTAAGTGTTTAATTGAAATGACATCAGCACAACACAACACGGCTGGGCTGGGCGGGTCATCTGATTCATTACTTGATGACATGATGAGAAAAAAATAGCATGATATAGCATTAAAAAAGCACACACTGTGGGGATTAAAGACCTTGAAAAGCAATTCCCACATGAGAACAAAGATCAACTGCTCCTAATTACAGTGAGTTCCACTGAGACCAGAAACAGGTCTGCACCCCGTCTGCCTCTCCCCAGCAACACAGGCCTGACAAATGCCACATGTGGTACAGAAGCCTGCAGACTGACAAATGGAAACAGAGTACAATTGATGCACAAAAACACGTTGCTTTGGAGGCTGAGCCCATTGAAACAAAACGCTTCGGCCAAGCTCAATGCAAGGATGTATTTCAGGAAAAGCACGAGTCATTGGGTAAGAGCAGTCACTCTGGATTGCAGTTAACAGGAGAAGGAGTCAGAATCCTAATGGTGAGCTGCAACACAGCAAAAGCAATTAACGCATAAGGGATCTCACCTCCTTGTTAGCCGTGCCGGTGTGTGCATCCTTCAGAAGTTGCAGGAACGTCAGAGAATGAAGGTATCAGCCTCAAGTCCATCTGAAGAAAGGGGAAGATGCCTGAAAGAGATCGGAGAGTTCCATTTGTTTCTCTGGGGAACACAGGGAGAAACGGAGCAGAGCTGTGAGCCCCTCCCTGAACTCACTTCAGGACAGAGATCGTTTTCCATCCTGACTTCCAGCGATTATACAAATGAGAGCATCACAGCTCACCTACAGACACTGACAGCACTGACTCGACATTCAGATTAACCACAGCCTTCACATGTGCAAGGCTTATCAGCTGCGCGTTAACGGCATGCGTTGATTAGGAGGCTCTCACTGCTCAGACTTGAAGCTGCTGAGCAGCTCTGCTTCCCCGACAAGAAAACGTCATTTATTCTATATTTAGCCCCAGTCCAGAGGAAAGCTGCGGATACAAATATGGGAAAACACACCAGCAGCACCTTCTGTCTGCAAGGAAACCTTTAGGCTCAATGAGACGACCTCTCATCAACCTGCTGTCCTACTGGAAGCGTTCATCTCAATCTAATTAGAAGGAAAGAAGAAAGTCATAAGCAGAACTCTGGCACTGGATCCTTCATTTTTTGAGCTAGAGAGCAGTTCTGCCTTCACATATGTGCTGCAGGACCAGATACACAGCAACAACCTTCACCCCACGTCCACCGAGTGCCTCCCAGATCTGTCGTTCTGGCAATATTTAACTCAATAATCTTCCATCGTTTGAAGGAGAAGTCTATGGATGCTGACACACATCTGAAAAAGGCAGAATGTCAGCAATTTCAGCTCGTTTAAGTCATGGCAGAAAGTGCATCCGAGGGAGACTTTCACTCTGTGTCTGTGTCATGAGCTCATCCCCACACTCGGCACAGAAGCGATCGGTACAGGGAATGTACTTACGGCATTTTTCCCCTTAAAATATATCCTTCTGTGTCACCCTAATTAAATGTGATTAATTTATTAACGATATATTTGTTTTGCTTTGTTTTTAAGCAGTGTAAAAAGATGTGCACTGATCGGAAAAAAAAAAAGTCAGGAATAAAATGCATGGCAATTCCGGGGATAATCCAAAGTGGTTTCAGCATGAAAGTCAAATTAAGCCCCCGAGCTAATTAAGATGGGATTTGAATTAGGATGAATGCATAACTAGCATTATTCATTCAAATCTCATTTACATTCACTCAATTTTTACTACTCAAGAAGGAAGAAAGCGATGGCCAAACCCATCACCAGCAAAGCATCTCGGATGATGGAACCACAGATCCTGGGCGGAACAGAGCAGCAGGCTAAAGGAGAGGTGGAGAAATAATAAGATTCTTGTGCTGTCAAAAAAATAAAGATGTCAAACACGCATCTTCTGGAAAACCAACACGCGTGTACCCACCCGAGCATTCAGCTCAGAGATGAGCTGGAACTCGCGGATAAGAGTCGAACCCCCGATAGCCCCCGAGTGCCCTCTAGGTAATGCCAGCATGGGAAGCCAAGTGACAGTTTTAGCATCGCTCCCCCGCAGTGACACAACTCAAATGGAATTGGGAGATGTGTTGTGCTTGGGCCAAACTGGCGTTTACTTCACCTACAGCAATGGGGAGCTCCAGGAAGAGGTATTTCCAGAGCGGTGGAGGTGAGCTGTCGGGTCTGTGCCGTCTCATGGGGTTCTGGGATCCTACAGACCTGAGATAACATGGAAGCTCAGCAGCAAGCCCCAGGTGATGCTGGCACTCCGATGATGTGAAATGTAATAATGGAGAAAACAAGCTGGTCAGCAGATTTCACGAGAAGGAAGGGTGTTATCTGACAGCCCGTGTGATGGAACAGCTGGTCCTGGGGGCAACGAGCCACAGCGTAACCCAAAGCTGGGACTGCAGCTTGCCACGTGAGCTGCCCCTCTGCCTCTGCATGACTTGAAAGTAAAGACTAACAGGGCAGGGTACAAAAAGGGCAATGCCTTTGTGCAATAAGATTGAATCTGAGCCTCAAGTCTGACAAGAACAAACAGCCAAACATGAAGGTGTGCAACCAACACCCAACTCTCGGACTGCCAGCAAACAGCACAGCCTTACGACATCTGAAGATGAGCAGTGGATCCTTAAAATGAGCACTCCTGCCAACACCAATGATGAACCCATTGGGTGAGCACAATGTCAGTACGGATTCAGGGCCGCAAAATATTTCTGATCGAGCTCTTAGTTCAATTTATTCCTCTCCACGTGGATTCCATGGGGTTTCTGCAAGATGATTACGGTTGGGTGTGATGATCCTAGAGGTCTTTTCCAACCTTAACGATTCTGTGACCAGAAACACTGAGCTCTCATCCTCCAAACACCAAGGAGTGCTCTCCAGTAGCTGCTCCCACCTGCACACCTCGTGATGGGGCAACACGTGCTCCTGAGCCCAGGACACAAAGTGTTACCACCCTCCAAAACACTCCCAAGATAAGTGTGCCCAGCAAGCCCAACACCAAGCAACAGAACCACCCATTCAACCAATTTACTTTTAAAGATGCTTAACCCCCAGTTTTTCTTGTATTAATGCACGTTACCCCAAAAACGTACAATGTTTTGCCAGCTGGCAGTTGACACTATAAATTCTATCTATCTCCTGATTTTAGACTACAGCTCTGACAGAGTTCCAGGGCAGGCTCCCAAGTTCTGGCTACAAATGCAGACAAACCCCACTGCTCCATTTTCAGGACACAGAGGAGCCACCAAATGCAGTCACCAAACCTGCAGGGTAGGCAGGGAGCAGGCAGGCAGATCCAACCCACTGCTACCAACCAGCGCAGGTCAGCAGGACCCTGTCCAGTTGGGTTTCTTCCAAGGATGGAAAATCCACAAGCTCTGTGGGCCAACCTGTTCCAGCATCTGACCACACTCATGGCAAAAAGGTTGTTCTTATCTTTAAGCAGGATTGCTGTGTTTCAATCCATGCCCACTGGGTACCACCCCATCGCTGGGTGCCACACAGAGCAGGCTGAGACTCAAGCAGCAAAACTACTTTTCCTGTAAGAATGAACACAACGACGGGGGGGGATGTGTTACAGGGACTGGAAATACACAGGAGAGCAGCACGGTGACCTTTTCCATCCCGTGTTGGATGACAGCCCAGATAGGCACACTCAGGACGCGCATCGCAGCACGGCGTCCAACTGATGTCCCCATACCTGAAAGCAGACCTGAGGATGGCTGGGGACTCCCACACCAAGACACAGTGCTAAGATCAGAAGGGAAACACATTCAGGTGGCCATCAGAGAGAGATTTCCCCCTGAGTGATGCAGATAACCACGATATCCCTTTAATGACTCCCGATCCCACTGCGGCGCTTCCCCACCGCGCTCCTCCTGCACGCTCACAGCCATGAGTGTCAAAAGAAAGTGACACGCTGGAGGCAGCTGACCCAAATATCACTCTCACGGCCATTTCAGGAAAAAAAGAGAGAAGCCCAAAGAGAGCAGCGCTGTCTGCTCCTGTAAGTCAGATGGCTCCCACTGAGCCGAGCTGGAGACGATGGGTGGGTACACCTCATTCACCAGCACTGGATTATGACAGACGGGAAAAAGCAAGTTGACTTCTACTGACAGAACCATGCAGCAACGCTAAACTTCCCCCAGTTTCTTATATCCGGGCTTTCAGGACTTGAGGAGGGCGGGCACGTCTTCACACAGCCTCGTTAAGTCACTGAACGAACCTTCTGCTCACGTTGTACCCCTCTCCCAACTGGAGCTCACAGGAGGCCCAGCCGTGTCCTCGTGGAGAGGCAAGCAAAATTCTGCTTTCCAAACTACTCTTAGCACAAAGGATGCTAAGCAGCACATGCTGGACCACAGCCCATTCACTCAGGGAAACGGGGACTGACCACAAAACAAGGCAACTCCAAGTGTGATTTGGGGGATTCTCTTACCAAGGCATCCCTGCACCTACTCCACCACCACTCCACTGCTTCAGAGGTTCCTCAAGAAATGCCCAGAAAGCCCCACCAGGAACAGGCTGACTGCTTGGTGCTGCTTAAAGAGAGGACGGTGATACATGGGAAAAACAAAGCCATTTCCCCGTATCTGTACTCACAGTGCAAGAAACGGGCACAGCCCCACTCCTCGAGGGACTCCTCAAGACAACGGTTCCAAAGCAAACCCTGGCAAATTCTAGGTCTCCAAACCCAACACTCATACAGGACAAATAGGACTGTATGAAAACACAGACTAGAATCATCAGGCAATGCTTTTTCCAGGAGAAAAAGTCAGACAGGATTCCATATGGGGACTTCCAGCCCACAACAGGCGATGCAGACTGTTGTCATTTACAAGACTTGCTGCTGCCCCTCAAAGGCTTCTCGCCAGGAAACCACAAGGCCATACTGGGACAGGGACTGTCCTGTGGGGAGAAACAGCTGGGTGAGCGATAACCAACAGAGAGTGGGAGGAAAGAGTCATTTCCTGCAGAGCAGAGAGGTCACAGCACAGCCCATGTCATAGAATTCCAACTGCAGAGTACAATGGGAGCAAAGACTTCCAGTGAGCCAGGGACCAGAGATGACCGCATGGAAGATCAGTGTGAACTGCTTCCCAAACTCTCCAAAGTTCCTTAAAGTATCCCAGGAATCAGTTTCCAGTATGAAAATACCTCTCCTTTTGAAAACAGCTCAACTCTTTGAAAGTCAGCTGAGGAATGTCCGCTTTAACTAAAACCGACTCGTTAGTTAACCACATAAGAAATGTTCAGCATGAAAACCAGATTACTTTTTTTAGTAAAGCCAGGAGTAGACGCCGCATGGAAGGCAGCACACCAGCAAGGTGCTGTAAGCCTTTCACACCTTTCAGATATAAGAACCTGATGCTTTTATTTTTAAGCCCATTTGAAAGCACCCTGACACAGAGCCAGCCCAACGCACGCCACCCACCATCCAACTACTAAGCCCAAGTCCCCGGACTGCACACCACTGGCACTCAGCCAGGCTTCAGCAGGTCACCAGGAGTCAGAAACACCCTCAAGGAAGAGGGAAAAACATCTATGTGCACAAGGAATCACCATTCCGGGCAATCCTCTGTGACCTCTGATGGAGCTCCATGGTCTTCGTTGGAGCTCAAAGACCTCTGCTGGAGCTCAGCCACCTTTGTAGGAGCTCAAAGACTTTCACTGAAGCTCAACAATTTCTATTGGAGCTCAACCACCTTTGATGGAGCTCAACCACCTTCACTGGAGCTCAACCACCTTCGCTGGAGCTCAACTACTTTCAGTGGAGCTCAAGCACCCTCACTGGAGCTCAACCACCTTTGTCAGAGCTCAAATACATTCAGTGGAGCTCAACCACCTCCATCGGAGCTCAAATACTTTCAGTGGAGCCCAACCACCTTTATAGAGCTCAATGCTCTCCTGAACGCCGCTATGGGCAGAGCCCACACACCCTTATGCCACAAGCACCTCTCATCACCGCACACACCGCATCTTCCAGCAGCAAACCACAGCCATCCCTGGGTTTAAAACCAAAACAAAGACCTGTTTCACATTTCTTAGCGCGGTTCAATCAGGAGAGCGAAGTGGAAACAACGCTGCACCTTTTGGAAGGGCTCTGGGATTTCAGGAGAAGCAGCAGCGTCCACACCAACCTCCAAGGCAAATCAAACCACCTGGGCAAAGCAGATCAATGGCCGAGAGGAAGACAGCAAAGGAAAATCATCAAACATGGTCATCATCCACCTCCGCAGTGCCGCCGAACGCAACTTGGAAAAGAACGCTCGGAAAGAACAGCAAAAGCTGCTGATCGCCCACAACAGATGTCCTCTCTCCGTATCTCAGCAATATCTTAAACAAGGTCAAGCACATGCAATCATAATTGCCTCCTAACAAATGCCTACCTAAAAAGGTGGAACTAATATCCGTAAGAGCTGAAAGCTGGTATCGTGCCCTTATTTAGGCACAGCGCTGGCCGACTTCAGCGATTGTCGTCTAAGAAAGCTAATCGGGAACAATCCCTCACCGCGCAAAGCCATCAATCCCAGCTCCACGACTCGTTTGAGCACACGCCTAATTTAAAGCTGGAAAGCAATCCTGCTAACCACGGGCTGCCAGCACGTGTTGAGTACCGGGATGATCCAAAACACCCCCCAGAAAACGCACCAGAACAGCTCCGCGCGTAAACGAAGCACGGCGGGGATGGCGGCTGCCAGGCTGGGGGCTCAGCACACATCTGTTCAACTTTAGGCACATCAAACATTTTTCAGCCCAGTGACCCCACCAGGGAAATGCCTCACACATCAGCTCATCTGACTCAAATTTTCCATCACATTTCCCTCCGTACAATTTCGCCTATAAAGACGCTATTCGTTTTTTGGGTTTTTGGGTTTTGTTTTTTTCCCCAAATATAGCTTTTTATTTATAGCCTGGGAAAAACAACCTCACCGCTGAGAGCCCCGCGTTCTTCTTTAAGGGATTATTACCAAGATTTGGGACCGCTGCATCGATGCTGGCCGGAGGAACGGCCCCCAGTGAACCCATTCATTGAGTACCCCCCAGCTTTCACCTTAAGCCACGGTTTTATTTAAGCACAAGGCTGAAGCCTTTAACAATCCCCACCAGACCTCCCAGTCGGCCGCGGTGCTGCGGTGGGAGTGAAAGGGAAACGCAGAGAGTAGGAAACACCCGCATAGTCTTCACTGGAGCCACCCCTCATTGGCCTTGGCTGCTCGAATGACACCTCCAAGCACTGCCAAAGCACTCAGGACCCCAAAGCCAGGCTTGGGCTGGATGGAACAAAGCGGTGTTTTAGGAGAGTCGGGGTGTTTCCGCACTAACAGAACGGCCGGCTGTCAGCACGCGGCCACACCAACAAGTGCGTGCGTTACAAATCCACCGCCAACTTCATCCGCTGCACTCCGGGCTTCAGATCTCTGCCCTCGAACCCCGTCCTTGCCAGATGTGAAGCCACGTAAAAATCAGAAGAGACCTTTCAGTATTTCACCCATGCCGTGCAATTCCCACATTAATTATCTCTTCAAACTGCAGGAAAATTCCTCAGAGACGCAGCTTTTCTAACACTAAAAGCGCGCTCAAATCCTTTTCTGAATTCTTAAACTCGGGCTCAACGTGGAGCTCTGAGCCCTCCGGGTTTCTTTTCCTCATCCCAGGCGACGCGGAGCCCTCAGCCCAGCACCCTCAGCTCCCAGCTACGCGCACCCCTGCGTTATCTGTGATGATTTGGATATTTCCTGCCAAGAAACAACGACGCTCCTCTACCAAGGGCTACAAGTGGGTACCGACCGAGCCCAGCCAGAAAACAAACGGAAAGAGACGATTCCTTCCCTACAAACACGCAATTGGACCTGCGAGGCCATTCAAACAAAAACACATGGCTTAAACCACGAAGCAATGCTGCAAAAAGAACTTAGTTCGACTCTTCGACACCGAAGCGCTGTCTGCTCAAAGGCATCGGCGACAGCAAAACTTACGATTTCAGCCCTAGGAGAAGAAAGGCGGCCGCTTTGGAAGGGGTTCAGATGTCATTTAAACCGAATCGAAACTTGACAGAGCCGGTTTGAAAAGCAAAAGGCTGACAAAGAGAGGCGGCAACCGGAATCAATCCGCAACGCAGCCGCCAAAGAACTGAAAATAAAAGCCTCTACACGATGTCAGAGCACAGCAAAACACCCCCCCGTGTCCCGCCCGGCCCCATCCATCGCTATCTCTACGGAGAAACGTCGGTCGAGGCGCTGCTTTCTGGGGGGGGGAGGGGGGGGAGAAAGCACAGCAGAAGGGCGGCTGGCCCTTGAGGAAGCGCTGGGAGCGACTGCAGCGCAGCTCTTACCTGCAGCCCCGCCGGGCGCCGGGCATGGTGAGCAGCTCCCAGCCGGCCTGCACGTCGCTGCCGCGCGGTGAGGAGGGGACGGAGCAGCCGCGCATCCGTCAGATGCAGAAAATATGTCCGGGATCAGCCCACCCACCGCACGGCACGCCCCCCAGCCCCACGCTGCTCACCGAGGGGACGCCAGCGCTGCCCCTCGTGCCTGCTCGGAGCTGCAGCAACGCTCGTCTTTCTGCCGTCCGGCTGAACGGGAAGACGCGCTCCAACAGAGCTTAAATAGAAACCAGCCATACGTACCAAGCTCTCCGCTTCATCCATCGGAGCAGCGCTTTGCTTCTCCCCTAGGAAAGCAAGAACACGTTCAGTGCCTTCTTAGAAAGAACCACCGATGGCTGAATTCACGTTGCTTCCCCACACGGGACAAACGCAGCACCCGGCCGCTGAACCCAATTGTTGCTCAAGAATCCATACTGCACGCGCGCGCCCTAATTACATCCCTGCCCACTGTCTCCTCTCTGCAATCAATTTGATAGTGGAAAAAAAAAAAAATTAGCACTTCCCTGGGAAGCGAGGGCTGAGCAGGCAGAAAGAGCCGGGATTGATTCCTCCCAAAAGAGAAAGGGATGAAAAATAGCCCTAAAAATAGATGTGCAAATGTCACTGTTGTGAAATCCTAAAGCGATGGTGAAAGGCCCCACAGGGGCTGGAACGTTCCTAAGGGAGCCATTGCTGCTGAGGGATGGAGCACACAGAGCAGAGAGCGCTGTGCTATAGGGCAGCAGCCCCAGATGTCCCAGAGCTGCATACGGAATGCCAACAACCCCACATGTCCCATATCAGGCTGTGGGGTGCCACCAACCCCAGGTGTCCCAGAGCTAGCCACGGAGAGACCACCAACCCCAAACGTCTTACAGCCAGCTACAGGGGGCCACCATTTGTCTGGCACCCTCAAATGTCCCACAGCTTGCTATGGAGTGCCACCACTCCAATGTGCCAGAGCTGAACATGGGATGCCACCAACCCCAGGTGTCCCAGACCGGGCTATGGAGAGTCCACCAACACCCAATGTCCTATAGCTGAATATGGGGTGCCACCTACCCCAGATGTCTCATAGCCAGCTACAGAGTGCCACCAACCCTAGGTGTCCTGCAGCTTGCTATGGAGAGCCCACCAACCCCTGATATCCCACAGCTGGCTATGGGTGCCACCAACCCCAAATATCCTGGAGCTGAATATGGAGTGCCACCAACCCCTGATGTCCCATAGCTGGCTATGGGTGCCACCAACCCCAAATATCCTGGAGCTGAATATGGAGTGCCACCAACCCCTGATGTCCCAGAGCTGGCTACTGAAAGACCACCAACCCCAGGTGTCCCATAGCTGAATGTGGAGTACCACCAACCCCAGGTGTCCCAGAGCTATCTATGGAGAGACCACCAACCCCAAAGGTGCCATAGCTAGCTATAGGGGGGCACCATTCCTCTGGCACCCCCAGACGTCCCATAGCCAGATGTGGGTACCACCAACCCCCAACAGCCCTGGACGTCCCACAGCCGGCTGAGGCACCGACGCTGTGTGGCACGGGAGTTTCAGACGCTCACCTGATGAGGACGTGGGGCACCGCGGACTGTTCGGCTCACTGCTGGGTGACACTACGGGGACAACGGGGACACCGCACCGCGGCCTTCAGCGCCCGGAAGGGCTGCGGGCGGCCCCACAGCGACGGCGGGGTTTGGGCCGCGTGGGAGGACGGAGCCCCGCACGGTGCGGGCCCTGCCTCACCCCCAGCCCCGCACCGCCCCCGGCAGCCCCACGCCGCCTCCCACCGCCCCGCAGCCCCCTCCTCACCCCTCACGGCCGCCGCCGACCTCAGCGCGGCCCGGGTGGGGGGCGCGGGGCGGCGCATGCGCACAGCGGCCCCCAAACCCACCGCGGCGCTCGGAGGGGCGGCCGCGCTGCGCCGCTACGGCACCGCGGGGTCACGGATATGGGGGGCGGGGGTACGGGGACACGGGGGAATGGGATGGGGACACAGGGACCGGGAACAGAGATCTGGGGGCGGGCTGGGGGCAGGGACACTGGGAGTGGGGTGGGAACTGGGGACAAGGACACTGGGAATGGGGTGAGGGATGGGGGGACAGGGGCACTGAAAGCATAGGGACAGGTTGGGGGCAGGGACACTGACAATGGGAACAGGGACATGAGGATAGGGACATGGGGACATGGGCTGGGGACAGGGACATGGGGACAAGGACACAGGGAACGGGATGGGGACATGCAGACAAGGACATTGGGAATGGGATGGGGACATGGGGACAGGGATACGAAGACAGGTTGGGGACAGGAACATGGGGACAAGGACACTGGGAGTGGGATGAGAATGGGGACATGGGGACAGGAACACAGAGACAGGGACTCTGGGAATGCGGTGGGAACAGAAACATTGGGACAGGAACACTGGAAACAGAGATTGGGACAGGTTGGGGTCAGGAACACTGGGAATGGGGCTCACCCCATTGTTCAGCACCTCAGGACGCCACTGGGGCTGAGTGGTGCACCAATGGGGACAATGTGGGCCCCTATCCCAGCTGATGGTCCAACTGCAGAGGGGCTCCCACTGCTTACTGTGCGCCTCATGGTCCTACTGCCCCACTGCTGAGCCCTGATGAACTCAGGCCACGCACAGAGCCCCACTCCTAGTTCCCCATGCTGCCGTGCCTCAGTTTACCACCGCACCGCCCCATGGCCAGGCAGACAGGGAGCAATTCCACCCCCCCCCCCATCCCATACATTCCCCATTCCCATGGAATGACCGCATCCGTGGAAAATTCCCACCCTGTGTGCAGGGCCGCCTGTTGCAGGTCAGTGTTTTCCAGCTGTGATCCCACTGGGAGCATCCTGTGTGAGAACTGACTGCTTCCCACGCTGCTGGCCCCATCCCGCACCCACTGGAGTGTGCAGAGATATGGGGTGGGCAGAGACATGGGGCGATGCCTGGGGGTCTGCCCACAGGGAACAGCACAGTCCCCCAGCACAGGGCTGGGGGCAGAGCTGTGCTGGAATGATGAGGGATGTCCGCCCCCCTGCCCTCCCTCCAGGGACAAAGCCCTTGTTGCAACAGGGCTGAGCCCTCCAGAGCCCCCGAAAACACAGCAGCAGGCCAAAGCCTAGTGAGAAAGGAAACGCTTAATGCAGGAGAGAACAGTGCTGTATGACTTGTCCTGGCTGGGACACAGTGACAAAGACAGAAAGCAGCGTTGGGGTGGAGGCAATCAGGGCACTGCCGCCTCCTCCTTCTGCCAAAGGGATCAGACTGAGCTCCGGGTGGAAGTTTGTATTCAATGTTTACCAGGGTTCCAAAAACACGTACAAAAAAAAAAAAAAGGGTAAAATCCAGACTTGCCCCTTTTCCTGGGGAGGTTGGTAGGAGCAGCCCCCACCCTCAGCACTGCGCCTGCCCCAAAGGAAGGCAGAGCACCCATGGGCAGCATTACCAAAAGCAGGGAGCTGACCCAGCAACCTTACACCCCAAGAGTCCAAGCATTCGACTCAAGGCTGGTGTGGTGCAGCCCAGACCACACCTGTGTGCCTGCAGAGAGCGGATCTAAAGGGAAAACCTCCTCACTGCACGCAGAGCTCTGATAACACACAAAGCATCGTTGCCCTGGGCTGCGCTGTGTGCGGGGCAGGCGCTGAGCACGCGGTGCACAAAGACCCCAAGAGGTTTCTCCAGCCATACAAGAGCGACCTGAGGAGCCCTGAGAGGTGGGGAAGTGCTGGGCTCACTGGGCTCACTGGGCTCAGCAGAGATGCGTTCACATGGGGTAGTTGAGAACGACGTCCTGCTTGGCCAGCTCCAGCAACATGGGGTCGTCGAAGAACTTGCTGATGCTCACGTCCTCGCTCAAGCCCTGCAGAGTAACCCAAATCTGTGTTATTCCTCTGCATGCCAGAACCCATACAGGCATCCTGGCAGAGATCCCA
This sequence comes from Alectoris magna, assembly GCA_030625065.1. Taxonomy (NCBI): domain Eukaryota; kingdom Metazoa; phylum Chordata; class Aves; order Galliformes; family Phasianidae; genus Alectoris; species Alectoris magna. Next base: position 2,717,739 of record CM060577.1, read on the forward strand.
TGGTGCCCTGCAGACGTACCTTCCTGCGCCGGGTCTTAATCATGAACTCCCTGGCCAGATGTGGGGCCGGCTGAGGCTCCAGGGGGCGGATGACGATGCTTTTGTCCAAAGGGTCACCAGGCACAATCTGCAACAAGACCACGGCTGAGAGCAATGCTGGGAGCTCCGGGAGAGCCTGAGCTGCAAAGGGAAACATGCACGGGCCCCACAGACACCCCCAGGTGTGACACCTTCAGGTGTCACAAAGCCCCAACGTCGCATCTGTTCTCCAGGTAGGGAGAAACAGTCGCATTGCCACCTGTGAGCAATCCTGTGGGAAGTCACTAATAGAGTGTGGCTAAAAAGCTTTCCCTGAGAGACAAAGCTGAAGGGTGGCAATCACAGCAGGCCAACAAGTCCAAGCCCTGTGCTCCCGGAGCAGCAGAGCTCAGTGCACCCAAACAGCACCCAGCAGAGTGCACCTCCTCAGGCACTGAGGGACCCTTGAGCTCAGCGAGCAGCATTCAGCACTCCTGCTAGGGGAAAGGCTGGGTGAGGTGGATCAAAGCCTCAGGCTTCTGGCAGACACTTCACAGCTGGTGCACAAAGCCTCCACCCGCTCCAAACGCCCGCACTGGAGATCCTCTGAGATGTTTGGCCTGTCCTGTGTAAGCTGCTCCACATAGGGCAGCCTGATCTGCCACCCCCTCCTTCCCAGCAGGACTCACCTGCCAGTGGTGGAAGACAGACAGTGAGAATGCCTGTCCCTGCGTGTGGGTCCTCAGGTCTGTCTCGAAGCCGAAGGAATCGATGGCGGGGATGAAGGCTTTGATGGTGTACAGAGGGGAGCCCGGGATCGGAGCGTCCTGTGTCACGTGGCCTCTGCCAGGAAGTCAAAACATTCATTTTCCTACGTGTCCCATTTTATTTCTCCTCTCCAACACTTAAACAGCCCCAGGCACAAAGAAAAACGCTGCACGTGGTGTTGGACATCCCCTCCCCACACAGCATAGGGGACAGATTTTGCCCTCTCCCCTCACTTCCACATCAGCCCCCCCCTCCAAGGGGCTGTAGAGGTCTCTACCACCCGGATCCCAGGCGAGCAGCTGCTGCTGCGCACTGATGGCAGCTCACCTGCGCCGCGCCAGCACAGTGTACACAGCAGACACACAGTCAGCTGGGGCCTGCACCTCCACGAAGTAGTAGGGCTCCATCAGACGAGGGGTGGCCTGGGGCAGAAAGGGACACAGCAGATGAGCATACAGCAATGCCAACGTGCTGCAGCACACAGAGATCAGAAGCTGTCAAAACGCTCTCAAACACTGCACCCGAGTGGGGGTGAGAGGGTTCCTGCTGCCCCTTGAGTGCCTGAACGAACCCCACCAAACAGGAGCTCTGTGCTTTTCTCCTCCTGCCCACGTTGATGTGTTCCCTCTCTCACATTCCCACCTTCCCTAGCAAGTCTAACACTTGCACAACAGGAGACAGAGCGGATGCAGGCAGGCTTCCAGCCAGGCTGGAACGTGATCACTTGTTAAGCCTGCATGCCAGCCTGAAAGGGCACTGCAAACGCTCACGAGGCAATTTAAACCACCATTCCTGTGGCAGATGCTGCAGCACGCATACAACCTGCGCTCACTGGAGCCTCTGAGCCACCACAGGAGCCAGCACTGCACGAGGTTCAGTTTCTGCCATGCCCAGCACAGTGCTCACCATCAGGAAAGCTGAGTACACAACCCTCCGTGCCGTTGGGATGATCTGACCTCCACCTCGGTGCAAGGGCTCCTGAGCAATCACTGCATCCAGGATCTTAAACTTCACATTGCGGATCACTGAGGAAGGGAAGAAACAACAGCAAGCGACTTTAGCAGATGTCCTTTGCCATACTAGCACCAGCCATGCATCCCCAAAGACTCTGAGCACAAGGGTCACAGAAGAGATAGAGCCACCAGAGAAAGACCACTTACAGATGGTAGAATTCATTCATCCATCAGCCCCATTTCTACACAGGTTCTACTTACATTCGTCACAGAGAGGCCCTTCCCTGGTCCCCCACTGAAATCCCTGCACAATGCTGTCCTTCACGGAGCCCAGCAGTGCCTTGTCCACCTACAGACAGAGAGACAAGGCAGGAACAGTCAGACCCCAGTGTTTAAAAGTTGGTTATTAGACGAGCAGCCACACTCTTCTGCACCCTTCTCACAGCTCAGAATCATCATCTTTAGAGTCTGACACCTATAGTCATAAATGAAGAGTGCATATTTTGGTAATCCTTAAAGACAGGCCGTTCAGTTGCCAGTTCTGAGGATGCTGGCCCAAACTGCAGACTGAAAAACAGCAGGCAGTTCACCACCTATGGTATGAGCACGGTAGAAGAAGCTCAATACATCTGAGATATGACAAATCAACAAGCACTCCTATAGTGTTAGGACCTTGCTGCAGGTCCGGGAAGGAACTGCCACCTCTGGACAGAAGAGAATAAACATTTCACTCAAATATAACCCCTGTGCCTGTTTCTCACCTCTGAGGGCAGAGTATCATCTACCAGGATGTTTGGGCCAGTGGCATCCGGCCCAAAGGCCCAGATGGAACGGGCAGCCAGCAAATCCCAGTCATATTTGGTCTGGAAAAATTCACCCAGCTTCTTTCTGATGGAAGAACAGAAGAAAGTTTAGGAAACCAGAGTCTGATCTGCACTCAGAACATATTTATAAACCTGTTCCACATAAAAACAGCCTCAGCTTTTTACATGGAGCAAACTGTTTGCTGGGGCAGGATGCTCCCGGACTCGCTGGTAGTAATGGTGCACCCAGGATCCCTGCCTGGGAGCTGCTGACTGATACTTGCAGATCCCTGCACTCCCTACTTTCCCAATTATTTCCCTCTAGGAGGATTCTTGCTCCCCCCAGGCTGTCCGTACCTGTTCCACGTTATTTGGACCACTTCATTTTCAATGTCCTCCGCAAGTCCCTTCTCCAGAGGCTCGGCAATCATCGTGATCTTGTTCCTGAGAAGAGAGATGGTTGCAATTAGTCCACAGAATGATGGAAATGAGAGTAATTGGCAGGACCTCGGGGACTGTGCAACACAGCCAGAGGGACGAAGCCATCCATGTCTTTCAGCATTACTGTTGTGCTTGTAAATACAACCCATGCTGCTAACAACTGCGCTCCAAAGCCTGCTCACCTCTAGCAGCAGATTGCTAAGGGACAGGAGTGCCCCATCCCTCCCTGCCAGATGTCCAGAGCTCATACTGGCTGCAGAAGGAAGTGTCAGACACAAGGGACGGTGCCTTGGAGAACCCCATTCAGATGGGAATGTTGGCCCTAGAGCATGTCACTCCACCTGCCCTGCACTTCTAAGGCAGACCAAAGAGCAAAACCTGCCTGTTCCCAAAAACAAGACTTCCAGCCACAGTATATCAGTAAAAAAGAAGGCAAGAACCAGAAAGCACAGCAGAATACAGGAAAACTATCTTCATTGTATGATAGATCACGATTTCCATGAAAACTCAGGCATTAAAACATGCTGTACTTTCATTCTGGTTATTCAGTCTATGTTCCGTGCCAGGCCTCCCTCCCTCAAACATGCACATCTCATAACACCTTGCTGGAGCATGAAGACAAGACTGGGTTGTAAGGCACCAGAAAGGAGTATATTAATTTCAAGATCAAGAATGGATAAGATGAAACTCTTCACAAAGTTTGAGGAGTTTCTGAAGGCAGTAATGGGCTCTTCGGCACCTGCTCTATGATCCCAATACACCTCCCAGTCTTGGAAACAACAGAAAACTGCTGAGAGGGTGTGAAATTCAGTTAGAGGAAAGGAGAATGTGGATCTCTCTTTATTCCCTCCATTCTGAGAGCTCACAGAGAGCACGCAAACATCGGTGGGACTCAGTGTGTTACTGGGGGTTCAGCAGATGGAAGGCTGCCACTTGTCTGGGAACGGTCCCCTCACAGAACCCCTCCACTGCCTGCTCCTCAGGGGTGCCCTGGGCTCTTACTTCTTATTGGGAGTCTCAGCAAAGCACTTCAGGGAGGACGTTTCCACCACTGTCTCACAGAACGTCACGACCGGATCGGCGACCTGGAATAACAGCATCAGTTTTGTAGGGGGAGTCTGTATTATTTAGACTGACACAGAAGCCCCTCTACAACTTGCAAGCTGCCACAGGGGCACTTATTGCAACAGCCTCAGCACACTGTGGAGGAACCAGAGGCAGACAGTCACCCTGTCGACTGTGCAACATTTATTTTCCCATCCTTCTGAGTTTGAGGGACAAAGCCCTTCCCCAGTCGGGAAAACTCCCCTCTCGTTTCCTCACCTTGATATCAATCTCAGAATACATCTTCCGCAGATCATGCATCACACAATCCAGATAGAGCTCCCCTGTCCCCAGGATCACGTGTTCTCCAGACTCTTCCACCTGAAAAACAAGAGAAGGGTTCAGCTCACAGCATTATTGCTCACAGGCCCTTGTCTTGCAGGGCCCTACATAAACCTCAGGATTTAATAGCATTAAAAAAAAGCCCAGAACCAACAAAACACACCACAGTTAAACTGACTTGTTTTTAAGATCAACCTACGAGGTATCCCAGAGCACAAGCTGAGAACAGTCAACACACAAATACCAGAAATACCTTTGTAGTAAGTGATGGGTAGCTCTTGTTGACTTTGCGGAGACCATCCAACATTTTGGGGAGCTCGGAGGGGTTGACTGGCTCTACTGCTATTTTGATGACAGACGTAGTGTTGAACTTCAAAGGGCGGAAGATCTGAGCCTGGAATCAGGTAAGGACAAAGAGCTTTTGCATTATAGATGGACACTGGGGTCTGACAGAACATTTGAGTTTTCTCCTTCCATTGGTGGCTCTTGTACCCTGGCCCTTGGCAGTCAGAGTTTATTTAACCTCACCACCCGAGCTTTTAAGATACATTCCGACACCCTGAATTCCTGCAAGGCTGAGTGACAGCAGGGACACGCAGTACCTCCTCATTGCCTCGTGGCTCCGTGACAGTTGCAGTCTTCACAATGGGCTGGTCCACTCCTTCTATCAGCACCCAGTTGCCAGCAGGAACACGGTTAACCTCAATGTGATACCTAAAAGGTGTGGGAGGACGACAGAAGCACAGAACAGTCTGAGTTAGAAAGGGTTTTTAAAGACCATTTGTTCATTCAGAAGCCAAGATCTCCCACCAGATCAGGTTGGTCAAGGTCCCATGCAATCTTTGAACGCCTCCAGGGATGGGGCATCCACAACTTCTTTGGGCAGCCCGTTCCAACATTTAGCCACCCTCGCAGAAATTCTTCCTTATATCTAAACTAAATCCACTCTCTTTTATCACTGGAGCCTCAGGCCCCTGACAGCACCATCTTCCTCCCTGTCCCTGACAGCAATGACTCCCAGTGACTTCGCTCAAAAACAAACACCTTGTCAGAGCTCTCCCTACCTCGCAACTGAGATCCAGAGGCGTCCAACAGTGCAGATCTGAGAATCCTCCTCATCCTCCAAGGTGTAGTTTTCTCCCAGGACCTTCACAGGCTGCCCAGCGTGGATGGTACCACTGAGCACTCTGCCAAAGGCATGGAACTGAACGCCGTCGTCTGTGCTGTACATTTTTGTTGTGTGACACATCAGCGGACCCTTCCCAGGGAAAAGAAAGAAACCATTTTCAGTAGACAGCCAAAAAACTGACACAGGCCTGGTAGGACCTGTAGATACAATTGGATTGAAGAGATGGAACATAAAAATACTACTTCTGACTTGCTAATACAGCATTATTTTTATCAGCCTCATGCAGGCCAGTTTTCTCTGAGCTTAGGGAGTGAGTAAAACTTCACGGAAAAGGGACAAAAGGCAGCAAAAGGACACAGAATCACCCTGCAGCGCCCACATGCTCCAAAGTCCTGACCCAGACTCTTGTTCTGAACACTGTCAAACAGTTCTCTCTCCCAAGGGCTGCCCTGACAGGCACTAAAGTTTCTCAGAGTGAAGAGATTTGTTTCAGTATCGGATGAGAGGTTTCAGAGTGCTGGAAGTCAAATCTGTGCAGATGGCTGTCCAGGAGGCAGCTGCTCTGTCAAAGCAGCAAAAGGAGGGTACATTTGCCACATTTTGGATGCTCAGAACTAAACAAAAGAGCTTCCTTACGTCGGGGTCACATTCACTCATGGCCTCCCCGAGATCGGAGTCAACGCCACCAGTGTAGGTGTGTTCGATTTTCGTCTTGGCTCCCACCTTTGGGGAGGGAATATGCTGCACACACATGTCCACAAAGCCTGGAAAAGTAATACATCATGATTAAGCACGGTAGAAGAAAGAAACGTACCCCAATAAACACAACATAAACCCAATAGCAGTGCACCCACAGCAAGGGGAAGACGTGAGCAGCATCTCAAGCCGTTCTCTGAGGAAACGGTTTGTATTTTACACATGGAAAAACAAAGCTGAGAGAGGAATCTGTGCAAGCTGACACTCTGTTTTTGCATTACAGTCCTTAGACTCCGTCCACATGAGAGTAAGCTATCGAGAACACCGTGGCAGGGAAGGATTTACCTGTGAACTCCCCGAAGAACTTCTTGCAGACAAGTCGTAGGAGCGGTCGAATGTTCAATTTCAATTCCTCTTTGGTCAAGTGGATGCCAAGTTCATCCAGAGTGCGAGGCAGGGTCGTGTCCACATCTCCCACCACCTGCAGGACAGGCACCACTTTCAGCTCCGCTGCACGTGCTCAAGTCCCAGGCGCAGCTGAACGCCCCAAATTTACTACCAGGTATCGCTCTTAGCTCCTGCCTTGCTCACACAGAGCTCACATAAAACAGGCTGGGCAGCTCGTTTTATCACTTGGCTGATATCACAGCACATTACAAGGAGCAAAAGCAGTTCTAACTGTACAGACATAGGACTATATCTGCAAGGAACAGCTGTAAGGAGATGCCCATCACTTCTATGCATGCTCAAACCCAGAAATGTGTGAAGACTCCCGCAGGCACCAGACACACCACCACCTAGTGCTCAGTCTTTGCAAGCTCACATCTGGAGCTGCAGGAATAACAAACCACCACATACCTGAGCCAAGATCTTGTACAGGGGCTCAAGAATGAACTCCACAAAGCTGCGCTGGGAGCTGCTGGTTGGGGCCTTCTTAGTGAACTTCCGCCTGTTGGGAGACAAGAAGAGAGCAGTGAGCAGCGAGCACACCACAAGCACCTCGCACCAACCTACACACAGCCTTAACCCTTTTCAAGTTATCTACTCCTCCCAACCTCCCTGGGACGTGCTCATGGATCACGGAGCCACTCTTACTCCAAACAAAGGTCAGAAGAGCTCTCCGCTCCCATCTGGGATTCGGAAGAACATGGAATCACATCAAGCAGGAGGCCTGACCCAACCTTTTCTCCTGTCACAGGATCATAGGGCAGCTCAGGCTGGAAGGGACCTCAGGCGGTCATCCAGTCCAGTTTACAGGAGAAGGGAGAGGAAAAAAAAAACAAAAAATACAGGAACAAAGTAACTGACACCTAAACAGGCCTCTTACGTTTTTGGGTTGAAGTAGATGTCACCCCAAAGCCGCTTTGCAAACTCCTGATAATTGATATCTCCTGAAAGGAAGAAGCAAGAATAAGAGACACTCAGTATTTCTCCCATTTTGGAGATCTGATTTTTGCCTTTTAAGGCAACCCCGAGGTTTTGGTGCAATGCTGGTGAGTGAACACTTGGTACCCATTCACTGTAACTGATTAAATCCTGACCTGAGGAGGCTGGACAGAGAAGTGGCCAGAAAACAGCTCTGGGAGGACTGCACCAGCAGCCCCCAGGAGCACTGCAGGTTTGCACATTTCCCTCTCAGGAACATTTCAGCTGTCCTGATCACACACAAGGTTACAGCTGAGAGGAGTCAGACTCTGCTCTGCAGGAACCCAGTTACATCTGCTTCATTTTCCCAACCGGTAACACCGCGACCCGACTGCACGGTGCCAAGGTGCTGGGATGGCTGACACCCTGCCGGCCCATCACAGCATTTTCTGCCTTGCTGAACACCTCCAGGTGCTTGTTTCAACTGATACATTAAGTGCATCTCCAAGTACCTAAGTGCTGAAGGAACAGTACTCGGCTGTCATGGTGGATTTACAAATAATAAGACAGCAGTGATAATTTACAGCCGTTTCCAAACAAGCTTTTGCTGTGGGCAGATGTGCAAGAGTAAGAAATTTCAGGGTGGCTGCAGTTCTGACAGTTAAACCACCATAACTCACGTTACTGGAAGAGTGGTGGCTGCACACAAAATCCCTGGTGACCACCGCCGGATGTTACTGACTTAAGTACCATTCAGCTCATGGATGACGTCTCCCACCGACTGTGCTGAATGCTTTATCAGCCTCCAAAAGCAGGGTACCGTCCTGCGTTAATTCTGTGATGCCCAGGGAGCTCATTTATTTCTCCAAACTGATGAAGGTGCACAACAGCCCTGAAATATCAGTCTTTGACCTCTACAACTTCGTCCTCCCTCAGGCCAACTTCTTTGCAAGAGCTGATCTACAACATCCTTCTTTCCTACAGATCACCCCAAATTCCCCAACGTGGAACTTCAGAACTTGGCCGGATCCACCGACTAATGCAAGCAATGCAAGGAAAAGGCCCTCTTTTACAAGGGGCAGATTACCTCGAGGGGGCACCTGGGGAACAGAAAATTAAATCAAAGGCAGAAAAAGACAGTTTCTTAAAAAAGATCGAAGGGCAAAAGTGCAAAACCTCGTGGGCTGAGCTCAGCCTGGCTGCAGCTGAACCTCAGACTCGGGATTCTTCTGGGAAAAGGCAGGCAGAGCTTAACAGCTTCACTGCTGAGCTGTCCAGATACACGGAGTGCAAGGCACGCGCTTGTCTTCAACTGCCACAGAACGAGCTGTTTTTCTGATTAAGGGTATATATAGACCAGCTTCTGACTCCAGAAACATTCATCAGGAGAAACTATTTAAGTAAAAACAAGTTGGAACTGTATTTTTGCTTTTTACCAGCATGGAAAGACTATAATAAATAGTCTGCAGTCTACGAGACTATAATAAAGTCACTTGGGGCTCAGATCTGCAGTACCTTTCAATTTCCTGAAGTTCAAGTGTGCATAAACTGGCCGCATAGATACGCAGTGAAAGCTGAAGCAGAATAGCTTAGAAAGGCTCAACAAAAAGGTTAGGAAATGAGATGTTAAAGCATGCAAGGTTTCTGGATAATCCTCACCATATGTGTCTGCATAAATCTTTGCAAAAGATCCCAGCGTGAAGCAGATGCTGTACTGTGAGCTGGAGAAACACACGTTCCCCAGAAGGGGAGACAGGACGAGGTTCTCGTCGGTGGAATACATGCTGAGAGGAGACAGGATTTGGAGACAAGGGAAAAAAAACCAACATAAATCAATGCTATAAACCAAGGAAGACACCTGCATCTATTTCCCACACCAAACAGCAGTAGTGGATAGACAAGCAGTTTACGCTGCCTGGATCATTAGAAGGTGGGCAGCCAGGGGGCACGGAGGGGCTGCAGTGGTGTGGGGAGCAACCAATGCTTGTGGGATGCTGGGGCACGGGGCTGGCCATGGCCCTGCTGCTGGCCTGGAGCTCATCAGGGAGGATTTGGGATTTGAAGAAAGAGAGCAGGCGGTGGCGGGGCTGTGGGATGGGGTCGGAGCTGCTCCGTGCCTCAGTCACTCCTCCACAAGTGTGGAGGTGCACATTTGTGTGGGGATGCAGGTACACACGTGGGTGCGTGTGGGTGCATGTGCCTGTGTGAGGGTGAGCTCAGACATGCACACAGGTGTGCAATGCCCATGTGCTCAACAAGGTGAGTGTGCAATCAACAGGCTGCGAAAGCCCCTGCGTGGGGCTTCCCCTGCTGCTGTCTACTGCCCTGGGGGCACCCATCCAACCACAAACCCACACACCCACCGTGGGTACCCATCCACACCTGATCAGACCATTAACTTCATCCACGATATGTCGGAGTTTGTAGTAAGCATCTGTAGGGGGCAGCTTCAGCTCCAGGATCAGGCGGTCTATTTTGTTGATGCACACAGTCACTGCCAGCCGTTCCTGCACCGCGTGTTTGATCAGCCTCTCTGTGTTCAGCATCACCTGCAGGGAAATAAGCACCAACACCCCTAGCAAAAGCCCTCCACAAAATGCTATGTAGGGCATGCCAGGCAGTGACCCTTACATACAGGGCTGTAGCCTGCAGGAAAGCCTCAGCTGAACCATCAGTGATCTTCCTGAAATTTAAAGTAGGTGATAACCCAACTGAATCGCTTGAATTCTACCCCTCGGACATCTCTGATATAAATAACCTGCACAATTTTACATATAGCGGTGATGCAAATAAATCAGATGTGAGCCTACAGGTCACACACGTTATGTCAGACCCGGAAATAGACGCAGGAGGGCTGAGTCCCCGCTTTGGCTGTTTTTCAAAGTGACCTCCAAAAACCCTTCAGCACTGCAAGCTGAGCCCATCCCCTTCATGAAAAAGCAGGGTCAGAGCCCTGGTGTGAGCTCAGAATGAACCCCCAGGAGAAGCTGACACTCACCCCCTCAGCTGCATCAATGAAAAGCACGACGCCATCCGAAATGCGAAGGCCAGCTGTCACCTCGTCAGAAAAATTGACGTGACCTTCGGAAAACAAAACACAAATGAAGGAGAAAGTGAGAATGAGAGAAATCTTAAACCTGAGTGCAGGTTTGGGGCTGTCCCTTGGCTCTGGTCACTGACACCCAGCAAGGCAGAACACAGATGCCTTTCCCCTAAAATCTGGCCTCAGTTTCCCCACAACGCATTGATCTGCTCCCATCAACAGCACTAGCCAGAGGACCACAGAGAAAGGAACGTGTGGTCATACATCTGCTTTACACATCGAGCTGCCTTCAGCTAAGTGCACCCCGAAACAGGATTTGCAGGATTATACCTGGAGTGTCGATGATGTTGAAGAGAAAAGACTTTCCTTTGGTGTCTGGCAAAACAATGGTCACTGGTGTGCTCTTGATCCCCACTCCCCTCTGAAACACAGGAAAGCAGGATTACTGGTTAAAAGAATGAAATGAAAAAATCCCAGATAAAAGATGAAGGAAGAAGAATTCATCAGAAGGACCGAGGGAAGTAAGCATCCCTCCAGTCCAACCTCCTGCACTCAGACCACTGCACTGTGCAGCCCAGCTCTTCCTTCCATACTGGTGCAGACTGGCAAGCTACCATTTCAGGGCCACGCAACCCAAGTCTGATGACAGCTAAGGAAATACAAATGCCAGAGACAGAAGAACTGCATCTTTCTGTTTTCACTCCTCTGCTATTAAGTTATGCCTCAGCACGTAAGATTCAATCATACAGAGTGCAAAGCACAGCAGTAAGATGAAGAGAAAGAGAAGCTCCCCAGGACTGCTCTGGTCATGGCAGTATTCAGTGCATCCCCAACCATATGCGATCAGAGCACCCAGCTACAACTTCCCACCACAGGAAGCCTAGCAGAAAGGTGTGCATTTGAAATTACAGTTTTTCTCTTCCCCCATCACCGCTACGAATCCTTTCCACCTCCTCCCCTCAAAAAAAAATAAATGGTTTACCCACACGTCGTGATATTACTGATACAGATTAATGGGCTACCTATGTGTTGCAATAATACTGGTGTGGATTTTCAGCATCACATAGGTAAATAAATAAAACCACACATGGAGGTGAGGGCTGCAGTAGATGGAAGACAGTTGGACAAGGGATCTGGCAAAACAAGAGGAGCAGATCATTTTCTTGATCAAGAAAACAACTGAACTGCAGAAGGCACACAAAGATGAGATGAAAGAGGAAGAAAGAACTGTAAGTAATTGTGAGTAAAACATGAGGCAGCTGGATGAAGTCAGTGTTTGTCCTACAGGACTCGCTTACCTCCTGCTCTGTGAACAATATATCAGTATAGCAAAGCTGCAAAGACAAAACAAGAGTCAGAATATCACGGTTTTGCACTGAATGCTGTGTTTGAAGCATGACACGATAGCTCTTCACACACTGTTAGCACGGCAAATGACAGAACCGGAATTAGGACTGCACTCCGGTTTTCCAGTCCTTCATTCTAATCACAAAACCACATCTTCCCCACACATTCCAAGGCAGCAACACGCCCACAGCTCACTTACATCCTGGTCGTAGCGCTTCCTGATTTCTGGGTGCGTCTGCTCTATCAGGCAGTCAACAAAACAAGTCTGAAAAAACACCAAACCACGGGGAAAAAAAAAAAAAAAGATGAGACTTTGTTCAAAGAGATGAACACCAGCACAATCCCACCCCTCCCACGGGGCATGCAGAAAAGGGGGTACAGAAATACTTCCACATGACGGAAAGAAAAGCCACGAATAACTGCAGAGCAACAGGAGCGGGAGAGAACGCTGCTGCAGGGATCGGGGGGGTCAAAAGAGCAGCAGTCAAAGTAAGGAACAGAAAGATCATTCCCGCTACCCAACGCACGTGGGATATTCACACTACCTTGCCGTGGTGAAGGTGCCCACACAGAGTCACATTCCGAATCAGCTCGGAGTTGTCCATCAGATCTGCCAGGAAACTGGAAGGATGAAGCACAAAAGACTGTTGGAGGCTTCTGCTGTGTCTAAGAAAAGTAGGCGCCGCTTTCCACCCAAAGGCCCTCTGAATCCTCTCCAAACTTTCATGCCCTGCGGAGGAAGAATCCCACTCTGCAGATGGGGAGGACAAGAGAGTTGGAGTCCTGGACAGATGGCAGTGGGTGGGAGGAGACGGAGTTGGTAAAACTGCAAGAGATTAAATACTCCGAACGCCTTTCTTCTCTTCTAAACAGTATTAGAGCAGCTCAGAGGAGGAAACGCTTCCGCTCCAATGGTGGCAGGTAGTCAACTAAACCACAGAGGTGGATAACAACACCCCACACACTTTTAAAAGGTAGCCACAGGGTTCCACAGACTATTAATTCTGACTTGCAGGTCTTAAAACACTGATGTTCCCAGGGACTCGAGGAAACAGTAATAGAACTTAAATCTTTTTTGAATCGGCAACGAGCTGAGGAGCGATGGGCTGGTCCCTTCTGCAGAGATCCTGGCCAAAATGGAATCGAGATCCTAAATTAACAGCTACTCTTCAAAATAATGGGAAGCTATCAAACAAGGATCAATTATGGATTTGCAGATAGTAAGTCCGGTCAAATAATCTCCTTCTTAAAAATACTTTAATTTTCACTTACGAAGCAGGCTTTTTAGCATACAACACTTTGATTAAGAGCTTAAAAAACACAAAAATCAATAAGAATACAAATTAAAAGCTTGCCTATTGGTCTTAAACCAAGGCTAAATGTGAAATCAATAGCAAGCTTGCAGGTTTCTGGTTAAGTCCCACTGGGACATCTGCATGGCCCCATCTTAACCATTTACATCAAGGAAGAGAAGGAGTAAGAATTAATTACTGACGGAGTGAACAGAGGACAAAGGGATCAGAAAAATAGTAGGAAATGCACTGTGTTGCCTACAAGGAAGGCAAAATAGCTGTAAAATGGTTGGCCTTGTGCTTTCTTCCTCTTCTTGTTGGTTCAAACTCAGGGAGCCAGCTGCATTTGCTTATATTGCTGCTGTTAGTAAGAAACAAACCCAGTGCCCCCTGTAAGCTCCCGCCTCCATACAGCACACCCCTCTGCCTCCCCACCTTGCCTATAAGCAATGAGAAGCGAGGAAATTGCAGCACAGATGGCCTGAACCAAAGCACACGCCTCAAACTCTGCACATTACTTACTCCATCTCATAGACAGTGACCGGTAACGTCTGTTCCATCAAAGAGAACTTTTTGGTTTTCACGGGTTTAATAATGGGCTCTGAAAACAAAGGAAAGAACAATAAAACACTGTTATTGGTGACCTGAACCCTGCACCTCCAAACACCGAGTGGGGATTTTCTGCAGATAAAAAACACAGCTTTAAATCGACAGATTCTCTTCTCTTTTTATGGGAGGACCAAATGAGATGACTTAAATGCCACTCACCAGTGAGAGGCTGTGTGTCCTCCTCCTGCACTATGGTCTCCACTTCGGGCCCGTAGACCTCCTCGGCGGTGGGGTAGTACTTCTTGTCCTCGTGCAGCACCACCTCCATCCCAGGGTGGTCCTCGTCATGGTCCCCCATATCATCATCGTCATCATCATCCTCGAGCTGCAACCAACACTCACACTGAGCTGCTGCCAGCACCAAAGTGCTTCATAAAACTTAATTGTGGCTGGAGGTAAAGTCTTGGTGTCATACATCAGGAGAAACAGGAAACTGACAGCAGAAAGGGCACGCTCCATCCTCCAGAGCTTTCCCTGCAATGGGAGCCAGGCACGGGGCAGGACACGCTTAACGCCTACTGCATGTGGCTGCTCTGCACAGCACAGTCCTGCCACAGCCACACACCCACCTCATCCAGGTCCTTGGACTCCCGGCCCAATTCATCATCCTCATCATCAGAGTCCAACTCTGGCCCAATGTAATTCCCAAACTCGTCATACAGGTCAGTGTCCATGCTGGGGGTGAAGAGATGGCGTCAGAGCTGGGAGTAGAACCCCTGGAACTACAACCCAGCCTCAATCTCAGCCCCAGAACCCGACCAAGATCCAGATCCAGCCCCAACCCCAGCCTCAGCTCCAGAGCCCAAACTGGCCCCATATCCAGAACCAGTCCCACATCCAAAACCCGCCTCAGAGCCATACCAAGCTTCACAGGCAGATCCAGCCCCACATCCAGAACCGGTCTCAGTGCCAAAACCTGCCCCAGGCCCCAGGCCCTAAGTGCCAAGGTCCAGGCCCAGGCCCAGGCCCAGGCCCCGGCTCCAGCCCTTAGCCCTTATTTCTTGGCCTCATCCCTTGTTCCCCGCCCCTTGCCCTATGCCCCTTGCCCCCACATCCCTGCCCACCCCGACGCAACCCTCACCCGCCACACGCTCGCCCCGCACACTCTCCGCCTTTGGCGCCGCCGACAGCGCAGCGGAAGGACCCGGGCTGCCCTCGGCGCCTGTCCCGTGCGGCGCGGCAGCGGCGCTGCTGCCGGCGCGGTTCTGTCAGGCGCTGCGCGGGCAGCCCCGGCAGGTCCTGGAGGCGGCGCGCGGCGCTGTCGCCATGGCAACGGGAGTAGCGGGCGCGGCGGTGCGGCTCGGGGCGCTGTCGCGATAGAAGTAGGGGTGCCGAGTTAGCGGTGCGTGTGGGCGGGGCCGATCGCGATAGGAATGAGGGTGCACGGCCCGGGGAGGGAACCTGCGGGGACTATCGCGACAGGAATCCCTCGGGGAGTGGTGTGCGCCGGCCTGGTGGCCTATCGCGACATGAGGGATCAGCTGCGAGCCATTACGGCAGCAGGGTCCTCGTCGCCACTGAGGCGCTTCAGTGGGTATCGCTGTCAGAACAGGAGCCTTATCCCCACAGCTTGTCGCGCTCCGAGGCCTCCCGTCGTGGCTATCGTGACAGCAGCCGGGCCGATGGAGGCGGACGGAGCCGTGGATATGGGCGCGCTGCGGGAGGAGCTGCGGGCGGCGCTGGAGGCCGACGAGAGGCACGCGAGGGAGAACAGCGCCAAGCTGCGCGCCGTGCGGCAGCGCGTGGGCTCCTACGAGGAGTTCAGGTGGGCGCGGTGCCCCCGCACAGCCGGCCGCGCTGCTGCCTCGTGGCCGACGGCGGTCAACCGTAGGGCAACTGTTGGTCCTTCCCTGCAGGGCTCCTCCTGCTCTGCTGCTGCAGTTGTCCCTCCCCAGGTCAGGACCCCTTGCTTGCCCTCGTTTGATGTCCCAGGGCTCCTGTCCGCCTGCCCATGTCTTGCTGAATGGCAGCACGGCGTGCCAGCCGCTCCTCCATCCGTCAGCAGATTTGCAGTCTGGGATGGCAGGAAGCTCCCTGAGGGCAGGCAGTGTGGGACACTCCTAATGTCCTCCACCGCGTCCCCACCCCCTCACATCCACAGAAGGATCTGGAGATGGGTCCAGGGATTGACCACCACCTGATAGGCTTATCCAGTGCTGGAGCACGTGGCAGCCTCATTCTGCCCGAATGTGGTCACGCTGTCAGATCTGAGTAAAGGGAAAACTTTAAAATGGCATTTACAGCGTTGCTTTCTCCCCTGTCCCCGTAAAAGGACTCTCTGCTGCGGTTCTGTTGTTGGAGTACGATCAAAAATCTCAGTCCTGCTCAGTACACAAAATCTGCAGTGCGGTGTGGTATCAGCAGCTAGGAGCCATCCGCGGGAGAGCAGAACAGCTTCTCTCCGTGGGTGCAGTTTCCCCGCTCGCGAGGGCCAGCAGAGCCCTGAACCCATTCGAAGATCTCGTTACTGGGAGGACTAACGAACGACAGGCACAGACGTTCATCCCACGGGATGAGAAGAATGACATGAGCTGCTGAGTCCAGGCTGCTGCAATTAGTCACAGGCGTCAGTGTGATGGGATGGCTGAGTAAGAATGCCTATAAGAATGGAAGACTTCTCCTGTGGAAGTCCCAAAGATACAAAATCTTTCTTGTACCCCAGGAAAAACGCAGGAGGAAGAGATGTCCTGCCAGTCCTTGGGCCCTGTCTGCTGCAGGAGCTGTTGGGTAGAAACGCCAACTCTGTCACCTGTGTATTTCACCTTGTGTCCTCTTCCTGTTCCCTACAGGGACATCGTGCTGGCATCGCACCTGAGGCCCCTAGAGAAGAAGGACAAGATGGGAAACAAGAGAAACGTGCTGTGGAACCCCTGTGCAGGCCACATGAGGGGCCAGCAAGCCACCGAGGTGGAGATACCACAGGTGAGGGAAATGCCCCAGGTGAGGGAGATGCTTTCTGGGGCTTTACCCACACCTAAATATTACTGCAGAATAATCTGGGTGTTATTTTAATGCACAAGAGCTATTCAGAATTATTTCTACATGTGAACAAGCCCTCAGAATCCCCAGTTCTCAGCTGCAGGGTTCAATCTCAGCCTGTTCTTTGTGTCTGCATCAAGAGTTGAAGACCAGATGACCAAAGCCTAGGTGCCCTGTGTCTGACAGTGGCCAGAAATGGATTCTTGGGGAAGAGTGCCCTCCGTTGACCACGCTCCTTCAGCTGGCTGCAGTCTTGGGGCTGAGAGCCAAGCTGTGCATCTGGATTGCTGTGTTTAATGGCCTCAGATAACACATCTTATGTGAACGCAGCCAATTCTTCATCACCCCACAGTTTAATTATGCATGATATGGAAAAGCGCTATTTTGTTTTCAACCTGCTGCCCGATGAGTTCATTGGGTCATCCTTAGTTCTGCAGTAGGGAAACGGTGAAAAAACACTTTCTACCCAGACTATGTGTGATGGGACTGACATCTGTCCTGCTCCCATCAGTGGACTTCTTCCAAGTCCTGGTCAGCTGGATGTCTTCTGGAATGGAAGGTGCTTCGAGGTGCTTCCAGCTGCCCTTTTTTCCCTTTGCTCTCTGGTGCTGGGTTATCTTGATGCAGGCAGCACTTGAGGCTCGGGCACCCACCAGATTTGCAGAGATAAAAAATGGTCACTTTACTCTCAATGGATTGCCTGTTAGCCCCCAGTGCTGGCTTTGCCATTTTGGTGTTTTCAGCAGAATGCCCCCTGGTGACTCCTGGCAGCCCAGCAGCACGATGGCAGTGGGACTGCAGCCTGGTGGGAGCGGCGGTGGAGTCTGTTCTGCACCGTTCCCCAGCTGGAGATGTTCTGCATGAAATTTCTGACAGTGAATTTCATCTGCCTGTTTACGATGAGATCCTTTTTGCAGCTCTTCCAAGGCAGCTTTGTCTTTGCTTGGACTGAGCAGTGATCTCCCCAGAGCAAATGCTGTTCCTAATCCCATTAGTGCTCAGGCTCTGATCTCCAGGGCCTCTCCATTTCGTGTTTAGACACTGCCTGATGCTGCTGCGCCTCGTTCTCAGGATCTGTATAAAAGCCCAAACGTTTTAATCCTTCTCCAGTCAGCAGTATGAGTTCAGCAGTTCAATTGCATATCGTATAAACAGGATTTCTTTTTATCTGGAGATGCCACATTGAGCTGGGTATCTCTTTTAGTCCAAGTGCTCTACTGCGGGTGTGTATGTTACAAAATGTTACGAGACAGTATGGTAGGGTGTTTATATAGGGTTAGGGTATATATATAGGATATATAAATTAATATATTTTCTGGGGTTTAAGCCCTTTAGCTTTTTTCTCCTCACCTGTTTGGTTTGCTTGAGAGGGACCCAAATTTCTCTGGAATTATCACAGTCCCCAGGAGATCCCTTTCAGTGGATGGTGGATCCAGAGCGGGCAGTGCATTTGGGTTCCTGTGTTCATGTGCATTGCATTTCATCTCTCACCCACTCTTCCTTTATTTTTCTCTTAAGTCCTCTGATTTCTCTTGGGCTCAATGAACCCGATATCCCTTTGTCTCTTTGCATGTGTTGCTGCCTCACAAGCTTTGTGCAGCTCTTGGTACGAGAAGCATCTGTTAGACATCCATAGACTGATAAGAGAGGCGGGAATAAAAACCTTTGTGAGGAACAAAACAAATTAACTTGACAATTATTTTCTCCTTCAGGAGCTGGAGCAACTGCCCAGAACCTCTGCTGAATTTTACAGAGATTGGCGCAGGTGCTTACAAAGCGGAAAAGAAAAATACCAGCTTTTGCTTAAACTGGAGGGGAAGGCCTTGAGCAGAATCTTTCAGGCTGAGTTGGGTTTTGGCCTCCTGGGTGAGTTCCTTACCGTGCTGGCAGAGAACGTCTGCCATGAAGACAGAGATGCTGTCCTTCAGATCTTACAGAGCCTTTCCGGCACCAAACGCTTTGGGTTAAACCTGGATTTTCTGAGCACGTCGGAGAAGGAGAGCACCAGGGATCTGTTTAGGAAGCTGCAGAGCATGAGTGGGTGTTATTGGAGCCCTGGCCATCCCTGTGGCAAAGCAGAGGGGGAAGCCCAACCCCCCAACACCAGCTTTGAGAAGGAAGCTGAGGAAAGGAGAGTGATGGAGCTGATGAGGTGCTACCAGGCCAGCTGAGAGAGCAGCAGTGGTTCTGCCAAATAAAGGTTAGCAACAGACATTGCGTTCCTTGTGATCTCTGGGTCAGTGTCCTCACAGGACAGATCTGTGAGAATCTCTTAGGTGAGGAGAATAAATGAGAGAAAGAACATTTAGGCTGGCATGTACGGAGGAGAGACCAAAGCCCAAGTAGTCCCTTCCCTTTTTCATCTCTGTCCATTGTCACTCTGTATTTAAGAAATGTAATCCAGGACATTTCACGCTTAACCACACAGCCAGAGCTGGTGGGGGTGGGAATGCAGTGCAAGGTGGTAATCTGGGGGCTGACCCAACCAGCTGTTTTAAGCAGGGCTTGGTGTAAACCTCAGAGATACTGTCATCCCGTGGTCCTGGACCATGGTTTACCTAAATTCTACATAAATTGGAATTTAGAAGGAACTGTCAGGCAACAGAGGGACTCTCCAATGCTATGTATTATCACGTCTGCATTGATTAGCCATTCTGTTTAGGCTGCAGACTTCAGAAAGGCTCTCATATGGTACAGCTCAGCACCTGCCCACCACACTCTCCTGCAGGTCTAGTGTGGGAAGATCTCCCAAGAGTTCTGGAGAGCACAGTGTTTACTACACTGCTCAGATTCCCTTGAATTCAGCTTAGAATCAACTACCAAGTCCATTTTGTTCAAAAACCCAGTTAGAGGAGCAAAAGGCAGAGTCAGCCCTGCCTGGCTATAACTCACCGTCTCCCATCTTCTCTGTAGAAACTCTAGGCTCCTATTTTCAGGCTTCTCTTGGCACTTGAGTGTAGGGTTTTTGGCATGTATCTTGGGGACGCGTGTGTCCTTGCAATCTGTTGTAGGTGCCATTCTTGTTGCCTTTGTATAACACTTGCCAGCCTGGAAGCTAACAGAAAGCCAAGAGGTAATGTCTTAAACAAAAAGGGAAGATCCTGAGGACTCCCAAAATCAGAGTGGGGGATACTGATACAACAGGGAGGATACGGAACTCTAAACATCTTTTGTGAAACCTCTGGTTCTGGGCTACAGATGAAGCTGCCAGCAGGGAGGTTCTCCATGATCATAGTCTACAGAAGAGTTGGTGCAATCCTTAATGTTACTTTTTTCAAGAAAAAAAGCAGCGATTCCCTTGTTCCCCCCTCCATTTTGCCTCCATGGCCATGCTACACCATGGAGCTCTCTGCTGGTTGCCCCAGAGCACAGCACATTCTAGAACCTGGAAAGGTTCTAGAGCAGCTGGAAGGGTTCTAGAGCCCGTGTCTCAGACACCTAGGATGGAGATGGGGCTGCTGAGAGCTGTCCTTCTCCTTTGCATGGCAGATGTTCTCCACTCTTTTGCGATTGAGGAGAAAGAAGATATATTCAGGCGCATGGTATGTCCTGCTTTCCTGATGTTTGACAACGCCGCCTACTTGGCCGACATGACCTTTGAGCTCCCCTGCAACTGCAAGCCCGAGGAGGTCTCCAACGTCATCTGGTATTTCCAGAAGAACATGGGAGGCCATGAAACCACCGTCCTGACAGACTTTTCTGGCAACATGGTGCTTGACTCGGGCCACATCCACGTGGGCAGTGATGTACTGAAGCGTTTCACCATCCGGATGTTCAGCCTCATCATTTTCCGTGCCCAGGTGTCAGACTCGGGCCACTACCTGTGTGGCACCAAGAAAGGGGATTTTTTTTATGGCTATGACGTGGATGTGCAGCCCACCAAACACATCACAGTGGCATTCTTGGACATAGGACAGCACGTCCAAGATGATTACACAGGGAAGGCCTTCAGCCTCTTCACCACCTTCTGGGACTGGACCAAATGCGACCGCTGCGGGGTGCGAGGCGAGCAGCGGCGCATCGGGCTCTGCTACATGCAGAGCACCCGGCTGCACCCGCGCTACCGCACCGTGCTGCCCAACGTCACCTCCTGCGGCTCCAGGGCTGTTCCCGCACGGCTCCAGCGCTCCGGCCGCCGCTGGAAGCCTGAGGTGGCAATCCGGAGCTGCGTGGCTCCGTGTGCGCAGGAGGACAACCCACAGGAAGGCGTGCAGGCCATCTCCAACATCATCTACAAGCTGGGCCAGAAGCCCTGGCTGCCCCGCGTCCCTACGCAGTTCCACAAGCATCCTCTTGGAAGGGATCTGGTCATCGCCTGCCCCGGGGCCCGACCCGAGCACGCCGTGGCGTGGGACAAGGACTCCGTGCGGCTCTACCGCTCCCGCTACCTCGTGGGTGTCAACAAGACCATGCGTGTCTTCATCGACCACGGAAACCACCTGCACATCCGGCGGGTCCGCTTCAGCGACAGAGGCACCTACTTCTGCTGGAGGGAGGGCAAACTGGTGGCCGGCCTGCGGCTCAGCGTGAGCTACCAGGCCCAGCGTCGCCGCTCGCTCGATGACCCCGAGACCATCTACATCATCAAGGCCATCAGTGTGAGCTACGTCCTCGTTGGGGCCATCTTCATCGGCGTCCACTTGTGCCGCTGCTGCTGGCGGGTGCTGCGGTACTCTGTGAGGATGTAGTGTCAATCTTACACCTTGCACCGTTCCCCTGTGGGAAATTTATGAAGTTTTGACCACTAGAAACGCTGCTCGTGCCCTCTTATCCTCCGCTCGGGGTTGTGCAGCGATGAAGACCAAAGTGGAAACCCCCATTGCGCTGCGGCAGGGATTTCCCACCACCGTGTCTCTTCCTGGCCACACTGAAGGCTTGTGGTGGGGTTTTAACCTCGGTGTAATCCTTTTGAATGAATAGCTGGAGCTGTCACAGTGTTTTCTGGCTCAGCACCATGGAGTTCTTCTGCCATGTCGGTTATTTATTAGGGCTGTTTTTCTAAGAGGCCACTGTAATCCTCCAGACTGTTCTACTCCAATTAATTCTGGCTTTCCTTACCTTTTAAAAAGCGCCAGTCATATCCCCAGTGCCAACTGTGTTCCCCAAGGCCAACCGCAGCCCAAATCTGCCCACCAAGGCCAACATCAGTGACAAGGACCCTCCTATTCCCAGTGCCAACTGTGCCCCAAAGGGCACCAACATTTCAAGACACTCAACGTTTGTGCAAGATCCTTGGCTGTAGTGATCTCATTTTTAAGAAGCTGAGTTTGAACATTTATATTTTCTTTCTGCACCAGAACGTGGTGGGCCGGAGCTCAAGGAGCATTGGGACACCACTCTTAGACATAGGGTTTGGGTATGGGCTTGGATGGTGCTGTGCAGAGCCAAGAGTTGGGCTCTGATCCACATCCTTTCCAGCTGGGGATATTCTGTGATGACAGAAAGCGTTGGCCATGCCTTGGGGCTCAGGGCTGAGCCTTGGTCCCACAGTGAGGAGCCTTTGGGCACCCAAAGGGCCCCTCTGCCCCGACTGATCCCAAAAACGCACCGCACTGCAGCTTGTCCTGAAGGTTACAGTCACAACCACAGACATGGCACTTGTGTTAGGCTTTATTTCACATCTCATGTTGTCGCAGTGTTAGGGCATTAATCCAGTAGTAATAAGGGCTGCAAAGCTCCATCCAGCTCATGGGGGACAAAGTGACCCCTGGCACTATCACCCTATAACACATCCTGCCCTGGGAATGGTCCCTGTGGAATTAGGAGCTGCAAAGCTCAGCACTGAGCTAGAGGATGTGGAGATAAGTGGGGTGAGGAGGCAGTACCCAAGTGGCACCTTACGGGCTCACCTAATATGGTAAGGGGAGTGCTGGTGAGTGGGTGCTGCCATGTTAGGTGGCAGCAGGGCATGTTTAGCTCATGGTCAGTGGCTAAAACAAAGTGAGTATGGGGTCTGCGGGGGCCCCAGGTGGGTGACATGCACTGGGAGAGAGCAGAGGAGACAAGGCCACATCGTGTCAAGGGAAAACAGATTTCTTCAAGCCCCTCGAGAATGCCCATGCAGAGCTGGGCTCGGGCCATGAGCCCCCTGGACTGTCTCCTCATCTCTGGAGATGGGGGCATCTTGGTGGGGGGCACACCATTAGGGTCAGAACAGTCTCATGACACCGTGCCCTGGAAAAGCCAACAAGGACTCCCAACCTGCTGTGCCCATTGCTGCTCCAGCCCCACAACCACTCTGTACCCCCAGGCACCCTGCTCAGACCCCACTCCATCACCCTTCTCCCCATCCCAACATCAACCTACCTCCCCATGTGCTCCATCCCCCTCTTCCTCCTGCCTGCACCTCTTGGCTAAGCCCAACTGCTGCTCGGCAACAGGAAAACATCCCTGACCATGCGGTACTGCATCCCCTCCAGCCCTCCCAGGGATGCTCAGGACATGACTGGGACACTTGAGATGGTCTCCTGGACCAGCGAGGTGGGAAGTGGGGAGCAGTGCCCCCATATCTCAGTCCTGGCTGGACTAACACAGGGGTCCCTGGGGCATGGGGTGCTGGAAGAGGTGAGGGTGGGTTTCTCCTGTGGCTCCGGCCCCACCGCAGGGCTCCCTCGCAGCGTCGGGTGGGATCTACGGAGCTACGGCTACAAGCGTGGCTGTGGCTCACACACCCTACACCACCTCCTTGTGCTCCTGCTTGGACTCCTTGATCACCTGGAACCAGAAGGAGAGGGACTGTCACCCCACTCAGGTCCATCTGAACATGTCCGGGGACAGGGTCCATGCACATGGCAAGTGTCCCCCAATTGGGGACACCTTGGGGAGAGAGGAGAAAGGGCATGGAAGGCACAGTTGAGGACTTCCCACCTCTCCATCTCTCGTCTCCACCGTTTTGACCACAATGCTTCTCTTCAAATGAGCTTCTGACACAGATTTGGTGTCCAGGCTTGTCTCTAGGGGACATGGATGGGACAGGTTGGTGACCCAGTGCACCCAGTATGGCCCCTCCACCCATACACCTTGAAGAGGTCCAAAAGGAACTAAATGGGCTGGAAAATCCTGATCTGTGGGAGTGAACATTATAGGCCTCAGGAGAAATGTTGGCACTGGGTTGTGGTTGGGGACCTTGTGGCTGGGGACTGGGTTGTGACCTTGGAGATGAAGGTGGCACTGGGAACATGGCTGGCACTGAGGATGTGTCTGGCTTCGGTACACGGCTGGCCTTGGGGACACAATTGGCACTGGGGATATGATTGGCTTCATCAGTGGCGTTGGTCTTGGTGATGTGGGTAGCTTTGAGATACAGTTGGCCTTGGGGACAGCATTGTGCTTGGGCTAATGACAGGCACTGGGCTGTGGTTGACACTGGGGACAAGAGTAGCACTGGGGACACAGTTGGTGTTGGGTACACAGTTGGCACTGAGAATACCATTGTCCTCATTAGTAAGGTTGGCCTTAGAGACATCGTTGGCCTCAGCAACAGGGTTGACCTTGGGGGAATGGTTGGCACTGGGGATGCGGCTACGGCACGCTCATCCCCTCCATCTTGGGACCGTGGGGGACCCTTCAGGCACAGGGACCTGGCAGCCCAGCCCACCCCCATCCCATGCACGGCCACGGCCTCACCTCGGATCTGCAGGTTGGAGAAGCTCTGCACGGGGACGGTGATCCTGTGGGAGCGACGGGAATGTTGGGAAGAGCATTGGGTCCCCATGGGTGAGGCAGGAAGACTGCAGGGTGCTCGCCAGACCCAGCGGCACCAAAAAGACCCCAGGACGGTTCGGGGCAGGGGGGGCCATCACCTGCTCTCCTCGCCCTCCAGCAGCTTGCGGTACGTGGCGATCTCGATGTCGAGGGCCAGCTTGACGTTGAGGAGGTCCTGGTACTCCTGCAGGTGCCGCGCCATCTCCTCCTTGAGGCTGCGGATGTCCTCCTCCAGCCGCCCCACCGTGTCCTGGTAGGCAGACGTCTCCAGTGCGTAGCGCTCCTCCAGCTCCCGCAGCTGCCTCTCCAGGGACTCGTTCTGGTGACCATCGTGGGATGTGATGCCCTCGATGCCACCTCCTTCCATGGGCACCCATGGCGCCACGACCCAAGGATGCGTCCCACCTCATGCCCTATGGTTGGCACCTACCGAGCCCCGCAGAGCCTCCAGGTCGCAGGTGAGGGCCTGGAGCTGCCGCCGGTACTCGTTGGCCTCATGCTTGGCCGCACGCAGGGCCTCTGCATGCCGGGCAGCCGCATCCGTCAGGTCTGCAAACTGGAAGGGACGTACCGTAGGGTCAACTCTCCTGTGCCACTGCCCCATAGAGCCACAGGAGAAGCCAACCCAACCCGTGGAGATGATATACGGGGACAGGGTGCCACCTGCACCTTGGACTTGTACCACTCCTCGGTCTCCTGCATGTTGCTGGCAGCCATGGCCTCATACTGCGTGCGGATATCGCGCAGCGCTGCCGTCAGGTCTGGCTTGCTGGCATCCACCTCCACGTGCACCTGGTGCTGGGCCAGCTGCTCCTGCAGCTCCCGCAGCTCCTGCGGGGAACCGGGGTCAGCGCAGCCATGGGATCCAACCCCGGAGCCCCACACTGCAGCGATGTTACCTCCTCATGCACCTTCTGGAGGAAGGCCACCTCATCCTGCAGGGTCCCCACACGACGCTCCAGGTCGAGGCGAGCCAGGGCAGCAGCATCAACATCCTGCCACCACGTGACATGGAGGGATCATCCCCAGGGTGGGCATGGGGGTCTGTGCTCCCATCCCTGCCCATCTCTCCATCGCATCCCCTATCATCCCATTCCAGCCCTGTCCCCAGAGCCCAAGAGAGGGGGGCTGGCTCCCGCTCCCCATCTCATCCCCTACCCTCACCTGCCGGTACGCAGCCAAGGTGCTCTCAGCCTCCAGCCGCAGGGTGACCTCCTGCTGCAGCCTTCAACAGAGCAGTAACATGTTATTACTTATTAGGTGCCATTACTCATCAGGTATATTGGCTCATTACTCATGGTGGCCACCTACAGCTCAACCCCATAGATAGACCTCCCTAGAGCAGCCCCGCAGCACTTACACCATCCCAGTAGCCATTTCCTAGTTCTGGTGGCCACCTTGGTCCCCATCACTACCCTGGTTATCATCCTGGTCCTGGTGACCTTGTTAATGCTGCTGGGCACCCTGATACTTGTTCCAGTGGACACTTTTGTCCCTGGGACCACTACTGTCATGGTGGCCACACTGGTCCTCATCACCATCCTGGTTCTCATCCTGGTTGTGGTGGCCGCTCTGATCCCCAGTACCACCTAAATCCCCATTATCATCTTGGTCCCCATTCTCAATGTTGGTCCAGTCCCCATCATCCACCGTGGTCCTGGTGGCCACCTTGCTCCCCGCCACCACTCTGGTCCTGCTGATCATCTCATTGCCCACCACCACACTGGTCCCCATCCTGATCCTGGTGGCCGCCCTGGTCCCCATTATCCCCCTGGTCACAGTGGCTGCCTTAGTCCCCACCACTACCTAAATCCTCATCATCGCTCTGGTCCCCACCACCACACTGGTCCCCATCCCGGTCCCAGCGGCCACCTCAGTCCCCACCACCCCTGGACCCCCATAGCAGGACCCCCCCCATACTTTTCCCGCAGACTCCCCAGCTCCTCAGCCAGGCCGTCCCTCTGCACCTCCGCGCGCGCCTTGGCGGTGCCCAGCAGCTCCACGCGGCGCCGCAGCTCCCGCAGCTCCTCCTGGTACACATCAGCCACACGGGACGGCTCCTGCTCCCGCGCCCGGTTCAGCTCCAGCACCAGCACCTTATTGCGCTGCTCCAGCAGCCGCACCTTCTCGATGTAGCTGGCAAAGCGGTCGTTCAGCTCCATCATCTCCACCTTCTCGTTGGTGCGCGTCTCCCGGAACTCTGAGTTGAGCACGTTGGCCAACGAGAAATCCATCCTGCCCGACGTGCGGGGCATGGGATGAGTGCTGCGGGAACGGGGCCGCTCCGTGGGGCTCCATGCAGAGCCAGCGGGGCCGAAGCGACGGCCGTAGGACAACCGACGGCTCTCCATGGCGAAGCTGGGTGCGATGTGCGCCGTGGTGGGGTTTTATGGCCACGGCGTTGGCTGGAGGCCACGCAGAACAAAGCTGGGCTTTGTGGCACCCAGCGGGGGTGGCTGAGAGCTGGCAGCCAGCCCTGTGTGCTGGCAGCGCCCGTGGAGAGGGGGGTAAAACCTGGGGCAGAGCAGGGACACAGTGCCCATGGGGCAGCGTGAGTGTGGTGGTGTGTGGGGCACTGCGGGTCCTGGGTGCGATGCTGTGGGGCACTATGAGGTGCACCCCAGGAGGCCTGGCAGAGCAGGGAGGCTGCTAATTAAGGCCAGCTTTAATTAGGCAGCCAAAATGTCCTGAGCCCATTCCAGCCCAGTGGTGCCAGAGCTACCTGAAAGGGCTCAGTGTACCCAGCACAGCAATGAGATCTCTTTGTGCAGCG
This sequence comes from Alectoris magna, assembly GCA_030625065.1. NCBI lineage: Eukaryota > Metazoa > Chordata > Aves > Galliformes > Phasianidae > Alectoris > Alectoris magna. The sequence goes on from CM060577.1 coordinate 2,745,045, forward strand.
CCGGGAAATGGGCACGGGGTGAGGGTGGTGGCACCGGGCACAGGGCCACCGCTGGCCCTGACGGGGTACGGGCATGGGGACGGCCCGAGGATGTGCCAGGATCAGCACAGTGGGGCGGTGGATGGGGGAAACAAAGCTTATAGGTGACAGCTAGGTGGCAGCCGACAGCTGAGGAAACTCAACTGGGATGGGGACAAGGGCCGGGCCCCAGCAGACACCAGCTCAGAGCACTGGGGAGGGACACTGGGGGCCCCCACTCTGCATTCACAGCCCTGCATCAGGCACCCTGCTCCAGCCCCCTTAGCCTCAGGTTTGGTTCTGGTTCTACAGCCACAAAGCCACATCCCCTACGAGCTGAGAGCCCAAGTGGGGCAGGGACAGCTCTGCTGCTGCACTCAGATCCCTTTGGGATCCCCCTCCCTTCCCCAAATCCACGTGGAGGGATAGGGCAGAGGGTGCCCCACTGTGGTCTCCCAGGATTTATTTTCTCCCCGCTCCCACGCAGCGGGATCAAAGCAGAGAGCTGTCACTGCAGGGACACAGAGCCAGCCCCCCTCCCTCCTTAATGAGGCAAACGAACACAGAAGCTTTAATTAGAAGCTTCCAGCCTGAGAGAAGACAGAGGGAAGAGCAAAGTAGGGCAGAGAGCAGTGACCCCAGCCCCTATGGGGAGCGATGCATGGGACAACAGGGCCAGAACATACCAGGGGCTGTGGGGTGAAGGCAGCCATGCAGCTTTTGGGACCTCTGTGCAAAGCCATCACCTCCGCTGGTGGCCCCAAGGACCCCACAGTAGAGGGAGAAATGCTCCAAAGCCCCAGAGGGACAACAGGAACCCACCCCTGAGAGCCCAGCACCGCTCTGAGGCTGAGGGGGGGGGAAAGAAGCAGCCCCACATCTTCCCCCACTCCTTTGGGTTTAAGCTGTAAGATTTATTAAAAGCGCGTGGTATTGCTTAGCATTGCCCATCTGTCAGCACTCGACACCCCGAGAGGGGCTGAGAGGGAACAGCAGTGATCCATCTGCTACAAAATACATGGGGCTGTGCAGAGGGAGGGGGCAGGAGGGAGCAAGGATGCCAGCCAGGGGACAGTGGGGCAATATTTGGGGTGGCGGTCCTTCGACCTCCCTGGGTGTGAGGAAGAGGTGTGGCAGCTGCATCTGGGGCCATGTGAGGGGTCCCGGATGTGAGGGACATCAGCACAGCAGCTTCACAGCTTGTGAGGTGGGGGCTGTGGGTGCACCGTCACGCGCTGTCAGCTCTCTGGGGCCACTCCGACCCTTCCAGGTGAGCCCAGGAGGAGGATGCTCTGAGATAGAAACAGGAGAGAAAGGGAGGAAGGGGATAAAGAGACAAAACCTACAAGCCCACTGCCAGCCCCATCCTCATAGCCATCCCCAGACCCCCACCCACCCCTTCCCAAGGATGTGGCCATAGGAAGGAAGCAGCAAACCCAAAAAAAATACATCCCACCAGCCCCAGACACACCAACGCCAGGTATTTTGCCCCAGGTGTGAACTGCATCAGAGATGGGGCATCACACAGTGGAATGCCTGGAGGACTCACCTGGGATGCTTTGGGGCTGCGCAGACTGCCAGCTGCTGCTCGAGGTGATGCAGCTCCGGATCCCTCCCAGCGAACGGGAAGCGGTGCTGTAAAGGAAAAGGAGACACGTGGGGATGGCCATATGAAACCCCAGGCTGTCAGCAGGAAAAAAGGGGGTCCCGGCCCCACAGGGGAGCACCCACAGCAGCCAATGGCTGCCATCTCACCTCACTGCTCCCCTCCGCTTCCGCACAGACCCTTTGGAGACGGAGGATGGCTTCGGGATGGAGGAACCCTTTGTGGAGAACACTGGGACAGAGGCTCTGCAGGGAGGAAGAAGGGTCAGAAGGTACAGCGCTGGGCCCAAAGGGAAAAGGAGGAGCAGGTTCTTAAGGATGCTGTTTGTATCCGAGTGGTACAGCACTGACCTGGGCACAAAGGGGCCCTCCTGCTTCTTTAAGGGGCACGGGGCGCTCTCCCAGCTGGGCAGGCTGAGGGCTGCCGGCTTGGTGACGTCCTCGGAGAGGCTGTAAGTCACATTGAGGTCGCACACAGTCGGGGTGCAGCAGTTCTGGGCTGCTGATGTCATCAGGGGCACACGCCTTTTGGTGACGGTCAGAGGGCAGATTTTGGGGGTGCAGCACGGCAGCAGCTGGGGGGATTGGGGATCTTTAAGGCACGGGGTGTGTGGGCTCCGCAGTGCCTCCGCTTCTCCCCCGGCGCTCAGTGGGGAGGATTTCCGCTGGCGCTTCGCCCGCGTGTTGAGGCTGCGTGGCGTTTCCAGTCTGGAAGTGTTGCTCATCTCAGATCTCCTCCTCTTCTTCGCCGCCAGTTTGGGGCTGGAGAGCGGAGTGAGCTGCTGCAGGCGGCGTAGGGCAGCCCTCGTCACGGGGACGCTGGGCTCAGTGCTGAGCGTTGAGGGTGATGCTAAAGGAGAAGCTAAAGGAGAAGCAGCACACACAGTCAGCACCGTCTGCAGCGTTCCCGTACATCCCCAACCCTCAGCATCGCCCCAAAAGCTGTCATTTCCCAGCAGGTATCACCAAACCACGCTCACATCAAACACAGAGGGACAGAGCGACTGCAAATCCTAAAAGCACCAGAGTGGTTCCAAGGGAAATGTGCTACGGCAAGGCTCAGTCTGCCCCTGGAAAACAGAGCCTGCAGAGCCCTCAGCCTCACTGCTGGGTTCGTGTTGTGGCACTGGGGGTGAGGAGGGAGAGCTACAGACTGAGCAAGCCAACAAGACTGAGTACCAACCATTAAACGAGACTGGAAAAGACAGGGATCGGAGCTGCTGGCTGCTCACCATCACAGCCCCGCTGTGTCCTCAGGGCTGGGGCGGCCCCGCTGATGTCTGTGGGTTGAGGGCTCACAGCTGCCTCCTGCTGCACCAAGAGCTGCAGCTCCTCGAATTCGGAGACCATGCCAGGAGTGAGGAGGTTGGCAGCCTTCAGGAGGGAGTACTGCTTCTGGGCAACGCTCAGAATGGCGGCTATGAGCCTGTGACAGAGGGGGACAGTGTCAGACAAATGGGTCTGGGCGGGGGCAGCCCCTCTGCTTCCAAAGCCAGCTCATCGGTCAGCTTGGGCCACCTGAACCAGGAGGGGGCACACGAAGGAAGGACTCACCTGCCCGTGTGGCTGCGGGACAAATGCTGTGGAAGGCAGTTTGGTTTCTTCATTCCCAGCTGGAGATCTGCCTGCTGGGTGGAGCAGGGACTGCTGGGGGGCATTTCCTCCAGAACCTGGAACAATATCCCAAAGCGATCACTTATCTGACCCAAACGGGAGCCAAGTCTCATCCTCCAAACTCCTTTATCTAAAAGTTGAGGGGTTTTGCTAGCAATAAAGAGCTCATGCTAAGCCAGCACCCCAGGACCGAGCTCCTGCCCTCTGTGCCATGCGGGTATTCAATCACCAGCCCTCCCACTCCTTCTCTCACCTCCTCCGCTCCTCCCAGCTGAGCATCCTGCCCAGCTCCCAGCTCCCGCTGCTCCCCATCGCTTTCCCTGCAAACACTCAGGGCTGAGCAGCTCTTTGGGACGGCTTCTTCCACCCTACAGAAATGAGGAGGGAGGGGAAAAAAAAAAAAAAAAAACAATTGGGAAAACAGTCACGTTTGGGTTTTGGGTTGGATCAATAAGGACAATGTTTGGGATTCCCAGCCCAGCTTCCTTTAGGGCTCACCCCAACTCTGCCTCTCCTCCCCACCAGCCCCACAACCTCACCTGGGGGAAGGCAGCAGTGCTGGTATCTGCTTTCCTGCATCCCGGGCAGCATCCTCATAGGCACGGAGCTTTGCCTGCAGATCTGCCACCTGCAGAGGAGGATGACCCATACCACAGCTGGATCAGCTGCCCCACGGAGCTCAGAGCTCTCCCAGCAGGCAGCACCATCACACGGCTCACAGAGGAGCTCAGAGGTGCACATACCAATCAAAGCACAGCTAAAAGGCAGAGCACCTCACCTCTGTTTTCAGCTGCTCACAGATCGTGGCGTATTTACTGATGTGGCAGTCGAGGCTGAGCACGTTGCTCTTCAGCTGCAGAGACAGGGATGGGCAAGAGGTCAAAGGAGCAGTGGGGCTGAGCACAGATCCCTCCTCAGTGCTGGAGCAGAGCCTGCAGATGGCACGAGCCACGCACAGGGATCTGCTTTCCCTGCCAGCAGCCCTGCTGGGATGAGGGGCTTTGGCATAAACTGTGCACTCAGCATCCTCAGCTTCCTTTGGCCAGAGGGGCTGGATAACACAACCCAACAGACCACCCAACCGAGAGCATGGAGGCACCCGCTGACCAACCCCACACACCAGGGCAGGCTGTGAAACCCAACTCCTTCCCACCAGCTCCCAAACCCTCAGCAGAAGATGAGCTCCTCACCGACAGCTTGATCTCCTTGGCCCTGTTGGCGTACTTGAGAGTGTTGTAGGTGTCCTCGTAGGCCAGCGAGGAGGGGCTGACAGCAGCAATCATAATGGTGCGGCAGTTGCCACCGATGGAGTCCTTCAGCAGGCGCGTCAGCTTGCTGTCCCGATACGGGATGTGGGTCTTCTTGCTCTGCACCAAGAGAGTGAGGAGCTGCTCAGCTTTTGGGACCTGGGCACTCAGCAGGGCACACCAGACAGCACTACCTTTGCATCAGCCAACGCGTTGATGACGTTGATGAGGGCCAGCAGCGAGCGGTTGATGTTCGCGCCCTCCCGGAGACGTTCTCCTTTGGTCTTGGTGACAGAAGCTCGCTCAGAGCCCGCCAGGTCAATCAGGCTCATCTTGGCGACCTGCAGGTCCTGAGCGAGGCCAACAACGCGGTCCTGCTGCTTCACGTAGATCTGTGAGCACAGAGACTGGTGAGGCCACAACCCAACAAGGATGGGGAAACCCAACGCTGGTGGAGTCCCCCGGGCATCGCTTTGCAGTGCCTGGGGAGCACCCAGGCTGTGTTCTCAGTGCTGAGCCCAGTTCCCATGCCGTATCCCGGTCCCACACCCTCACCAGCCCGTGCCTGGCTTGCCAGCAGGCAGAGCTAGCAGCAGGGAGGGCACATTTCCAGCACTGCTAACGGATGTGCAGCAGGCAGGAGTCCAGCGCCCAGCGACGCACCCGGCTGGGAAGGCATCCAGACACCTGGACTTCCCCTGCACACAGCCACCAGGTTCACACAGAAATTGCAGGCAGAGCCCTCAGTCTCCCCACGCAGCCGTGACGGCCCTGCTAATTCAGGGAAGGGCCTGGCTGGAATTGAAATCAATCGGGAGGTTTGTGGGGGAGAGCACTGACACAGTGAGGACAAAGAGAGCAGGGAACATAAATCCTGGCTCTGTGCTGAGGGGGACGATGGGGCAGATAAGCCCTGGAGGTCCCAAGGCCACAGGTGGGGCCCCGGGCAGCCCAAGCTGGTGGGGGGGCACCCAGACCACGGCAGTGGTGGGGCTGGGGGGCTTTGGGGTCCCTTCCAACCCAACCTGTTGCAATTCCACAGTTCTAAGATCTTTAAGGCTCTTTCCAGGCCAACCACGCCGTGGTTTTATGATTCAGCCCTCACCTGGAAGACTGCATGAGAGCGGGAGGAGGTGGCGTTGGCGTCCGTGGGGTGCTGTGTCCGGTTTTTGTTGCCATTGGCCAACATCTCGAGGAGCTGCTCTGCTGATTTGGGCTGGAATCGAGCAGAGGGGTGGATATGAGCTGGGTGCCCCACGTAGCCCCCACAACAACCCAGCATTAAGCAGTGACAACTGTGATGCGAGGCATCCCGCTGTCCTGGGGCATTCCCTTCAGCTCAGGGTCACGCTCACTGCTAGGACAGTGCTGCACAGAGCCTGTGCCCATCCTTCACACCCACCTGGTGGAAGGAAAGCCCCTGGACCACAACTCCTTTCTCTGGATCCTCCCGGATGGCCAAAGGCCCCTTGGGTTCCAGCAGGTCGTGGATCTGCTCGTTGTACACCTGGAGCAGGGAACACACGGCCTGTTACCCCAGCACTGCAGAGCCCTGCACACGAGGGTCACACAATCTGATCACATAAGTCCCTCCCACCCCAGCACCCTGCAGGGCACTGCCCAGGCATGACACGGAGTGGCTGACAGTGCTCTAAATGCAGAGGACAGCTCTCGAGGGCTTTACTTGCAAGTCACTGTGCCACTGCTCCTCCTGCACAGCCCTTCCAGATTGCTATGCAGACCGCAGGCGCCACGGAGGCTCAGTAAGGCAGAAAAACTTCCTGTTCCCCAGATGGGAGGAACCAGCAGCACCAGTTCCACACCAGTTTGGTGAGCCTGAATCCAGCTGGGACAGCAGGTGCCCCAAACATTAAGGACACATACTGCAGTGCTATGGGGTCAGCACCAGCCCCAAAACACATCGGGGACACACGTACCTCCTGGTAGGAAACGAGCACCTCGCAGCTCTTCTCATCCTTCCTGGCCTCAATCCTCCTGTACAGCTCCGCCATGGTGAGGTACATAATGCCCGGGCTCTGCTCCGAGCCCAGCATGGTGTAGGTTTTCCCTGCTCCCGTCGCACCGTAGGCAAACACTGCAAGGAGGGAGAGGGGTGTTTGAAACTGTCAGCAGCATGACGTTCCTGCAGCAGAGGCTGCAGCAGAGCGGGTCACTCGCAGCCGTCGCAGAGCGGTTCAATAGTTAATTACCCTCGGCACTCTCTGCACTATCCCCCAGTGCAATTTCTCCCTCGTTTCAGCTGTCAGCATCTCTAATTTAGCGGATAAAGACAGGACGAGTCCCTGTGCCGTCACCCATTCAAACACTCTGAAGCCACATTTGAGCCACCCTACACGCTGAGCACCCCCAGGTCTCCATCTCAGTGAAGGAGTTTCTTTCTCCAGACCTTGCAATTCATCCACATTCCCCAACCCTTCAACACCCTCTCTGAAGCATTAGCATCAGAACAGGATGCTAATCTAGAGAACCTTAGCCTTTCTCCCCATTAGCTTTGGGAATATCTCATTTGAGGATCAGGGAGTTATTTCATACAGATAGAGACGGGAGACGCTGCCAGGTGGGCACAGTGACAGAGCCAGGAATAGCATCGTGCAGTCCCAGCGCCCAGCTCGGTGCCGTGCAGCTCGTTATGCTGCGCTGCTGACAGCCTGCAAGCAGCACGAGGATCTGCAGCGCTGGGCAAGGAGCGTTCAGACCTGGTCTGGATGCACCGCAGGGCTGGGAAATGCGCGAGGAGCACAGCAGCTCCCAGAGCATCCCAGCACACACCAGTCTCACCCAACCTCCTGCTCAACAACTCAGGGTTTTCTCACTGTGTTTCCCCTGCCCAGGGACACCCCGCCCCGACCACACCGGCAACCCCCAGCTCCACGTTGTTGGCAGTTTAGCACTGTCTGCTCCCACGCTGCTGCTGTATGACCCATTTCCCCTCTTATCTTCTTTGGGTTTTCCACCACGCTGCCAAAAATCAAGGTATGAGATGACAGCAGGCACTCCTTCCCACCCTAGGGACGCCCCTTGCAGCACGAGGGTCACCATCCCAGCTCTGCTGAGCCCCCCAGCTGGGTGGGACAGCCCCTCCAGGCCGTACCGGAGCAGTTGTAGCCATTGAGGACTCCATCCAACACCTCCCGTGTCGTGTGCTGGAACACCTCCTCCTGCGTGGCCCCCTCCCCAAAAACGCGATCGAAGACAAACTTGAGGTCCTTGCCACGGTGTTTGGGGCCGCGGGTGGGCAGCGCAGTGCCGGGGGGTCCGCCGGGCTCCTCGGGGTCGAAGACGAGGATGTGCTGATCAACGACGTGCAACACGGGGTGCGCGGCCCCATCCCGCTCGCTGGGGGCCGGCGGCCGCACTCGCACCACTACGGCCACGGCGCCGTCCTCGGGCGGAGGGCCCATCGCCATGGGGACGGAGGGCTCGGCGGGACGCGGCCTGGGATCCACTGGGGTGAGGGGTGCGGGTCAGCCCCGGGGCACAGCCTGAGGGGGGCCCTGAGGTCTCACAAAGCCACGACCCCCACCCCGCAGTGCCGACCCCCCGCTGTCCCTACAGTCCCCTCCCGCCCACCCCTCCGCCCGCGCCGCCCCCTATAGGGCCCTGCCCGCCCCCCACGGCCCTACAGACCCCCCTTAGAGCCCTATAGGGCGTGGCGTTGACTCCAAGGGCTCTGTAGCCCCCGTGCTATGGGCCCTACGATCTCTCTTTGCTGTCTGCGCCGACACCCCGAAGCCCCACAGCCCCTTCAGATCCTACAGCACCGCCCTGGGCCGACCCCGCGGCCTTACAGCCTTTGCTTGGGACTTCTGTCGCCGCCCTGAGGCCCACAGCCCCCTGTAGACCCCAAACCGCCCCCCACGGCCCGGCAGCCCCGCGTTGGGCCCCACACCGCCCCTCAGTGCCCGGCAGTTCCGTCCCAAACCGCCCCGCAGCCCCGCACCGCCCCCCCCCTCACTCACCCGCCGCTTCCGGCCCTCCGCGTTCAAATCTCCCGGCAGCCCCCGCCAGCCCTTCTGATTGGCCGCTCTCTCCCTTGCCTCCCATTGGCTCATTTGCGTCACGTGACTCCAAGCCTCCGCGCGGGGCATCACGGGACTTGTGGTCCCGTGCCGTGGGTCTGGGGGCGGGGCTTGGGGCGGAGCATCCTCTGAAGCCCGGAAGGGGACCCCAGCCCTTCCCCAGGGCCACCTCAGCCCTGGAGGGGACACCTCCCGCCATGGGGACACGTCCTGACATGGGGCCATGTCTTGTCATGAGGGCTGTGCCACGTCATGGGGACACAACCTGACATGGGGTCATGTCCTGTATGGGGCCATGTCCTGTCATGGGGCCATGTTCTGTCGTGTCTCACACGGGGCCAACATCCCATCACAGGGACATGTCCGACCATGTGCTGCCACGTGAACAGGTCCTCTCATGGGGCCAAGTTCTACCATGGGGAAACATCCCATCACGGGGCCTCTCATAGGGCCACGTCCCACCATGGGGCCACATTCTGCCACAGGGCCCCATCACGTCACAGCTTCCCCACACCACCCAGCCCTGCGCAGCCCAGCCCTACAGCGGGCACCGTGAGCCCCCAAGGGAACCCATCCCACCATCACCCTGTGGGGACAGCAAGGGGACAACGGTGGCAGCTCCCACCTGGACTGCAGCACCTGGGCACGATGCCCCATGCCTTGGCTGGGCTGAGGGAGGACAACGAGGCCGGAAGGCACCGTCCCCAGCCCTGGTGACATCCAGACGCGGGGACAGAGACAGCACACGGGGAGAGGTCACAGCTCTGCTTTACCATGGAGACACCCGGGGCCGGGCAGCTCCCTCGGCACAACCCGGCACGAGACACCCCATACAGACCCCCATCCCGTGGGCACCGAGCGGGTCACAGCCAGGGGACAGCCCCTCTGCTCCCCCCGCCCCGAATTAGCAGCAATGGGGTGAGCGGGTGATGGGGAAGGGGGCTCCTGGGCCCCACGGCCGGCCATAGGGCTGCACATGGGGATGCCGTGGGGCTGGGTGGGCGTGGAGCGATGCCATGGGGCGATGCCGTGCGGCGATGCCATGGGGTGATGCCATGGGTCCAGGCTCAGTCCGAGTAGATGATGAAGCCCGAGAAGGTGCTGTATTTGTTGTTGTTGCCGCCGTGGGCTTTGCCCCCATCCAGCTTGATGAAGACCTCGTCGCCCGCATCCAGGTGTAGGATGACGCTGTTGCTGGCGTAGTCGTAGTTCTGGTCCGCATCCTGCGCGATGGCGCTGGCCCGCACCTGCACAAGGGACACAGCTTTAGCCCAACTGCATCCCACGGCCCCACTTCCCTGCCATGACCCCATACCCAGCCACCCCACGGGGCACCCACGGGCCCCGTTCCCCACCCCATCCAGGCTTCTGTGGACCCATAGCGTGGGTGATGGGACCTGGATGGAAGGGATGGCATTGGCGCGGGGACAGCGGTGCCGTTGTGGTGCCAGTGAGCATCGCCCTAGGCTTAAACGTGGCGTTACGGCTCAGGCGTGGGGTGGGAAGGGATACCCACATCTGTAAAAACCCACACGTACCCAACGGCCCCGTGGCCGCCCAGGGAAGTGGCACTGCGGCTGCAGCTGATAGGGAATTATTGGGGTAATCAAATCTGAGCCGGAGCCTTGCAGCGAGATCTCAGCGCGCCGGGTGACAGTGACAAGGCGGCAGGTAAAAAATCCCATGTGAAATGCAAAGCCGCGCAGCAGGGAGAAGCAGCTCCTAATTAGGACTGACAAGAATGGGCTCTCCATCGGCTCACGGGGAGAGGCCCCAACGCCACAGCTGAAGGGACACAACCACAGCCCCGTGGCCACCCCTGGGGTGCTGCTATCACAAAAGCCATCGGGGCTGAGGCAGCAGCATCCCCAAACCCGCAGGCAGCCCACGGCCGTGGCAGATCCCACCCATCAGCCCCTGTTTACTCTGGAACCTACTGCTGTCCCAGCACACCGCCCGTCCCCGCTGCAGCGACTGCCATCCGTCTTCCCTCGTTAAGGAGCCGCCTCGTCACCGCGCGCCCGCCAGCCCTTGGCTAACCAGGGAAGATGAATGGCTCCATGGCAGCAGAGCCACCGCGTTGTCCCAGCAGCCGTGTCCCCAGGACCGGAGGGGATGCAGAGATGGGGCGCAGCAGCTCAGTGCTTCGGTTTCCCCACGGCACTGCCCGTGGGAAAGGAGAAGAGCCCAAAATGGGGACGACGACGAAAGCAACCCTACGGCTGGGAGCTGCCCCTGCACCCAAAGGATGCAGGAAGAAGTGCCCAAAATGGGGACGCGGCAGCTGGGGGAGTGCTGTCACCAACCCCGCCGACCCCATGGCTGGGAGCTGCCCCAGCATTGTTCTGGCCACTGTGACCACGGCAGCTCTGTGCCCACCCGGTGCAGAGGGACGTGGTGCGGCGTGTGGGGGCACCCTGCGTCTTTGGGTTCAAACACATCACCTTTGGGTGCAGCCGGGCTCTCCGAGGTGTGGCCCCATGGACACATCCCTACGAGGGACTGCACCTTGGAGATCTTCCCCCGCCGTCCCCACATCCCCACGAGGGACAGCACCGAGGACACCCATCCATCTTCCTCCCAAACACAATTTTGTCACCCCGCGCTCGCAGAAACGGCGACAAGCTAATACAAATAATCATAATTAATGCTAATTAATCACCAGGAGCAGCTCCCCTGGCTCTCATTAACTCGAGCGGCGCGGCCGGAGCTGCGATGGACACTTCTCCATAGGGAAACGTTGGGGCATCACCGCTGCGGTGCAACCCCACCACCCCGACTTCACTCTGGGGCCGCATTTCTGTGACACAAACCCCAATTAGAGCGGTGGTATCGTGCTGGCAATTAACACCCGGCGCGTGGGGACGGCTGCGAAGCCGGCGCCCGACGAGGACGGCCGCGACGATGATTAAGCTGTATTGCAGGCGCACGCCCGAATGGGTTTATTTACTCTTGACAGGAGCTTTGCAGCTTCGGGAAACGCAGCTGTTAGTGCCGGCATGAGCCCACGGCGTGGGGATGGCAAAGGGAAGGGCGGTGACCCCGCTCCCAGCTGCATTTTGGGACCCTAAATCACTGCGGGGGGTTATTTGGGATGGAAAAACCCCCATCCGAGTGCTGGGGAGATGCTCAGCACAATGGGATCTGCGTGGGGGTCTCGGAGTTGTTGCCGTGGGGATAAGCACGGAGCATCCCGAGTGCCCTGAATGTGGGGCTGTGAGCCAAGGGAGGGAGAACCCAACAGCTGAAAACCAAACCGAACTGCTGGGGCAAAGCCATGGCTCAAATCACGGGGAGATGCAGATGGCAAAGGGATGGGGTGGTGACCCCATTCCCAGCTGGGTTCTGGGTTCCTAAATCCCTCTGAGGGGCTCTTGAGGAAGGAAAAACCCCATCCAGGAGCCGGGGCAATGCTCAGTGCAGTGGGTACTGTGCAGCGATGCTCAGAGGCGGCGCCACGGGGGTAAGCACTGAGCGTCCCTAATGCCTCAGATTTGGGGCTGCGATTGAAGGGAGGGAGAACCCAACAGCCAAAAGGCAAACCCAACTGCTGGGGCAGAGCCGTGGCTCAGACCATGGGGAGATGTCACCCCGCTGAGCCCCTCGGTGCAGTGTGACATTTGCAGTGTGACAGCCACAGCTCCAGCGAAGGGTTTGTGTTGCGGGGATGAGACATCACCTGGAAGCCTCAGCCATGGGCATGGTGGAGATCTGGGGACAGAGGCAGCCTCAGCACTGGGGCAGCTGTCCCACCGTGTGTCACCCAGGGGCTGTCACCAGGCAGAGGGGATGTCCCATGGGTGCACAGCCAGCTGGGGATGGGGACATCTCTGCCCAAATAGGACTGAGGAGCAGCTCGCACTGCCCCCGATGTGGGTTCAGCACTGCATAGCCCCCGCAGCGTCCCCAAGGCCACTACAGCTGCTGTCCCTGCACAGCTGTCCCCAGGGCACGGCCGCTGGCACGCTGCACGGGGACACGGCAGGGAGCACACGGACACCCCACGGCACGGCAGGGCACATTGCTGGGGCAGGAGAGGGACTGAGAGGGGACCCATGGGGACACATCATTGCCACTGGGAGAAGGATGGAGCATCTCGGGGGTGTGCATAACCACGGGCAGGGGAGGAACGGAGCAACGTGGGGTGCACATCCATGGCCGGAGGAGGGACAGAGCACCCTGCAGGCGCAGATCCCACGGCTGGAATAGGAATGGAGCTCCCCGGGGGTGCAGATCCCACGGGCAGGAGGAGGATGGGGGACCTCAGGGACGCACGCGGGGCACATCATTGGCACTGACAGAACACCTGGGGGTGTGCATCCCACGGCTGGAAGAGGGATGGGGCATCCTGGGGGGCACGCTTCACGGGCAGAAGGACGGGGCACCACGGGGAGGGACCTGGAGCACATCGCTGCCGCTGAGGGAAGGACGGAGCACCGTGGGGGCACACATCCCACGGGCAAGAGAAGGGCAGAGCATCCCGGGGCTGCACAAAATGTGCGTCCCGTGGGCAGAAGGACAGGACCCCCCGAGGACGTCCCCAGACCCCTCCATCCCGTACCTGCCCGTTCTTGCAGAGGTCAGCCCACATGCTGGTGCCGTCTCCGCCTCGCATCAGGACGTGGTAGGTGAAGAAATAGGTGCCGGGGACGACACAGGTGAACTTCCCCGAGGCGGCATCGTAGCTGTTGCCCAGGTTGGTGACCACATCGTCGAACTTGAGGATCTCGTAGCCCTCGTGCGGGTTCTTCAGGCCGGCGTAGAAGGCGACGCGCGGCACCGTGCTGTAGGTGGCCGTGCTCACCGCCCCCGTGCCCCCCAAACCCGGCAGCCCGGGCGGCCCCGGTTTGCCCGCTTCGCCCCTCACCCCCGGCGGGCCCGCAGCTCCCGGCGGGCCCGGTTCGCCGGGGGGTCCCGGCGGTCCCGGTTTACCCGGTTTGCCCGCTTTGCCCTGCGGCCCCTGCACCAGCGTGGAGGGCGGTGGGAGCGGGCCGCCCCCCGGCGCGGTGCCCCCGTACGGTTCGCAGAGCATGCGGCAGGTGCCCAGCATCTCGTAGCGGCCGTCGGTGCCCGCCGAGCTCACCAGCACCGGGATGAGCACCACCAGCACCAGCACCATCACCACGCCCGCAGCGGCCGCCAGCAAAGTTTTACGGCCGAGGCTGAGCCGACGGGCGGCCGGGGCTGCTCGCTGGGCCGGAATGGTGCCGGTTTGGGGGCGGGCAGGGCGGTGGGGTTCGGGGATCGGCGGTGCCGCTCCGCTCCGATCCGCTCCGCTGAGCTCCGGTGCGCTCCGCGCCCGGCCACGCCCCCCGGCGCCCGGCCACGCCCACGATCGCCGTGACCACGCCCACTGCCGATGTAGTCACGCCCGAATACTCGGCGACCACGCCCACTTCCAGCGGAGACACGCCCATTTCGCCCCAGACCACGCCCCCACTGCACAGTGATTCGCCCTCAGCGCAGTCCCGGGAGCGCAGAGCCACGCCCCCCATCTGGCCACGCCCCCACGCCGCGCGGGCATGGGGGGCAGCCTCGGGGCCACCCACGGGGCACGAGTGGCTCGGAGCGGTCAGAAGCACCGCCAGCCCCGTCCCGTCTGTTTCCCCGCTGGGACAAGGGGTGGCTCAGCCCGAGGCACCGCTCCCTGGGTTTGTCATCTGTGTCCCTGCTGGCCCAGAGCAGGGATCCCTGTGACACTTGGGGACACGTGGTCACACCCCATGGGGACACACATGTCACACGGAGACACATGGCTGGACAGTAAGGGGATACATGTGGCACGTGGGGGACATGCAGTCACACACCAACGGGACATATGTCAGCCCCAAGCTCAGGGCCAACCCTCTACCCCCAGAGCACTCCACAGCTCCCACCCCAGAGGACACCCCAATGGACGCTGTCCCCAGAGTGTCCCCACTGTCCCAGCTGGGACCACTGGGGACAGGGAGCAGGGCTGCACCTGCCCCCCAATGCAGCCCACGGGGCGGCAGTGCCACGCTGCCCCTCCACGGCCACCATCGCTCCACGTCCCCAACGCGACCCCATCACCCCAACCCCTCCCAGCCCCACGCATGCACCGCGCTGTGACCCACGTAGGCTGCCGCTGCTGGTGGCGGCGGGGCTGAGCGCACCGTCCCCTGCAATGCCACCCCCACACACATGGCCGCGACGGCGACGGCGAGGACGGAGCCCTGTGGCACACCCAGCTCTGTGCCCGGGGCTTTGGTGGCCGCGCTCCGCCGCGTGTCACCCCGCGTTCTGCAGCCGAGGACCGGGGGCTGTGGGGCCGAGAGCCCGCTTGTCACAGCCGGCATTGCGACGCGATGGGAACTGACAGCCGCCCGAGGCGCCGCGGCCGAATTCGCAATGGGGACGCGGGGAGCGGTGACACCCATCAGAGTGACACCACAGCCCCGGGACACGCAGCCGTGGCGCTGGCTGTGGGGGATTTGGGGGCTTTAAGAATATTTTGGGGTCGGGGTGCCGCCCCTGCGCTGCCCCGTGTCCCCACGAGCGGTCACCGCGGGAAGGATAACTGCGCTGCGCCGCCGCTTCCCCGCTCCTTTTCTCCCTCTCCCCTCCTTTTCCTTTTCTTTTCTTTTTTAATGAGCTCCTAAAAATACGCCTCGGCGAGGCCACGGGCTCCGTGAGTCACCCTCTGGCGCAGCGCTCCCACGGGTGGCACGGAGCTGTGCATGGGGATGGGGACAGGGGTGGTGTGGCCATGGAGGGGCCCCGTTGGACACCCCCGGATTGAATCACAGCACGCGCCTCATGCCGAGAGATAATGGGACACTGCTGTGCTCAGACAATGTGTGCTGATGTCATTTTGTCCCCAGAGCAGGGCCACCACTACAGGCCAACTCACCACCCCAAAGCAGTATGTCCCCATAGTACGGCCACCACCCCAAATCACTGCATCTCCATGGCACAGTCACCACCCCAAACCACCGTGTCCCCATGGCACAGCCATCGCCCCCAAAACATCACATCCTCATGGCACAGCCACCATCCCAAACCATCCTGTCCCTATTGGCATGGATACCACCCCAAACCACTGCATTTCCATGGCTCAGCCATCACCCCAGGCCACCATGTCCCCAAGGCATGGCCACCATCCCAAAACGTCATGTCTCTATTGGCCCCACAGACACAGCCCCAAACCATCCTGTTCCCATGGCACAGCCACCACATCCCCACGGCGTAGCCACCAGCCCAAACTACCTCATCCCTATTGACATGGCCATGGACCCAAAACAATTCATCTCCAGGGCACAGCCTCCACCCCACACAACCATGTGCCTGCCAGCACGGCCACCACCCCGAGCAACCACATCCTGTGGCAGACCCATCGCCCCAAAGTGCCACGTTCCCGTGGTGCCAGCACCAGGAGCATCGCCCCACACGTGCAGCACCGTGCGAGTGGGGACAACATCCTGAGTGGTCCAAGAAGAGACCCCAGGGTGATCCCTGTCCCCATCCCCTGCTCGTGGGCCACCGCAGCCCCTCAGCCAAGCAAGCAAAGCCCCATTAGCAGCTGAAGGATGGGGAAGGACAAAGCTGGGAGGCAGCATCTCCTCGTGCCGCGCGCCTGCCGCTCTCTGCAAAGGTTAAGCAAACAGCAGCTCTCACAGAATCGATGCGCAGCCGAGCCCGCGGCTGTTTGCTCTGCAGAGCGAGGCGGAGGTGGGCGGCCGGGGGGCGCGGAGGGGCCGCGGTGGTGTGGGGCACGATCAATGCTTGTGGGGCACGGGGATGGTGCGGGGGCACGAGGCTGGCCATGGCCCTGCTGCCGGCTTGGAGCTCGTTAGGGAGGATTTGGGATTTGGGGAAGAGAGAGAGCAGGCGGTGGCGGGGCTGTGGGATGGGGTAGGAGATGCTCCGTGCCTCAGTTTCCCCTCCACAAGTGTGGGGGTGCACATTTGTGTGTGGGTGCAGATGCACATGTGGGTGCGTGTGGGTGCACGTGCCCGTGTGTGAGGGTGAGCTCACACATGCACACAGGTGTGCAATGCCCACGTGCTCAACGAGGTGGGCGTGCGACCAATGGGCTGCAAAAGCTCCTGCGTGGGGCTTCCCCTGCTGCTGCCTACTGCCCTGGGGGCACCCATCCACCCACAAACCCATCCATTATCCATCCAAATGGCCACCCTTCCTTCCTTCCTTCCTCCCTACCTCCCTTCCCCCCTTCCTTCCATCCATTCATCCATCCATCTATACATCCTTCCATTTATGCACACTTCCCTCTATCTCTACCTGCGTCCACCCATGCATGTGACTGTATTCATCTTCATAGCCATCCACCCACCCATCCACCCACCCCATGCATCCATGCAGCAATTTAACCCCATGTAGTTTGCACATCCATCCATCCATTCATTCTTCCACACATCTACACATCTGTGCATGAATGCATCTATCCTTGTTTCCATGCATACATGCACTAATTTGTCCACCCTTCCACCCATCCCTCCACCCCTCCTTTCATCCACCCATCTGTCTTTCTATCCATCAGTCCTTCCCATCCATCCTTTCATACCTTAATCTCTCCATCCATCCCTCCACGCGTCCTTCCAGCCCTCCATCCCTCCAGACCTGCAGCACCTCCAGCACTGAGAAAGGGCACTGTGACCGCCTCGTTGGGCAGCAGCTGAATTAAAGGAAGGTGTTAATGAGGAGTTTTCCAGACGAGCGATGATGTGGCATGGTGTCTGGGCACTGTGACAGCAACATGGAGCTGGAGAGAAAGAAACAGAAGGGGAAACTGAGGTACAGTTCTAGCACAGCACTCTCGCGCCCCTGCTAAGTGCCTTGGCCGTGGTCCCAGCCACCGCGCACCCACCGCAGGCCAGACACCCACTGGCTCTTCGACTGCCCGCTTGGCTAGAGTTGGCTAAGGTGGCTGGTGGGGCTGGCTGGTTGGCTGGGTAGCCGGTGGGCTAGCTGGCACGTGGCTGGTTGGTCTGGCTGACGGGTGGTTGGGTGCTGCGCTGGTTAGCTGTCTGGTTGACTTGATGGCCAGCAGGCTGGCTGGTTGGCTAACTGGCCAGTTGACCATCAGGCTTGCTGGCTAGCTGGGTGGACACTTGGCCAACAGACTAGCTGGATGACTCAGGGAGCCAGCTGGCCAGCTGGGCATGGGCTGACCCTCATACCCAGCCCAGCGCTGGGCAATGCCCCCCATCCTGTGGGGTGACCCCAGCTCAGCTTTGGGGTGAGCTTTGGGGTGAGGCTGGGGCAGTACATCCCCCAAGTTCGTCCCCACTGCATGGCTGCTCATTACAGAGGCTGTGGGCACAGCAGGGCCACCACCCTCCCACCGCCTGGCAATTAAGGGCTGCCAACACCGATACTTAATTAGAGCCTGGCTGATAGAGACAGCCGGTGACTGATGGAAAATCACTGCTTGCCTGGCAGCAGGGGACAGGGACGAGGTGGGCGGATGGGACCAGCTCGGGGACCATGGGGACAGGTTCCCCAGTGCATTGGGGACCACGGGGACGCATCCCCCAGTGGGTTGGGGACCATGCGGTGACAGGGGTGACAGCCCACAGGATGTGCAGGGGAGTGGCCGTGGCACTGTGGAGTGACACTGCGTGCCACCCCACGGGCCATGCAGTGACAGCAATGCTGGGTGACACCCGCAGGCCACGCGCTGACGGCAACGCTGTGCGATGCGCTGCGGGACGGTGGTGACGTGACGCTGGGTGACACCCGCGGGCCACGCAATGACATGGCACTATGTGACACCCCATGCACCAGGCAGTGACAGTGACTCTGTGTGACAACCCATGGGAGCCGCAGTGACACTGTGTGGCACCCCGTGGCCAGGCAGTGACAGTGACACCCCGTGCACCGCACGCTGACAGTGACACTGTGTGACACCCACGGAGCGGTGACGCTGCAGGGCTGTGCTGCAGCACTGTGCCACGCGTGCAGGACCGTGCAGCGACGGTGACACTGTGCAGTGCTACAGGGACCACGCGGTGACAGCGACTGTGACACCGGTGCCACGCAGTGACACCACTCAGCCCCCTCCTCCTGTCCCAAAGGGCCTCCCCCCGGGTGTTGGGTCTCAGCCCATGCCTGCGGACAAAGGGACACTGCACTGTCCCCACAGCCTGGGTGCCCCCACGGACCCACTCTGGGTGGGTCGCAGCCACCAGCGTCACAAGCACGAAGGTCTCAAGCAGGCCTCTTGTCCCTAGATGGATGTGCATTGCCCTTCGGGTTCCCTCCAGAGCCATCGATTGAGCTGTCGATGGCACAGAGCTGAGCCATTTGTCACCGGTGGGGACAGCCGCTGAGTGCAGGCTGCCCCCGAGTGGGTCAGGGATGTGGCCATGGGGTGTGTCCCCAGCTTGTCCCCAGGGCTGAGGGACATGGCAGTCACAGAAAGGCGCCCGCAGTGGGGGAGCACACTTGGGTACCCATGGGGGGGGATGCAGCGTCCAATTCCAAAGCCACGCACTGGGCTCAGCGTCCTCCCCACGGGTGCCAGCTGTGCAGCCATGACACAAGGTGTGAGCCCACCTCAGCCCCACAGCTGGGCACATCCCCATCCCCACGCTGGGCAGCACTGCGCCTCTCAGCCTCCGTGAAATCAGCCCTCTCTCAGCCCTACTAAACTCATTAGTGCCTGGGAAACGTCAGCGGGGCGGGAGCGGAGCGCCAAATGTGATTACTGTGCCAGCCTCACTCCCCTCGGCCTCATCGCAGCCCCATTTATCGCGGAGGCACTGAGCCGGGAGGGAGGAACGCAATCAGTGCTTATCTCTGGCTTAGCCTGTCCTGCTCCAGCCCTGATTTATGGCTTGCTGGGAGGGACTCCCGGCCCCGACATCACCACTGCAATTAAAGGCACATTAAAAAGCAGGAGAGGGGCATGACAGAGGGTTATTGCTTGTGCTGGGATGCTCAGGCTAAGCAGCCCAGGGCTGGGACCCGCAGTTCCCTGCAGCCACATTAAACATGGGACCTGGACACCCCACTGCACTCAGTGCTCAGGAGCCCAGAGCTGAGAGCAGAGCTCAGGGCCAGGGCTGAGCCACGGCCCTGCAGGAACCGAGGCTGCAGAGCTCTTGGGACCGGGACCAGGCTCTGCATCAGGAACGCATGAGCGTGCTCGTAAGCTTTGCTTGCACACAATGAACTTTACAGAGCGCAGCCGTGCCCCGGCATAGGAACAGCCTGGGAGAAGGCCAGGAAAAGAGCAGCGCTGCAGCCCGGAAATCTCAGAGCCATGGGGAACTGCCTGCTGGTTAGTGCTTTATTAAAACAAACGCCAAGAGCCAGCACCCGCCTCGCCCAGGCTCATGCTCTCCAGTAGTGCCTTTCCATGGGGCAGCTCCCAGGTCTGGAAATCCCCTATCTAATCCCAGGGGATCAACCTGGGGACACCCAGCAGCAGGAGCCAGACCTGAGAGCCCACCTATTCCCCCCATAAAGAGATTGCCATGGAAGAGGCTGAAGTGCCTAAATTCACCACAGTTTGGAGTGCCACCGTTCAGATCTCCATGGGGCTAAGAAGGGCCTTCATCTCCTCCATGGGAGCTGTTCCACCCCACAGATGGGCACTGAGAAGAAAGTTAAAGAACAGAGATGGGAGACGGTGCTGGAAAACCTCACATTCACCTTGGGAAGTCAGTAGGGGAAACCTTACCCCACTGTCTGCATTCAGCTGGCAAAGCTCATTAAAACAGGCGGCCTTTCAGTGCCCTTTTCAAACCTGGAAATCCAGGCCTTTGGAAAACAACCGAGAAAAAAAAAAAAACACAAAAAAAACCCAACCCTAAAAAGGTGAATTAAGAGATGAAACGCAGGAGGAGGATGTACAGCAGCCCTCCGAGCACAGCCACGGCTGTTCCCACCGCCAGCCGTGCCCAGAGGAAGTCCAGGGAGCCCTCCAGCCTTGCGTGCAGCCTCAGCACCTGCTGGCGCGTGCTCTCGCGGTCGCCGGAGTTGTCGATGACGTGAGCGGCCATCCTGCGCTTCTCATCCAGCGGCAGCTGCGAGGCGATGCGTGCTTCGGCCTCAGCCTGGGACAGCCCGTTCCTCTTCCTCAGGCGCGCCAGCTGGGTCTGAGGGTCGCTGCGGGGCAGAGGGCGGTGCTGAGAGGGGCACGGAGGGATGGGGAGGTGTCCCAGTGCTTGCGGCTCACACGGCACTTACCAGTAAACCAGGACGGTGTGCTTCATGAACTTGGCCAATCTCTTGGTCTCGAAGAGCAGGGGGATGTCGAGGATCACGTAGCGGTAGCCTGTAGGAATGACAACACCCCCCAAAAGGAACAGCATTACACGGATTCCCAACAGCCTCGCACGTGCACTGCAGCTGCTCCAGCGAAACTCTGCGGCTCCGCGAGGGTGCAGCTGCTCCGAGAGAAGAGCGGCCCTCCTCCCTGTCAGGCAGAGGAAATGGTTTCATTCCAAGTTTCTGCAGGGGGGAAAAGAAAAGAAAAAAAAACCACCAACAACAACAAAAAAAAAAAACAACAAAAACCCCAAACCCAAACCTGGATGATCTCAGACCAAAGGTGAAACTGCAGAAATATAATGAGGAGATGAAACAAGAAGCTCAAATGGAAGCGGCAGTGCAGCGCTGGCAGGAGCAGCAGTCACACGTCGTCGCCGGCCTCTCCAGGGGAGCAGTGCCCACAGCAGAATTTGCTCTTCTCTCTTTCAGCTGTCCGAGGCTTTGCCAGGCTGCAGTCAGTTAAGCTGATGTTTCCCGGCTCATTTTCCAGCTTAGTTTTCTTCCCTTTCAGAAAGCTTTAGCTGAGCAGTTCCACTTTTCCCAAAGAGAGCAAGGAGATCCTTGCAGACAGCTCTGCTGGTTTATAAACAAAGCCAGTGCTCCCCAACCTACCAGGCCATGGCAACAAAAACCTGACAAAGGCACAATCCCCCAACAAACCACCATTTTACCAGCATCTCTAGATAGAGATGCTTCTCGCTGCCCTATGGCTTGATCAATAGAGCTTTCCTTACAAAGCAATCCTCGGAGACAGCATCCAGCTATCCCAAATCATTAAAACCTGACTAATGAGGACAAAGCAGCCTGCTGAACACACACTGCACTCTCGCCAAGGGGCAGGACAGGGTCTTCCTTCCGCCTCTGCAGCCTGGGTTCAGAACTCGGAGTGTTTTGGCTCCCAGCTCTCCTGCCTGTTGTTTCCCTCCCCTTCTGCTCCTTCCACCCCAAATCTTGGGGTCCCTGCACAGCCCTATTCAGCTGTCATGCAGCTCAGCTATGATAAGCTCCACAAAACCAGACTGACTATTAAGACATCCTTCTGTCTACGCGGAGACCTCCAAAACAGCTGGTGATCTTATCTGGCATTTGATTAGACCAAGTCTGACAGCTGTATTTGTTATATTTATCAGGGGGGAAAGCGGGACTTTGGAACGCACAGCTGTCAGCCCATTTCTCACCTTATCGAGACTAAAAGTGCTCTGCAGCTTTCATCGAAGCCCAGAGAGGCTGGGAGCGAGGAATAATATTTGGCCATTTCAGAAGGTATGACATTATCCAAAGAGCAATCTCCAAAGAGGCCTCACAATGCCTTTCTCAGGCCCTGCAGATGTACTTTAAACCACAGAAGAAGAATGCGAAGGGCAGCAGTGAAAGGCAGGAAGGGCAGTGATGAATACTCCAAACGCCGATGCTAAAGGCCACCAGTGGCGGAGCACAAAGGCCGTCACTCAGCGCTGGTTCTGCCCCCTTCCCCGTCCCTTTCTCCCCGTTGACATGGAGAGCAGAGTGACTGGGGACAGCCAGCAGCCCCTGACGCCCTTACCCAGCACAAAGTACTTCAAGACTTGCTTCAGCATCTCCTTCTGGATCTCGGGGTGGGTGATGGTGTTCAGCAGCCGCCGTTTCTCCGGGTGGGAGAAGATGATGTTTCCCAGCATCTCGCGATTGATCTCTCCGCTCTCCAGGAGGATCTCGGGGCCAAAGGAACGCACGATCTGCTGATAGGCCTTCAGGCGGGGCTGCACCACTGATAACATTAAACAGCCAGAGGTCAGAGACAATTGCACAGCACAGGCAGCTTTTGCATCAGCGATCGGCCTCAAATGAGGTTTGCTCATTAAATAACAGAGCTTGAGAGCGCATTTGCCTGCCAGCACGCACCAGCAGACACCTGGTACCAGCGCTGCAGGCAGCGCTCTGCAAACTCTCAGCCCAAGGTCCCTCCGAGGGCTGACACCTGGGGATCGAAGCGCTTTGGGGACATTAATTCAGCGCCACGACCGCCTCGGACGTGCTGCACCATCGGCTCCGGCTGTCACAAAGGTGTTTTGCTGCTTTTAGCCTCAGCCACCAAATTCTTTGTGAGAACGAATGCAGCGACCGTCTCAGAGATCAATTCCCAGCAGGTATTTGGGGGGACTCTGACGTTAAACGGGCATCAAAATCACCAACAGAAAGGATGAAATAATAAAAACGTAATTAAGACCAAGCTGAGGCTGGCCACAGAGAGTGGCAGACCAGATGTAATTTCCTCTCAGAAATCCAGGAACGTTGCCACAGGTTGTAACCGTGGGCCAACCTAATAAAAGTCTTTAAGACCAATTTCTTTCTCCATCGGAATTTCACGTTGGGGCCGTTTCGGGGTGGGTGAGATCCATACAGTCAGCACACACACATAAAAAAAAGGAATTGGAGAAAAACGAAGCGATTGGTAGAAAACTGACATCAAGCATCCATAGTGTTTTCCTATGGCCTACGAGGGCTCTGAGCACCTCCAGCAAATTTCCAGCACCTCCAGGGGAATTACAGTGCAATAAAATGTGAGAGCATCGCAGCTTCGAGTGGCTACACGGTAAGTTCTTCAACAAACAGCAAAGCACTTCGAAATGATACAGCCCGCACCGCTGCTCAGCTGCAGACCCAACGCCTGGATTTCTAAGCAGCAAGGCGCAGACGTGCAGGAGCACAGACTGAATTCCCTCTGAGCTGAGATCTTTGTAGCCTCTTTTCTTTCTTTCTCTCTTTCTTTTTTTTTTTTTTTTTTTTGAGCACATTAAGGCACAAATGATTTTGTGGATGGATTTCTCTGTATCAACACCCAGCACCGGGGGAATTCTTTCAGCTCAGTGATACCACCCAGCGTAACTGAGTTACAGGGTGAGGTCCTGGGGCTCAGGAGGTCGGATCAGCCCATGGAACCCACTGTAAGGAGAAATGCATTTATTTTGCCAAGAGCTTGCTTTCAAAGCCGGGAAGCACTGACTGCATTGCACTCCTGGAGAGGGAAACTCAGGGCAAGATCTCCCCTGGCATTTGTTGTTAGGACATGATCTTTATTTCTTTTCTTTTCTTTTTTTTTTTTTTTAAATTAGAAATATATCTTAGTTCCAATCCCCTGAGACAGCTGCTCCACACATCCCTATGGGCTGGAGGAATGGGAGGGAAGCAGATCTAATGTACCCAGAGCACCCTCTGCTGTCTGCGCGTCACCGCACATCAATCCCAGTTGTCAGGGGAACATCGGGGAGAAAGATCAGCTATGCAGAACGAACCCTCTCTGGCAATAACATCAGCATCAATCACGGCACAGCCCAGTTCCCGGAGTACGGCCACCACCGTGCTCTTCCCCGATGCGATTCCACCCGAGAGCCCAACCAGGAACATTGTGCTCTGAAATAGAAAGAGAGAGCTGAAAACGTGCCAGGACGCGGCTGTTTTGTTCATCAGATATTTATACCAACAGGCAACTTCATTCAGAGCCCCGTCACGCATTTTCAGGGAGTCACCGAGACATTATTAGAGTCTTGGCACCCCTCTGAGCTGGGTGCCCACGCTGAAGAACAGAGCCAGGTTAAACAAGGCTTCCCCACAGCACGGGGATTCTGGTTGTGCCTCACCTACAGCATCCCAAACCAGAGGACACCCAACGCAACCGGCAGGGTGACATAGGATCAGTGACAACGGGAAGAACTCACCCAGCACTTCAGCCCACGAGGACAGATAGTGAGCCCTGCTTGATCTCAACAGATGGAGAGCAAGAGGAGACAAGCTACCTCTGACGTAATCAGGACGCAGACCACGGGAGCCTGCAAGTAAATCACATCTCTGCATTACCTGGAAGCCAGCACTGTCATCGACAGCACGCACCGCATGGACAGCGCGACGGATGCAAGACATCACGGTTCTGAGCAGTGAGCTCGTGGCTGTCAGCTCACAAAGAGGCACCAGAGGCACAGCCCTGTGCCTGCTGATAGCCCTGGGACTGTTTCAGCCCCTTGCCAAATCGGCTGAGAGCGGCTCCATCCCCTTAGTAACCATGTTCCTGGAGTTGTGGGCTGCTCTTGGCCACCCCTCATCCTCCTCCCGGACAGACCAGGGGAAACTCAGCCTCTCCTGCAGAGACACCTGCCCAAAACCCTGATGATCTAATTTCAATGCTTCCTTTTTGCTAGAAAAAGACACCTGCGTCACGACTCAGTCTTGCAAATGGGACCCAGAGAGGGCTGGATGCGCTCAGCAGCAGCTGAAGGCAGTTCAGCAGAGGGAGGAAAGCCAGCAGCACCTGCTAGCAGCTTCGCTCCATGGCTGCTGAGAGCACACAGAGCCCACAGCAGCACCACGTGCACTCTTCCCTTCCTCTTGGCAAACAGATGGGGTTAACTCCAGCAAGAAGGGGAATTCAGAGAGGGCAGCCACAACAAACATCAGTGATCTCTGAGAGGCTGATGTAAATCCTGAGCTTTGTCGCCAAGTGAGCACCTGACCCCCCTGGGGCATTCCCTCCCCCCTCCTTCAGAGTGGGTTAGGATCCAGCCCTGGATGTTCTACATGTTCTACACCCTGTGAGGCAAGCAGGGCTGGCGTGGGGGAGAGGACGGGGCTCAGGCCATCAGTACACAGCTTTGTAGGGAGGAAACTCTTCTCCTGTGTTTAGAGACATAAAACTCTCCTGCCCATGTAAAGCAAACATGGCGTTTCTAAGCGCAATAGCCCCAAGCTGTGGCCCCAGCTGGGACCTGGTCCCAACAAACCTATTTCTGTCCTGTGTTACATGATCCCAATGAATCTATTTCTGTCCCTCTGTTACGTGGCCCAAACAAATCTCTTTCTGTCCCTCTGTTACAGACTTCTGTGAGCTGACAGCTGCAGGAATTACTGAGGGGTAAAGGAGCAGTGTGAAAGGCTGGCATACAAAATGCAGCCGAATGGAGTTTGTAAGCACTTGTACAGCCACAGAGACCATATGAGACCTGTGGTGCGAGGTATAAACATGCAGTGAGGTGTAAATGTTTAATGACAGAGGGTTTGATTTGTACACAGGGGCTGATGATCACTTCCTACAGATGGGCAGGAGCCAGATGCTACCTTTCACACAGAACAGAGCAGTTTGGGGTTGTGTTGGTCTGCACCAATTAATCAAACAAACAAGAGGAAAGCCAAAACCAGAAGAAAAAAAAAAAAAAAAGTGGAAAATTCAATTATTTTACCACACAGAACAGAGAGGCCTAATGGCACACATCCCAAGGAGCCGGGTTTGAAGGCCACGGTGCACAAACTTCACTACGAGCCCAGTTCGAGGGGCTCGGCAATGACAGAAAATGAAATTAAAAGGGAAAAAATAAAAAATAAATCATGATCTCAGCGTGGAAATCCGCAGCCACACCCCCAACCGCAGCCCCTCAGCCGGGCTGAGCCAGGCCCAGAGGCTCGCCCCCTCACGCACTCACCCGCTGCCGGCTTCGCGCACCACGCAGTGTAGCGCACGCGGATTGGCTGGGAGGAACTGAGAATACTGCTCTCAGCCAATCAGCGCCGTCCGCTTTGGAATCGGTCCGACCCCTCAGGCAGAAAGCGCGTGAGGTGCGGCAAAGGCTGACGGGAGTTGTAGTTCCCGCCCACACCCGGCCCGGCCCCCTCCTGCCCTCTCGGACTACCGCTCCCGGCATGCCCCGCGGCTCACCGCCCAGTCACAGCGCGCTTTGTTGTGGGGGTGCGGCAGCCGCCGAGGCCCCGTTTCAAGATGGCGGACGACAGTGAGACAGCAGTGAGGCGGCCGCTGGCGAGGCCTCAGCGGCCGCCGGCGGAAGAAAACGACCACGAGCACTGCAGCGACTGCGAGAACGAAGCAGAGCGCGGCTCGAAGCGGGGGTGAGCGCAGCGCGGGGGTGGCCGCGGGGCCCATTGAGGTGGGCAGCGGCCGGGAAGTCTGCGCCGCCCCGCCCCTCGCGCGCGCTGATTGGCCGGCAGATAATATCGCGCGTTGCGGTTGGACGAGCCGCTTGTCGGTCGGCGTGGGGGCGGGCCGTTTAGCTTCCATTCACTCCTATGAGTGAGAGCGTGTGCTGAAGCTGCCGAGTCGGGCCCGGTCGCGGCGTGGATGGGAGTTGAGCGGGGGGCGGAGACCCCGGGGATTCTTGCGGCTTTATGCTGAATTCTGCGTGCTTTGTGTCTTTGGTGTGTGCCATCCTGCTGCCTCCAGCCCCCGCTGGCTCCTGCAGCATCGCCATGTCACCCAGTGCCACCTCCTTGGCACCCATCAGAGCAGCGCTGGGGGACACGAGGTGTGAAGTGATGACACAGTGACACAGGCAGTGATTCCCACCATTCACATTGAGGTTTTGTGCCTCTGCATGGCACATCTGAGCCTCACCAGGCTCCCACGTGCATCGTATGAAGGGCTTTTCTCTCCCCATCAGCAGTGATCTTGCCTGTCTGGTAATAAAAGGTCATGCAACACGTATTACAGAAGCTGTTTTGCAGCAGCACAGATGTGCATTTCTATTTTATTTGCCTACTGGGTGTGGCATCATGTCTCCTTTTAATGGGTTTAGCCACGCTTGGAAGGGTTTCTCTTTTCCTCTGCTCTTTCATGATTAGGTTTGCAGGAACCGGAGCCAAGCAGAGAGCAGACATGGCATTTACTCACTGCTACTGTGCCTTCTCGGTGTGAGTTCCCAGTACAGCTGTTCAGATGAGTGGTGGCTGATGGGTGAGCCGTGTGTTAGGAAGGATTGGATGCTGTTGAGCAAATCACAGAGTCATTAAGTTTGGAGGAGTCCTCTAAGATTATCCAGCCCAACCCCAACCCATCCCCACCGTGCCCACTCGTGACTGGAAAAGACCTCTAAGAGCTAACCCAAGTTAGACCCAGTCTAACCCAAATCCATCCCATCCAGGCCCACTCATAGAAAATTAAGGTTGGATAAGACCTCTTAAGATCATCCAGTCGCACCTCAACCCATCCTGATGTCCACTAACCATATCCCCCAGTGCCACATCTGCAAGGGCATGAGGAGAGTGCTGCCCCCAGCACAGAGCACAAAGGGGCGGTGTCTGGGAGCAGTGCCTGGGGCTGTCCCTCTGCCAGTGCCCAGTTTGTGCTCATTGCCATCAGCTCTTGGCTCAGGGCTGTAGGAACCCAGCACTATTACTGAGCGATAGCAGCACTTCCTTTCCTTTTAAGGACAGGAAGGAGGAATTGAGATCCCCCGCCCTGGTTCTGTGTCAGCGCTGGGAAGTGCCTCTCTATGGTGAAGCACGGAGTTCATTTTCCAACAGAGAGTCACACTTTGATGTTTATTCTCATTTCCTTTGTGTGAAAGCAGTGTTTTGTTGCTGTTTCTGGTTTGCTGCAGAACACATCGCTGTGATGATGTGTTGCTGCCCTGCACTGTGACGTCCCTGCCATCTGCCCGCCCCCACAGCCTAATGAGATTACCTGCACCCAATTAGCCACACACATTTGTCAGGAGGATTTTCCAGCTTCTAAATGTGGGACGGACACAGCTCCTCATCTGTCACCTCTCTGATTTCTAAGCGTGGAGGAGTTTGAGGAGTTGGAATCGTAGAAAGGTTTTGGTTTGATGGGACCTTAAAGCTCATGCAGTTCCACCTCCCCCCACCATGGGCTGGTTGCCAACCACCAGGTCAGGCTGCCCAGGGCCCATCCAGCCTGGCCTTTGGCACCTGTGAAACCTGTCCAGATCCCTCTGGATGGAGTCCCTTCTGTGGTGTCGGCTGCACGGCTCAGCTCGGTGTCCTCTGCAGCTGCCGAGGTGCACCGATCCCATCCTCTGCGGCACTGATGAAGGTATTGAAGAGCACCGGTCCCAATATGGGCGCTGGGGGACGGCGCTCGTCCCCGCCTCCACCCGCACGTGGAGCCACCGAGCGCAGCGCTGTGGCTGCGGCCATCCAGCCAGCCCTCCGTCCGGCTCGGAACCCATCTCTGTCCAACGCAGCGACCGGGGCGCGGTGCAGGGCCGTGCCAGAGGCCTCGCGCAGCTGCAGGCGGCCACAGCAGCCGCCCTCCCGTTGCGCAGCGATGCCGTCACTCCATCGCAGGCGGCTCAGGCACGCTGTGCCCGCGGTGACGCCGTGCTGGCTGCCTCGGATCACCTCGTCTTGTGCCTTAACATCTCTTTCAAGAATTGCTAAGGTTGGAGAAGACCTCCAAGACCACCAAGCCCCACCCCAACCCGTCCCTGCTATGCCAGTAACCCACATCCCCAAGTGCCAAGATAGTTCTGGTCGCGCAGATGGTGTGCCTTTCTCCACCCATGTTATCTATCAGAGCAGCTCTTGGGTTGACGAGATAGGAGAGGGAAAAAGGCTGTGAGCACATCTGGGGCAGCCGTGGGCTCCAGGCAGAGCTGTCTGTTCACTGACAGATGGGATGGAGAGCAGCCCCGTGCACTGCGATTGGGGATGTTTGCAGTTCCGCAGGGCACGGGGGTTAATTTGGGGAGTTAGAGGGGATTGGGCACACTATTTGTTTTGATAAATGGACTTTAAAATAGACAACACCTCTAACCATTGGTATTTGCTTTGCTAAGTGGGTTTAAAATTGAAAATCCCTCCAAGCATGGCTGTGAGTCCCAAGGACTCAGGCGTAGCTCCCATTCACCGCATTACGTTTCCTCTGTGCTTTGCCTGATGGGCTGCATTCATTCCCCAGCTGAAATCTGCTTATGCGAAACACTCAGCTCTGATTTCCTGCTGCTCACAACATCTTCACTCATAAATCAGGGAGGGTTTTATCCCCTCTTCTACCTGTTGGTTAAATGATACTACCTGGGCTGAAGTCGTTAGCAGGAGTTTGGACTGGAGCAATGCTGTGTGGGTCCCTGGACCAAGGGTGTATCCACACACTGAGATCTCTTGGCTTTGTTGATGGGGTTTCTCTTGGTGTGGAAGCTGCTGGAGCCTCAAACCATGGGGGCAGGAAGCCCTTGGTCCTGGCCACCACCTCAGGTGGCCCCAGTGCATCCAGAGGTACCTCCAACCTCAACCACTGCATGGTCTTCAGCTGGAGGACAAGGGAAGGAAGGGGGCTGTGAGGCCAGGGCTTGGAACAGGGAGCTTTTATTTTCCTTAGAATGTTTCAGAGACTGTGTAAGTGTCCTCAAAAAAAAAACCAACACCAAAAACAAACCGACCCAAAAGCTGCAGTGATGTTTCTTTTGTTCCCTAGTGGCTTGAGTCCAGCGAATGACAGCGGAGCCAAAAAGAAGAAAAAGAAACCAAAACGGAAGAAAGAAAAAGGAGGAGATCAGCCTGACCAGGCTCAGGACCAGCCAATGAAGGTGAGCTTCTCAAACCTTTCAGGGCAATCAAAATGATCCCAGTGCTGACACTGCTTGCTGTTGTATTCAGGCACTTGGCTGCTCGAAAGCCTTCAGATTTAGAATTTGCTGGCTCGGTGCATGGGAATTCCCACTGCTGCGGGAGGTGTTGCTGCAGGGTGAATGCAGCCCGTTGCTGGGTATCAAAGCCAGCTCCACTGAAAGGCTCAGACTGGCGCCTCTCAGCTGCTCTTCCCGAAATCAGAGCGGGGATGGCAGGGAACGGCCGCTCTGTGCCACCGAGCCTGGCTGCCAGCACAACAAACCCATTTTCCTACCCTTGGGCAACATTCCCCGGTGTTGATTTTTGCTTAATTAACATAAGAACAGCAGCAGGGGATGTCTGCCCCTCTTGGCTTTGCCCTGGACTAGCAGCCAGAGCCTTGGGAAGGAGCGTGGGGTGTGCAGGATTTGTCCGTACCCTATTGGTACCCCCAGCACTCCTCACGAGGAGCTGAAACACAGGCCTGCAAGCTCAGCATCCTCATTTTGTCCTTTTTTTTTTTTTTTTTGCCCTCAGGTCAACTCTCTGCCCGCTGAGAGGATCCAGGAGATTCAGAAAGCCATTGAGCTCTTCTCTGTAGGCCAGGGCCCTGCCAAAACCATGGAGGAGGCCAGCAAGCGCAGCTACCAGTTCTGGGACACGCAGCCGGTGCCCAAGCTCGGTACGTGCCCTGTGGCCCCCAGGCTGTCCCAAGAAGCCCCCACAGGAGATGGGAGCATAGTATGTAGGTTTTTCTGAAGCTGTTGTGGCTGCAGATTGTCTGCACGATCTTCATGAGGCAGTTCCCAACCCCTCTTGCTGCAAGCATCGTGTTTGATTCCCTTTTCATGCTGTCAGCACCTGTCCGAGGCTTTGTTTGGTCTCAAAGGGCTGTTTGCTGGAAGTGATACCCAGCTTTGGTCCCTTTTTGTGCTTGTGCTGGGAAATCATTGTGGAATACCGCAGGCACGGGGTTACCGAGGCAGCAAAGCCTGGTTTGTGTTTGCCCCTTTCACCAGAGGATCCTGACGTGGCAAACATTGCTTCTGTGCCTGTAAACCCCATTAGGTGGGAGGGACAGTGTGAAAGGGGTGGGGAAGGAGAGGCACCGAACAGCCACGGTGCACCAAACTGCTGACTGTGCTCGGGCTGACTGCCCCACTGTCCATCTCGGTGTTTTAGGCATGCAGTGTTACATGCACAAGGCAGTGTTTAGGGTCTGGTAGCAAACAGCTTTTTGGGGCCAGATTTCAGATCTCTGCTCAAAGCAGAGGGTGCTGCTGTGAATGAGCACTTCCAGAAGCGGAGGTGTGATGGGAGCAGTTCTTGCTGTGGGCTTTGTTTGCCTCCTCATTGCCTGGAAACTTTTTCAGTGCCATTTGAAGGCAGTTCCTCATCACTGGGTTGTGCTTCTCTTGACAGCCACGCTGCTGTGGCTGCTTTGCCTGAGGTGCAGAGTGCCCAGACAAGGTGCCATGGGGATGGTCAGACAAGATGCCTTGGGGATGGAGGTAATTTTCATAGTTCCCTGCTCTCTTTGGCAGGAGAAGTGGTGAACACCCACGGCCCCGTTGAACCAGACAAGGACAACATCCGCCAGGAGCCATACACTTTGCCCCAGGGCTTCACCTGGGACGCACTGGACCTTGGGGACAGAGGCGTGGTGAGTAGGGGCAGCTCAGTGTGTGAGTCCCCATCACATGGTTCAGTGCTTGGACAGTTGGAAGTGATTTTTGGAGTGCTGAAGCCACACCAGAAGTGTTCTGGGTCCTGGTTCAGGGCTGCTGGCTTTAGCAGTTGAACGGTGCTGGTTGAATAACTCACTTGACCTCCTTGATCTCTCCTTTAGCTGAAGGAGCTGTACACGCTGCTGAACGAGAACTATGTGGAAGATGATGACAACATGTTCCGCTTCGACTACTCTCCTGAGTTCCTGCTGTGGTGAGTGGCAGTGCAGCTGCAGAGCAGAGGGTGCAGGATGCTGCGGGCTTAACCCCGGCCTTAGCACTGCAGCTGCTTCCCAGTGACCCAGAGCTGCAGGAGGAAGGTGACTGCCAAGTAACGCTGCCAGCAATAGCACTTGGAGACCTGTTACAGCTGAGCTGCTGTTTCCTCGAGGCGTTCATGAATTGAGGAATGCTGATTTCCTCCTGTGTCACTGGTGGCCTTGGCCAGAAGGTGCAGGAATGACTCCCGGTGTTCCCGCACTGTCACTTTGTGGTTGCCTTTTTCCTCCTGCCTGGGTGTCTTGGTGGCCCAGAGCAGGTTTTGGGGTGTCCCAGGGAGGTGGGAAGCAGCAGGAGGTGCATGTAGGACCTTGGGTGTGCTGTGACCACCAATGTGTGTCTCTTCTCCAGGGCGCTGCGTCCCCCAGGCTGGCTGCCCCAGTGGCACTGCGGTGTCAGAGTGGTCTCCAGCAAGAAGCTGGTTGGGTTTATCAGCGCGATTCCTGCCACCATCCACATCTACGAGACGTAAGTGCTGCTCAGATGAGTTTCTCATCCTGTCCCTTGGTGGCATTCCAGGTCGATGGCCTTCAGCCATGGAGATGCTTGGCTGCTTGGAGGACAAGGTGGGGGTTATTTAGGATGGGCTGCAAGGTTCTGTGCAAGGATGCCATGTAGCTAACAGCCCTGAGGGCTGTTTTCACCATGAGTGAGATCAGCATGGAGCTCTGCCCTACAGAAGTCCTCCAGGGCTGGTTGGAGACAGTATTTCCTGAGAAAACCTTGTGTGGCTGCTTCAAGGAGAGATCTCCAAAGCCAGGCCTTGCCCCTTGGCCTCCCGTTGGACTTGTCTGTGTCTCAGGGGAGCTGGAATTAAATTGCTCAGGGCGTTGGACCCCGGTCAGCACAGTAGGGTCTCACGCTCTGCATTATTTCTTTCCCCAGAGAGAAGAAGATGGTGGAGATAAACTTCCTGTGTGTCCACAAAAAGCTACGCTCAAAACGAGTGGCTCCGGTCCTGATCCGCGAGATCACGCGGAGGGTTCACCTGGAGGGGATCTTTCAGGCTGTTTACACAGCAGGAGTGGTGCTGCCAAAGCCTGTGGGGACATGCAGGTGAGCTCCAGTTCTCTGAAAAGATTTAGGACCGATGAAAAGCTCTGCAGACCGCCCCTTGCCATGCTGCAGAGCATGGGGATGGCTGCACTTATCGGTGTGGGACTCCCTGGGGCAGCACACATCAACCCCAGCCCAGGTTTCTCCTCCCTGCGGTGTCCTTCAGGGATTATTCCAGCAGCTTTGCTTAAGCTGCTCCTTTGTCACAAGGCAGGAGGCTCTGCAGCACACGCTCTTGTTTTTCTCTCCGGCAACTCCTGGCTGTCCCCTTTGCAGTGTTCTTGCTTGCCCTCTCATGGCAGCTTTGAGAACATTACGCTCCTTCTTGCTGCCCACGAACAATCTCCCCCAGCAGATGTGTTTGTGCAGGTACTGGCACCGCTCCCTGAATCCTCGGAAACTCATCGAGGTCAAATTCTCCCACCTGAGCAGGAACATGACTATGCAACGCACCATGAAGCTTTACCGGTTGCCCGAGGTGGGTGAGCTGGGAGTTGGGCACACACAGACCTCAGCTGAGGCTGAATCCTCTGCGTAGAGAACTGCATTGGTTTCTGTAGTAAATGGCTTTATCAAGCCGTTAGGTTTTATTAAATCATTGTTTATTCTACCTGGGTACCTGCATTTTGAGGGCGAATCCTCACAACCAGAGGACCCCGTGATCTTTTGTTTCACGGTGACTCATATCCCGTCCTCCTGGTAGAACAGGAATGTAGATGTGACAGCCTTCATCTGTCCAAACACAGCCTCACAGTGACCTTGAGTTGGGTCAGTCCCTCACTCCTCAGCCACACCGATGGGTTCTGTCACCGCCGTTGTCCTGCTGGGGAACTTCCCCATCTGGATAGAGGAGAAAAACAAAGCATTCAGATTGCCACCACCTGCCCTGCCCTTGTTTGTTTCCTTCTGGTGGTGGGAGCTGCTTGTTTCATTTGGAGAAGGCTGTTCTTCTATGGCTATTGCTTTTTGAGCAGGAAGTCTGACCCACATCTCAGCTCAGAGGCATCTGGGGAGTGAAGGCAGTCCTTTGGGGACAGAGCTGCCCTATAAGTGGTGCAAATGACTTTTCTTGCTTTCTGCAGACCCCCAAGACTCCCGGCTTGCGGCCAATGGAGCACAAAGACATCCCTGCAGTGCACAAGCTCCTGACTGAGTACCTGAAACATTTCCACCTGACGCCCGTCATGAGCCGAGAGGAGGTGGAGCACTGGTTCCTACCTCAGGAGAACATCATCGACACCTTCGTGGTGGAGGTGAGGGGGAGGAACGAGGCAGGGCTGTTTTCTTGGGCTCATCTTGGTGTGAGCTGCCGCGGGGTGCTGCTTCCCATGCAGGGGCTTTCCCAGCTCTCAGCGAGCCCTTAGAATCATAGAATCATTTTGGTTGGAAAAGACCTCCAAGATCACCGAGTCCAACCCCAACCCATCCTCACTGTGCCCACTCCTAGCACCATTACTGTTAGAAGAGACCTCTGGGATCAGTGGGTCCCAACCCACCCCCACCATGCCCATCAACCACATCCCCAAGTGCCCTATCTCCACATTTTTATGGCAGGGAAACTAAAAGGGCATTTGCAGAGGAGGCAGAAATGGAGCGATGCATATGAAATCCAGTCCAAGGCCGTGACTTCAAACCCATCCCTACGGCATGTATAGCAGTCTGAAACTGAAAGCCCCGTGTGGAAATGTAGGGAGTTTCACCCCTCCAGGAAGGAGCTGGGTGGTCCAAGAGCAGAGAAGAGAACAGATCAGTGTTCCCATTCTACAGTTGAAAGGCTCTGGGCAGGCTTTAACCCAGCCCTTACACGCTGTGCTGTCACACCTTTGACTTTCAGAGCGCCCCAGGGGAGGTGACAGACTTCCTGAGCTTCTACACGCTGCCCTCCACCATCATGAACCACCCGACCCACAAGAGCCTGAAAGCTGCTTACTCCTTCTACAACGTCCACACCAAAACGCCTCTCATCGACCTCATGAGCGACGCTCTCATCCTCGCCAAGTCGGTGAGCACAGCGGGGCTGGGCAGCCTGGAGCCTCATCGTCCTCATTATTTGGGGTGCAGAGGGCCAGGGAGGGGTCTGGAAGTACACACACAGGAGAACTGACCAGCACATAAGCTGATGGCTTTGTGTTTTGCTCGTGCAGAAAGGATTTGACGTCTTCAATGCACTGGATCTCATGGAAAACAAAACTTTCCTGGAGAAGCTGAAGTTTGGGATCGGGGATGGGAACCTGCAGTATTACCTGTACAATTGGAAATGTCCCAGCATGGCACCGGAGAAGGTGAGTGGGGTCCTCCAGCCCAGAGGACGTATGGGACAGGCTCCGGAGGTGGGGAATCGCGGCTGAGAGGAGGTTGTGGGCTGGCAGATACACACCAGTGGGCACAGCAGTCCCTTCTCTGTGTATTGAATGCCACTGTGCAGCAGTGGGGGCTGTGTGTCAGCCTGGTGCAGGACACCATGGTGGGACAATACCAACAAGAACCCCTCTGGAGGAAGCAGAACTGCTCCACCACACAGCGTTGTGGCTCAGCATCCATCCCACTCCCTG
This sequence comes from Alectoris magna, assembly GCA_030625065.1. NCBI lineage: Eukaryota > Metazoa > Chordata > Aves > Galliformes > Phasianidae > Alectoris > Alectoris magna. Next base: position 2,780,768 of record CM060577.1, read on the forward strand.
GGAGTCCTGTGTGGGTTGGGAACCATACTGGGAGTGGCCCTGGAGAGCCAGGAGCCGTCCTGCCGTGCAGCACAGTGCTCCTGCAGTCTGCCCACATGGCATCGCCACAGCTCATTAATACTTCTGGCATTCATTAGGATCTCTGCCGTCCGGAAGGCAGGAGAGCCTGCAGACAGCTCGTTAGAGGTGTGAGGTCTGACAGGTGTGGAATTAGGGATTTCTGCCACCTCCTCCAGCTGTGAAGTCCGGGCTGATCTGAGTCATGCAGCACCCACAGGGTACAAATCCGCGCACCTCAATGCAGCTTTGCTCCATCACTGAGCTCCCAGAGATCTCTGCAGAGCTGCTTGAGCAGCTCCTCACCGGGAGAGCTGATGGGTTTGGGGCTGGAGCCATCCCAGCAGTGATGGGAAGGGAGTTTCATCCACACAGGCTGGGTTTGAGGTAGCAGACAGTCACTTGTCGCTTGTGACCCACATCTCTTTGCTCCCCAGGTCGGACTGGTGTTGCAGTAAGTGACCCTGTGAGGATGGCACGGTGTCAGTGAGGAGCCTGGCCCGGCTGAACGTGGCCCCACGTGGAAGTGAGCCAGCCCTGCCAGCCCCGACCTATGTCACCGACTGCATCCCCAGGCACTGGCAGTGCTCTCCTTTGTTTTGAATTAATTGCATCCTCCTAAAGACATGATCAAGGGAATGTAACTGCTGAAACTAGCTCATGATTGGCATATAATGGAATTAACGGGTGAATAATAAAAGTATATATTATATATATATTTTAAATCTTTCCTGTTCCAAACTGGCACGAGTGCATTCAGCTGCTGAAGGCCACCACCTGCTCCTTGGTGCCATCCCTCCCTGCTGGGAACACCTCGATGTTTGGTTTTAAGGGCTATTTGTGCAAGCAATGCCTTGTCCCTTCTCCTCCCCAGCCTCGGAGTCTCGAACCCTCAGTGCTCACCAGGGCGAAGATGCAGGGGACCCAGCTTGGAGCACATCCTCATCTGCCACCCCATACCACCTCAGCGCACTGTGCTCGGATGCTTTTCTCTCCACGCCATCCAAGTCTGGCCTGCATGCCCTACAACGTGCCATCAGCCTTCCTGGGGGCTCAGCCTCTCCCACCGCCCCAGTGCCTCCTGCACAGGCTCAGAATTGGGATCACATTCTTCCATGGAACCCTTCCCAAGAAGACGTCTGTTTCCATCACTCCATCGCTCTCGATCTCCACGCCAAAGGTTTCCAAAGCTGCACATGCCCATCTATGCACTCCCAGTGTCCCTGTCTCCCTACTATGCAAGCAGCTCTGCGTCCCCTCCTGTGCCCCACAAAGCCAAGAGCCGCCCTGCAGTGGTGATGGGGACATCAGCTATGAGTACAGAGCTGGGAGCACGTGGGACTTTCTGGGGCTGCGGGACAGTGGGGTGAATCAGGCTCCAACAAGCCCCCAAGCGCTGGGGAGAGCATCAGAAAAGGGGGCTCAGCCTTTTCCCCCTGCATCTCCTCCTTTGTCCCCAAAGCCACCCCCCTGCAGGTGACAGCAGATGACGGGGACGCGGGGCAGGCTGTTCAATAAACCTTTATTCGACCCACTGGGCACTGGGTACAAATCTCTGTCAATGGTTCTTGAGCACCAAACCATGTGGAGGGTCAGCGCCATGGCTGTGGTGGAAGTGTCCCCTTGGGGACATTGTGGCAGGCACCATCCCTGCAGCCCAGAGGAGTTGGGATAGAGCTGGTGAAGCTGCTGGCACCATCATGTCTCTGCAGATACATTGGTAATCACCATGTCCCCATCTCCTCCTGGTCTCAGCCAGAGGGGAAAAGTGGGGTGTGAGTGCCAACAAATGGGACACAGACAGGGTCCCCATCCCCACTGGAGACCCCAGGCAGCCCTGCTTTCACCCTGGCTGGAGAGCAGTGTCCCCATCCTGTCCCTGCAGGACATCCCAAACCCCATGGAGGAGCAAGTTGGCCATGGGGACATCATGGGCGTTTGCATGTGACGTGCACAAAGAGCGTGGCAGGGGACAGGGATGCGCCGTCCTTGGAGAGCAGATGGACGTGGCGGTACCCTGGGGACAGAGTAGACACTGAGTAGGAGACACGGGGTTGTCCCCTCCCCCAGTAGGGGGGCACCCACCTTCCCGCATGCTGCCCAGCGGCAGTGTGAACTGCCCCACGAAGTCATTGCAGGAGGTGCTGTCGTGGTCCTCCACCACGAAGCGCACCAACGCCAGCTCGGGGACCTGCAGCTGGAAAGTGAGCGTCTCCTCCCAGCGCGGGTTGAAGCCTACGGGGGTGCGTCAGGGTGGTCATTGCCCAGGGAATGGGGTATACTGGGAGCAGGCTGAGGTGTACTGGGAGGAATGGGGACCATACTGGGGCCAGTTGAAATGTACCGTGTGGAATGGGATGGCATTGGGATATACTGGAGGAAAAGGTGGGACCGGGCTGGGGTGTATTAAAAGAAGTGGGGACCATAATGGGACCAGGCTGAGATGTACTGGGAGGAATGGGGACCATAACGGGACCACCTTGACATGCAGTGTGAGGAAAGGGGACTATAATGGGATCACCGTTGTTGCTCCTGTAGGCCGTCTGCTGCTTGCTGCAGTCTGCTGTCACCCCATAGATCTCCACCCTAACAAAGGGGTCCACGATGGAGCTGAGCTTCTCCCGGTTCAGCTTTGGCAGCTGCTGTGCCGTGATGACCTGGGGACAGCGGGGGGACAGGGTGGCACTGCGGGGTCCCGGTGGGAAGGGACATTGGGAAGGGGTGGCAGGTGGTACATAGCTGGGTATGGGGTTGGTGTCACCCATATGGGATGCAGGTGGCAGGAGTAGGAGACCCTCACCCTGATGCGCAACACGAGGGGGCGGGGGCTGCCACTGTGGGGGCTGCGCAGGAATTGGGGTTTCAGCACGTAACCACAGCCCCCATTGCCCAGGAAGCGCCCGGTGTTCAGGTCCATCTCATAGCCTGGCGTCTGGAAGTTGAGGGCCACTGTAGGGACAGAGATGGTGCCATTGGGGTGGATGTTGGGTTTCAGGGGACACAGGGGGCTGGGGGCTCACCCAGCTGGCAGCCGGCGTTCCACATCTCCTGGGGGTTGTAGTTGGAGGAGGTCATCTTCAATCCCAAAGGGTAGACGCGGCTCAGCTGCTGGGAGGTGTAGCGCACGAACGTGGGGCCTGAGTGGGACAGTTGAGTGGGACGGGGTGGGATGGGGGCCACATGGGTGCCCCGGACCTCAAAACCTGACCCCAAAACCTGTCCCCAAACTTCAGACCCTGACCTTGAGTCTGGATCCCAACGGACCACGAAACCTGAACTTAATCCCAACCCCAGACCTGATCCCAGACGCACATGCTGCACCCAAACGCCAGATCCCAAATGTTTGCCTTTCCACCAGAGCCCCCGTTCCCACCGGTCCTGAGCATCCTGTGCCAATGCCCCAACCCAACCCATGGGCCACCTCAGCAACCCAGAACACACCCCGTGTCCTGGAGAGGCCAGAGCAGCTCTGTCCTCATCTCTGCCCCCAACCCCATCCCCATCCCACTGTCCTTACCTGCCTCCTTGATGAGTTTCCGGGCCTTCCTCTCACTGAAGGAGGACATCTCATAGGGCTGGGGGTGCTGTAGGGCCCGGGCCAGGCCGGGGAAGGGGGTGGCCTGGCAGTACACCACCATGGCTGACAGCTCTGGGGCCACATGTGATGCATCTCTGGCCTGTGGAGCCACCCCAAAGTGATGGAAACCCCAAAGCAATGGACAACCCAAGGTGTTAGAGACCCCAAAGCAACAGGCAACTCAAAGCAATGGACAACCCAAAGCAACGGACATCCCAAGATGTTAGTCCAAAGCAATGGACAGCCTAAGACGATCGAGACCCCAAGGAGATGGAGACCCCAAAGCAATGGACAGCCTAAAGTGCTAGTGGCCCCAAGGTGATGGAGACCCTAAAAAATTGACAACCTGTAGCCTGTCCTCTTCCTCTGTCTCCTCTTCCTCCTCTTCATCCAGGATGGAGGTGACACCACAGGGCTCACGCTGCAGCTCCGACAGCTTCTTGCCCTTCACCAGGACCTTCCCCTTCAGCTGCTGCAGGACGAAGGGCTGAGCTGAGGGCTGCTTGGTGACATGGGGACACCACAACAGGTGGCCTTACCTCTGGGGATGGGAGGACACTGGGGTCCTGTCCTTCCAAGGGCTGTGTCAGCAGCATGTCCCCAAGGATGGCCTTCATGTGCCGCGCCATGGTGGCCTGCTGCTCCACCCCACAGTGGTTCTCCAGAGAGAGGATGATGGGGTATGGCGATCGCTAGGAGATGGGGATGGGCAGCACTGAGCACCAGCACCCAACGCCCAACCCAGGGCTGATGGCACCAGCCTTACCTTGAAGGCGTGATCACGGATAGCCTCGATGACATCACGGAAGAGGATTTTGGAGGTGAATGCATGGCCATGGCAGATGATAGGTTCCCCGTCGGGACCCTCCCAGCAGTCCAGCTCCACGCAACGGCATCCCATCAGCAGTGCCCTACACCGCAGGATGAGTCCCCCATGTCACCCCATGTCACTCACATCACCCAGTGAGTCCCAATGTCACCCAGTCCACCACTACTGGATCAGTACTTGTGTCACCCAGGCCACCCCGCCACCTCATGGCACCCACCTGACATAGGCTTCGGTGCTGCTGGTGCCGCCAATCTGGTTGCGGGTCAGGTAGGTGTTATGGGACGAGGAGATGAAGTAGTGGCACAGGGGCTGGCTCATGTCCTGGTGTACCTGGGTATGCTCCTGGTTGAGGATGTCACCAGCAGCTGACAGGAGGTACATCGTGAAGCCATCCAGTGTCATCAGGTCCTGCTGCCGGGCTGGGGGATGTGGCAAAGGTGGCACCTCATGGGTTGTCCCCATACGGATGTCCCCTGGCAGTGCCACGATCACCCCTGGTACTGTGGCACCCGGAAGACATACAAGTCCCATTCATTGGGTGTCTTCCATCCCTTCGCTGCCTTGACCACCATGGACGTGGCATGGTGGCATCCACAAGACATGGAGGTCCTCTGTCCCCACCCCAATGTCCTGCCACTTGACAGGGCACCAAGGCACAAATGTCCCCTTGGTGTCCCATCTCCCCCTGCTGTCCCCTGGCATATTCACCTTTGGGTTGGCATTATGGCACACAAGGCACATGGAAATCCCTTGGTGTATGTCCCACATCCTGCAGGTTACAGGGACACGGGGGTGACTGCTCCCAACCTGCTGCCCCATGGCAGTGCCACATTCACCCTTGGGATGGCACTAGGGCACAAAGAGGTCCCTTGGTGTCCATCCCAACCTTCGTGTCCACAACCAAGATGGGGCAAGGCCACCTCCATGGAAGGGTGAGGGGGACAAAGGGACAAAGGGACACTCTTTCCAGCCCTGGAGAACCTCAAGCCCACCTCGTGGCCACCGCCATGTCCCCATGGCACCTATTCTGCCCTTCAGCCACCCACCCTCCAGCGGGGACATCCCCATCCCTACCCTTCTCGTTGAGCTCATGGGCACAGATGATGGCACAGGCCTGGTGTAGGGTGCCCTCCTCGCCCTGGTCCTGCAGGAAATCCCGCAGCTCCTCGGCCGACAACACGCAGTCCTCACCCGAATAGCGCCCAAAGAGCTCCTCCAGCTCTGGGCGCCGCAGCAGCCGTCGGCAGAAGTCCTCCAGCTCCCGGTCCTCCAACCGCCCATCACCAGAGTGGTCACATTCCTATTGGGACAGCAGCCATTGACCCTAACCCCAAATGATCCACCTGGGCTGGGATGTGTTTGGGAGTCTCAGCTAGCCAGGGTCACCCAGGGAATGCGCAAGTCCCATTGGGTGTCTTCCATCTCTTCATTGCCTTGACCTCCATGGATGTGGCATGGTGACACCCAACAATTCTCTGTCCTCATCCCAATGTCCCCCATCTTGGGACCTCATGGGTCACCTTGGGGCTGTGTGGGTCATGTCCTTCTGCCATTGTTCCCAGCCCCCCATCCCCTGGGTTACGGAGTTGTGTGGGTCGTGTCCCTTCTGTCATCGTCCGTAGCCCTCTATCCTCTGGATTAGGCTGGTTGGTGACAGAAAGGGACATCAGGTGACAGAGGGTACCTTGAAGAGCTGGTGGGCGTAGGCGTTGTCCATGTGGATGTTGGCCATGTGCAGCATGATCTGCACCTCCTGGAAGCACATCCTGTTGTCCTTGTCCTTATCGGCACGCTGCAGCATGCCATGGATCCAGCCGTGCTGTGTTAAGGAAAGCACCCAAACTGTCCCCAAGTTGTGCCCAAGGTAACCCCAAGATGTCCTTCAACTGACCCCAAGGTGTCCCCAACATGTTCCCAAGATACCCCCAGTCTATCCCCAAGATGTCCCCAAGCCGTCCCCAAAGTGTCTCCAAGGTGTCCCGAGCTGTCCACAGGAGGTCCCCAAGATATACCCAGGCTGTCCCCAAGATGTCCACAAATGTTCCCAGCATGTCCCCAGACTGTCCCCAGGCTGTCCCTAACACATCCCCAAGATGTCCTGAAGATGTCCCCAAGCTGCCCTCAGGCTGTCCCCAACACGTCCCCGAGATGTCCCCACGATGTCTCCAGGCTGTCCATGAGATGTCATCAAGATGTCCTCAGGCTGTGCCTAACTATCCCCACAGTGTCCCAAACTGTCCCCAAGCTGTCCCCAACACGTCCCCACAATGTCCCCTGGCTGTCCATGAGACATCTCTAGATGTTTCCAAGATGTCCCCAGGCTGTTCCCAGGACCCCTGCCGACCCCATAGGATACTGCTCGAGCCTCTCCCTCTGGCTCATGCCCCGCAGCCGGCCCCGCAGCGTGCGGAGCCCCCGCACCCAGCGCAGTGCCACGTCCTCATCCCGTGCCCCCAGGTCCAGGTTCCTGCGCCCGCCCTCGAAGGCAATGGTGAAGCAGTTCCGCTCGGGGATGGCACGGCCGTACCGGCGCAGCCCCTCCGAATGGTGCCCCCGGTGCACCGACGCGATGTGAGCAACGGAGACTGCGGGGACACAAAGGGGTGGCTCCAGTGAGCACCACATGGGGATGCCAGAGCCAACAAAGCCATGGACTGCGCCAAGGACACGAATCCCAGGCAAGACAGAGAGGAAATGGGAGGCAATGGGATACAACTGGGGTGAAATGGGAGGCACTGGGATGCAATGGGATGCAATAGGATATGTTGGGATGCAGTGGGATGCAATAGAAGCCAAAGAGATGCACTGGGATGCAATGGGATGTAATGGGATATGTTGGAATGCAATGGGATGCAATGGAATACTCTGGGAAGCACTGGGATGCGATGGGATACTCTGGGACGCAATGGGAGGTAATAGGATTTGTTGAAAGGCAATGGGATATGTTGGGAGGGACTGCGATGCAATGGGATGCAATGGAATGCAATGGGATGTGCTGGGAGGCACTGGGATACACTGGGATGCAATGGCAGACGCAGGGAGGCACTGGGATGTAATGGGATAAACTGGGATGCACTGGGATGCAATGGGATAGAATGAGATACATGAGGAGGCACTGGGACACAATGGGGGGCCATGGAAGGCAACAGGATGCAGTGGAATACAATGAAAGGCAATGAGATATACTTGGTGGCACTGGGATGAAATGGGATACACTGCGATGCAATGGGATGCCTTGGGGTACACTGGGAGGCACTCAGATGCACTGGGATGCAACTGGATGCAATGGGATACACTGGGAGGCAGTGGGATGCAATGAAATGCAACAGGATGCAATGGAAGGCAGTGGGATATGCTGGGTGGCACTGCGATGCCACGGAATGCAATGAGAGGCACTGGAATCCAGCGGGAGGCACTGGGATGCAATGGGATATACTAGGATGCAATGGGAGAGAAAGAGACACAAGGGGATCCAATGGGATATGCTGGGTGGCACTAGGATGCAATGGGATGCAATGGGAAGTGCTGGGATCCATTGGGATACACTGGGAGGCACTGGGATGCAGTGGGATAGAATGGGATACACGGGGAGGCACTGGGCTGCAATGGGATGCAATGGGCTGTAATGGGATGCAATGGGAGGCACTGAAGGCACAGGGGTGCAATGGGAGGCAATGGGATACACTGGGATGCAATGGAAGGAAATGGGATGCAATGGGAAGCAATGGGATACACTGGGATGCAATGGGAGGCACTGAAGGCACAGGGGTGCAATGGGAGGCAATGGGATACACTGGGATGCAATGGAAGGAAATGGGATGCAATGGGAAGCAATGGGATACACTGGGATGCAATGGGAAAAAATGGGATGCAGTGGAATGCAATGGGATACGCTGGGAGGCACTGGGATGCAATGGGATAGAATGGAAAAGAGTGGGAGGGAGTGGGATAGAATGGGAGACACTGGGATGCAATGAGATGCATTGGGATGCAATGGGAGACACTGGGATGCACCGAGATGAAATGAGATGCATTGTGAGGCGCTGGGATGCAATCAGAGGCACTGGGAGTCATGGAGATGCAATGAGATGCAATGGGAGGCAATGGGATCCAATGGGATACACTTGGAGGCACTGGGATGCAATGGGAGTCATGGGGATGCAATGGGATGCACTGGGAGGCACTGGGATACATTGGGATACAATGGGATGTAATGGGATGCAATGGGGTATGCTGGGAGACACTGCGATACTGTGGGATGCAATGGAATCCAACAGGATGCAATGGGATGTTATGGGATGCAATGGGAGGCTCTGTCCTGCAATGGGATACACTGGGAGGCACTGGGATACACGGGGATGCAATGGGATACCCTGGGAGGCAATGGGATCCAATGGGATACACTGCGAGGCATTGGGATATGCAGGGAGGCACTGGGATGCAATGGGATGCATTGGGCAGCAATGGGACCCAGTGGGATGCAATGGGATGCGGTGAAGGTACTGGGATGCAATGGGATACATTGGGAGACACTGAGATGCAATGGGATGCAATGAGATCGAATGGGATGCAGTGGGATGCAATGGGATACGCTGGGAGGCTCCGGGATGCAGTGGGTTACTCTGGGATGCAATGGGATACACTGGGATCTAATGGGATGCAATGGGATACACACAATGGGAGGCACTGGGAGGCAATGGGATGCAATGGGAGGTGCTGGATGCACAGAGAGGTGATGGAATGCAATGGATGCAGTGGAAGGCACTGAGATGTACCAGGATGCAATGAGGTACACCGGGATGCAATAGGATACACAGGGCGCAGGAAGGCAATGGAATAAAACAGAATGCAACTCTGGGAGGCACTGGTCCATGGCTGGGGGCAAAACATGTTTTCAGATGGGGACCACAGGGCATCAGCAAGTGGGGTCCCAGGTTGGGGTCCGGGTCCCGTACGGGGTCTGGGTTAGGGTGAGGGTTAGGGTTAGGATTAGCCCAACTGGCCATACTGGGGGCCACGCCAAACCCACACCAGTGCCCCAGCCCCAGGGGCCGGGCCCAGAGCCAGCACTCACAGCTGTGTTTGGAGGGCACGCGCCCGAAGCGCCGCTCAGACACCACGGTGATCCCGTCCTCCTGCAGGCGGTACAGCCGCTCCTTCGCCCGCCGCGACCTCACCTTGCGCAGCAGGGAGCCCTGCAGCATCAGCTGGAGGTCCTCGTCCTCATACAGCCCTGCGGGGGGACAGGAAGGGACAGGGTGATGTGGGATGGGATGGGTGGGATGGGGTGGGGTGGGGTGGAATTGAGTGGGGTGGGGGTGGGGATGGGGATGGGACAGACGGGATGGGGTGGGATGGGGATGGGATGGGGTGAGATGGGGATGGGATGAGGATGGGATAGGGTTGGGTGGTGTGAGGCAAGGTGGGGTGGGGTGGGTTGGAGTGAGGTCGGATGGGGCTGGGGATGGGTTGCGGATAGGGATGAGGTGACATGGGGATGGGACAGACAGGATGGGGTGGAATGGGGTGGAATGGGGATGGGAATGGGGATGGGATGAGAGAGACATGGTGGAATAGGATGGAACAGACGAGATGTAATGGGATGGAACAGGACAGACATGACAGGATGGGTCTGATGGGACAGGAGAGATACAATGGGATAGGACAGACAGGACGGGGTGACATGGGATGGGACAGGCAGGATGGGATGGGGCAGAAGGGCTGGGATGGAGTGGGGTGGAGTGGGGTTGGACAGACATGATGAGGTGGCACAGACAGGACAGGACAGATGGCATGGGACAGGACAGACATCATGGGATGGGATGGCATAGGACAGCATGGACAGGATAGGACAATGGTTTGAAACGGGATGGATGACAGCACAGGTGGAACATGACGGGACAAATACAGGTAAGATGGGATAGGAGGGGGGAAGGGACAGACGAGATGAGATGAACACGCCAGCATGGGATGGGGTGGGATAGGGCAAGACATATGGGATGAGATGGGATGAGATGGGATGAGATGGGATGGATCAAGCCACCACCATCAGCTCCTCTCACACTGTGCAGCCGGAGGGATGGGACACAGCCAAGCAGCGGACACAGAGCTGTGCTCACACTGCAAAGCTCTTGGCCAGGGCTGTGCAATGCCAGCAAAGCCACTGCAATCCAGTGTGGGAGGACCAGGAGCGGGGCTGCCACCCGCCCCCCCCCGGCCCCAACCCTGTCCCCAGGCTGGCGGTGACTTCACACCCAGCCTGACGGGACATTTCCGTCCTTTCTCCATGAAATTATTTCCTCCTTGTTATTTATTTTTTTGGAACCACCCCTTGAGAGCAGCCCCAGCGGCCACGCACCGCTCCTGGGGTGGGAAACGGCTGTTCCCGACCATGGGGACTGCTGACCATGCGGACACCCAGCTGTGGGGAACTCCCAAACACTGGACCCCTGACCATGGGTACCCCTGGCCATAGGGATACCCCTGACCATGAGGACCCCGTTGACCAGAGGGAACTCCAACCACATGAAAACTTCAACTATGGGGACTTTTGACCATTGGGACCCCTGACCACAGGGATGTCCAACCATGGGGAAACTCCAGGCACGGGGACCTCCAAACACTAGACCCAAAACAATTGGGACCCCCTGACCGTGGGGAAACTCCATCCATGGGAATTCCCAACCACTGGACCTCCAACCGTGGGGACTGCTGACCATGGGGACCCCCACTACCATGAGAAACTGTGACTATGGGGACCCCCAGCCATGAGGACCCTTACCATGATGACCCCCAACCATTGGGTCCCAACCATGGAGACCCCCGACCACGGGGAATTCCCCCAACCAGGCGCACTCCCAACTATGGGGACCCTGACAATGGGTGACCCCCCTGACCATGGAGACCCCCAAACCACAGGGGACTCCAACCACAGAGGCCACCAATCATTGGACTCCAAACCATAGTGACTCCCCTGATCACAACAACCCCCAGACATGGGGACCCCCAACCATGGGGAACCCCTCCAACTGTTGGACTCCCCGACCAAATGGACTCCCAACTATGGGGATCCCGACCATGGGGTACACTCCAGACCGTGGGGATCCCCAACTATGGGGAACTCCATGAATGGAGACCTCCAACCAATGGATGCCCAACCATAGGGACTCCCCTGACCACGATGACCCCCAACCACAGGGAACTCCAACCAAGGAGACCCCTGACCGTGGGAACCTCTGTCCACGGGGACCCCACCCAACCATTGGACCCCCCCAACCACACGGACCCCCGACTATGGGGATGCCGATCACGGGGGGGGGCACTGCTGACCACGGAGACCCTCCAGCCAAGGGGACTCCCCCACCCTTTGGAACCCGCAACCACGGGGACCCCCGACCACGATGCCCCGGCACTCACCCAACTTCTTCAAGACCCCCCCGCTCTGCTCGGGGCGGGGCCGCGCCCTCCGCCCGCAGATCATCGTGCGGTGCTCCCGGGGCCGTGCGGGGCCGTGCGGGGGCGGAGCGGGGCGGTCCAGGGAGGAGCCGGCACGGAGCCCGGGGGTTGGGTTTGCAGCGGAGATTTTGGACCGGGGGGGGGGGGGGGGGGGGGAGGGAGGTTGCACGCACATACGTGTGTGTGTGTGCAGCCATATGCACGCGCGTGCATGCACATCCATGTGTGTGCGTGTGTATGCATGCACGCCCGAGCAGCCGCCCTCGCCCCCCCCCCCCCATCCCGCACCGTCTCGGGGTGAACAAACAGCTCTGCCTGAGCGAGCCCCCCCCGCTCCCCCCCGTTATTCCCCGCGGGATGACGCGCAGGGAAGGAATGCGGTGGCGGGGCGGGGCGGGGGGCGATGCCGCGCCTTGTCGCTGTGCTGTCCCCATGCCCGTGCCCCGTCCCTTTATTCTGCCCTGTGCCCGTGCCCTGTCCCTTTACGGTCCCACGTCCTATCCCATCACGCTGTCCCACTCCCTTTCCCCACTCCCTGTTCCCTGCTCCTATACTCTGTCCTCATGTCCTGTCCCCATACCGTCCCTATACTGTCCCCATGTCCTACCCCATCGCACTGTCCCCATACCCTGCCCCTATACTCTGTCCCTGTACCCCGTCCCCATATCCTGTCCCTTTATTCTGTCCCCATGTCCTACCCCATCACACTGTCCCCGTTCCCCGCCCCTATTCTCTGTCCCCACGTCCTGTCCCCGCTCCCCGTCCCCTCACTCCGTCCCCCCGCGTTGCCCCCGCCGCGTCCCCTCCCCTCCCGCCCCGCGCTGTCCCTCCTCGCAGCCGGCAGGGGGCGCCACAGCGCGCTCCCCGCTCTCCCATTGGCTGCAGCGCGCCCCGCCTCCAGCAGGGGGCTCCCGCGCTATGCCGCTATTGGCCCGGAGGAGGCGGGACAGCGCGGCCCGTTTCGCAAGCGGCGCGCTGATTGGGTGCGGCACGGCGGCGCCGATGGAAGTCTCGCGCTGATTGGCCGCGCGACGACCCCTCACGGAGAGCCGAGCGGCGGGGCCGGCGGAGCGGGGCCATGGCGGAGCCGGGCTGCGGGGCGCAGTTCCAGGCGGCCGTGCGGGTCATCCAGGGGCTGCCCCGGAGCGGTGAGTGCGGGCCGGGAGCGGGGCCGGGGCCGTAGCCGCCCCAGGCCGTGCTGACGGCGTTGCGGTGCGCTAGGTTCGTACCGGCCTTCCTACGAGGAGATGCTGCGCTTCTACAGCTACTACAAGCAGGCGACGGCGGGCCGCTGCCAGGAGCCACGGCCCGGCTTCTGGGACCCCATCGGGCGCTACAAGTGGTACGGAGCCCCCAGCCCCGGGTCGGGCGCTGCGGGGTCGGCTCAGCCCCGGCTCAGCGCCGTCTGCACCGCAGGGACGCGTGGCACAGCCTGGGCAGGATGAGCAAGGAGGAGGCCATGGCCGCGTACGTGGCCGAGATGAAGAAGGTGGCCCAGAAGGTAACGGCGGCTGCGGGGCTCCGGGCGGTGCCGCCCGTCGGGCCGTTCCACAGCCCTGCCCGCCGCCCGCAGATCATCGACACGGTGCGGCCGGATGAGACGACGCAGGAGATGTTCCGCTACTTCGAGCCGCTCTACGAGGTGATCCGCGACATGCCGCGGCCCCCGGAGGCCTTTTTCCGACGGACGGGGGGTGAGTGGGGCTGCGCTGCCTGCTCTGAGCCCTCACCTCCCTGCCACGGCTGCTGCTGCTGCTCCCCAGCGCCGTCCCGCTCACCCTGTTGCTGCCGGGCGGATGCTGCTGTCGTACCGGTGGCTCTCCAACCCGAGCTTTCCCTCTCCTAAACTTGGAGGAGAAAAGCTGAGCTTTGGCTTCCCCACACGCAGCCCTACATGGCCGTGGCAGCCGGGCTGTGCTCCTCCTGCTCTGCCCCAGCTCAGGCACAGCGCCAGGCAGGGCGGCTGCGCACCGTCCGGATCACCTGATGTAAACAAACAGGGCTGTGTGCAGGGAAATGGGGGCTGGGGAAGGGGCTTACGGGGGTCCCTGCGTTGGAAAAAAACCCTTCCACGTGGCTGCTGGGTGCTGCCTCTGTTAGCTCTGCAGCCAGGTGAGCTGTGGGCTGCGTTGGCGGCAGGTATAAACTGGCAGTGCTGTGCTAATGTCAGAAGAGCTCTGACAAACGGACTCACCGTCCCCTCTGTCCCCCCTGCATCCACAAAGCGCGTTGGCAGGGTGTGTTCCCGCACGGCTCGGCCTCACGACGGCTGCTTCCTCCCAGGTGCATTTGTTCCTTTTGCTGAAGAACACACAATTAGGCTGTTCTTCTCTGCCACACGGAAGCCGGGTCCGAACTCCCCATCCTTACCCACCTGTGGGTGTCCTCCTGCACTGCTGTCCCTTAGAACGGACAGACACCTCGTGCTGCCTGCCGGGCACATAAACACCGGGTGCCTGGAACGTGATTTAAAACACCAAACTTCTTAAGCCGTTGAGTTATTTGTGCTAAAGGTTCTTAGAGTCACCGTGAGCCCTTTTTTTTTTCTTTCTTCTTTTTTTTTTTTTGGTTATTGCAGCTTTTGTTAATGATAACCCGGGTGAGAGAGGTGATTTTTGGAGGCTGTGCTGGCTGGGTGGGTGCTGGTGGTGCCCGGGCAGCCCCGGCGAGGTGCAGGGCAGCGTTGCCACACGGCTGCCTGGCCAGGAGCGGGGAGCAAAGTCCCGGCTGCTGGAAATGCTGCGTGGCTGCACTTAACCCCGTGGGCTCCAACAGCCGGGCCGGGGGGCGGGGGGGGAAGTGGGGTGCAGGGGTTCGTCCCCACATCCACACGGAGGGCGGGCGGCGCCGCAGAGAGACGCGAGGCGCTTTAACTCTGCTCCCTTTCTCTCCCTGCAGATGAGCAGCAGCAGCCGGCCGAGCACGGCCAGGAGGAGCGAGCGAGCGGCCCGGCCCCGGAGTGCCTGCAGGATGCGCTGCCCGGGGAGCAGCAGGACGGGCAGCGGACGCCAGGTTGGTCTCCCCGGTGTGGCCAACACCCGGCAGAGACCCCACGGAGGAGGCGGTGGCGACGGGGCTGGGCCGGGCCTCCGTCCCAACGCAGAGCTGTTGGCTTCAGGCACGTCTGGTCCGACCCCGCCTGCGTGTCATGCAGGGCCGGGGCTTCTTGTGGGGCAGCTGCCGACCCCCAGCGTAACCCTGAGCGCGTTGGGTGACCGTGTAGCTCGCGGCTGTGTGCAGAGGCCTAATTCTGCTGAACTGCAGCTGAGGGATAGAGCGAGGCACGGATGGGCAGAGCGCCCTGGGAGGTGTGTGTTCCCCAGGGGGAGGGAAGCGCCCCTCGGCTCCAGCCGGGTCTGCCGAGCCCTGGCCCCGGGTTTCTTGTGCAGCCCCTGGCACACACACGGTGCCGGTATCCCAGCGTGCCCCCCGGCCGCACGCACGGCTCAGCCGGCACGGAGCAGCCCCTGGTGTGGGCTGTGCGCTGCGGGGGAGCAAACCCGGCGGCAGCCCCCCCACCAGCAGCACGTGTGGGCACAGAGCAGCGCTGCGCCGCGCCCGCCGGGGCTGAGAGGGCTGTGCAGGGAGGGCTCCGTCCGCTGGGACGCGAGGGGTGCGAGGCGCCGTTCCCTGAGGGCTGCGGCTCCCCGGCGCCGTGCCGTGGCTCCCCGCGGGGTGCAGCCCCGTTCCCGCAGAGCTCCGCGGGTGCCGGCCTGCGAGCCGGGCCCTGCATTCACAGCCGCGATGAATCTGTCCCTTTGCCCCCAGCGCCTCAGCGCCCTTCCTTGGTGTGAGCGACGCTTTGTGGCCCCGGGCGGCGGCAGTGAGCGCTTCTCCTTCCTCCGAGCCTCCCGCTGAGGAATTCGGGCCCCGTTTGTGCACGCAGCTCTGCTTTCTGCTGCCCGCAGACCTGCTGGCCGTGCTGAGCTTTAACCCCACGCGCACAGCGGCTCCGCAGCCACCTCCCGTCACGCCGGTGCTGCCTCTGCTTCCTTGCAGGAGCTGGGCTGGCTCCTGCTGCCGACGCGCGCCAGGGCAGCCAGGGCACCAGTGACTCCGAGGGGGAAGTGTTCTGCGATACCGTGGAGCAGATGGAGCCCGAGCAGGTAACGTCCCCCGGGGCAGGGCAGCCCGGAGCCGCGCCGGGACGTGCCGGGGTCCCGGCAGCCCCGCTGCATGCAGGCGCTGCCGCGCTGCCGTCGGCTCCTCACCGCTTTCCTGGGAGCGCTGTGAGACCCCCTGAGCTCCCGCAGTGCGGGGCTGCGGCAGGGCGGGTGGGAGCACGCACGGCGGGAGCGCCCCGCGGCTCAGCGCTGCCTCGCAGGGTGGCAGTGGGGCCCGGGGGTCTCAGGGTCGCTCTTCTCTACCCTGCGCAGGCTGGGCAGCTGCTGGCTGAGCGGGGGCTGTTCCCAAAGAGCGTCCCGGCCGGGCGCGTGGCTGGGCGGGCGGAGCGGGGTGAAGGCAGAAGACGGGAGGGGAGCGGCGGTGCCGACCTCGCAGCCCGGGGCTCTGACGGAGGTGGGTGCAGCTCGGCTCCCGCTGCTCCCTGCCTGCCTGGGCTGTGTGGGCTGAGCGCTGTGACCGCCGATGGTCGGTAGCCACGAATCCCCGCATCCGCCCCCTTCACCCCTCGGTTCCCGGACAGCTCGGCGCTTCCCCTCCAGGACGGGTCCCCTTTACTGTCCCACGGCGTGTCGGGGCTGTGCTGGGTGCTGTACGTCCTTCAGCTCCAGCGCCGTGCAGCCCCGCCAGCAGCGCCGGCTCGGTGCCCTTGGATACGGGTGTGCCAGGTGGGGCCGGAGCTCTCCGTGGGGCCGGCCTCGGTGTCCCTGCAGGAGCTGGCACGGGGGGCGCAGCCGTCCCGGCAGCCCGCAGCGGGGATGCAGCGCGGAGCAGCCCCGGTGGCTGTCCCCATCCTGCCGGACACGGGGGCCGTGCCGCCCTCCCCGGCCCACAGCACGCTCGGCTCCCCGCTGATGTTTTTGCAAACCTCCGGGGCTGCTTGACCTTGGGAGTTAACTTGTAACGAGGCCGATAAAAGCGGGCGCGGGGGGCCGGGGAGCAGCCGTGCTTTTGCCAGCACCTGCCGGTCCGCGGGCAGCCGGGCTTATCGGGAGACAGCAGGGCGGGTTTGGGGCCGAGAAGCGGAGATCCTCCATCCGACAGTGCCGGGACGGAGAGCCCCGGCTGCTCCCAGCGGAGCGCCGTCCCTGCGCCGCACGGCCCGCTCCGGTCGTGTCTGAGCGTCGCCTCCCTTTGCTCCCGCAGATCCGCAGCTCACCGGGGCAGAGGAGGATGCGGGGAGCCCCGCTGAGCCCAACGCCGTGGAGCAGCAGCTGCTGCCGGAGCTGGACGCCCACGTGGCTGGCACCGTGCGGGCCCTGCAGGACGACATGCGGCGCGTGCTGGAGCGGCTGAGCGAGCTGGAGCTGCTCACCTCCGCGCAGGTACGCGGCACCGCTCCCACGGGTGGGCAGCTCGGGGTGGGCCGGGGGCGGAGCGGGGACAGACCGTGGGTTGTGCCGTATCCTGGCAGGGCGGAGGCCGCCCTCGAATCTGCCCGAGGGCCGAGCGGGGAGCGCTGCCCCCGTGATTCCCCGTTGCCCCGGGTCCTGATCGCGCCGCGGGACGGGGACGCGGTGGCTGGACGGGGTGCCCGGCCGTGCCCCAGAACCCCTCCTGTCTTGCAGGACGCATCTGGGGCCGACCCCGGAGAGCTGCTCGCTGTGCAGGTGAGTGGGCTGGGAGGCAGCGCTGCGCAGTCCCTGCCGACCCGTACTGGCCGTCCCTACGGCTCTGTTGTGACCCCGGCTGTGCTGCTGGGGGCGGTGACCGGGGCTGGGGAGGGGTCCGTCAGCAGGAGAGCGGGAGAGCGGGAGAACTGGAGATGGCTGTGGGGCAGGCAGCAGGGACAGGTGTGAGGAATGCGTCCCCGTGCACTTCTGTCCCCGTGCGCCGCCCCTGACAACAGCGGTGCCGACGCGGTGAGACCCCAGCGGGACGACGGCCACAAAACGGACGGCAGCGCTCGGGGCGTTGGGTGCCGCGCCGCTCTGCCCACACCTCTCCGTGCCCTCTCCAGGCGGAGTCCCCGTGGCCGCTACCCGCGTCCCCGCACACCCTCCTGTTCCTCGTGGCCTGGCCCTTCGTCACCCAGTGGCTGCTGCGGCGCTGGCGGGGCAGGAAGAGGTGACGCGTCCCCATCGCGGCCTCCCGGCGCCCCACGCAGCCGCCACCGTTCCCGGTTCTGCTTCTCCCGCACCGCGAAGGCCGCATCGCCGTCAGCTCAGGGCGGCGCGGCCGCGGGGTCCCGGGGGCCGCTCGGTGCCGCCGAGGAGTGCGGCCGGGCCGGGCCGGCGGGGGGACCCGCGGGGGCACAGACGGCAGCGGGGTCAGGGCGCTGCCAGGCGGGGGTTCAGCCCGGTCCCGCCCCCCCCGGATTAAAGTTGCCTTTTCAGTGCGGTTCTGGCTGTGTGCGCTGCCATGGTGTGTGCGGGGGGGGGGGGGGGGGCACCCCGCGGGGATACCCCACGGCGGCACCGTCCCTTTGTCACCGGGCGGTGCAGTCCCTGCGGGCGCCGAACGAGACCGGGGCGCTGCGGGCCGCCCCACCCGTACGGATCCGGGCCCAGTGCCAGCCGGCCCCCCCGGGTCGGTTCGGTTCGGTTCCCCCGCACGTGACACCGTCGTAGCGCGATGCCATCGGTTGCAGAGGGATCCCCCCGCACCCGGTGCCACCTCTTGGGAGGTGGGAGGCAGCGGCCCACGCACCCCGCGGCGGGTCTCCGTCCCCGGGGCCTCCATTCCCCGCTCCTCACGCTCCAGGTGCTCCCACTACCCCGCCCCCCCCCACCACCCATAAAAAAAGGGACGCGGCGCCTTTAAGATGGGACTCGCTCCGCTCGGGTTTGTTTACATCTCCCTCCGCGCGGCCTCAACCGGACCGCATCACACAGCGGCGGTTCCGTGATTCCTCCGCCCGAACCCCCCCCCCCTTTCTTTCTCTGTTTGCCTCCCGGCTCCGTCCCCCCTTCGGCCCCCCCCGCTCCCGGTGTGGGCTCCGTGGAAGGGTTCCGGGCCGGCGACGCCGCAGCACCGCTCTGTGCCCCTCCGCGCGGCGCGGACTCTTTCGGGCCGTACCAGGGCGGGGCGGGGGGTGCGGAGCGCTGCCCTCATTGCGGCGCTGAAGGTCGCGGAGCCTCGCGCCCGGAGCTCCCCCCTTCGCGCGTGGTACGGCCCCGTCCCGCCCCCTCTCTGCTATTGGCTGAAATGCGCGAGCGACGTTTCGCCTCGCCAATCGGCCCTCTGCCGGCCGAACGGCGAGAGGGCGTGTCTAAGCGATACGCTCCACCCCTCGAGCACGCCGATTGGCTGCGGGGCGGGGCAGGCAGCGCGCCTGCGCGGGACGCGCGCGGCTATATAAGGCGGCGGAGCGGGTGGGGAGCGGCAGTCGGGAGGCGGCGGCGGCGGGTTGTGGTGGTGGCGCGGGGGGGGGAGGGCAGGGCGGGTGCGGCGCGGAGGGAGGAGGAGAAGGAGGCGGCGGCGGCGCGTGCCATGCGCGCGGGGGGGCGGGCCCGGCGGCGTTAACCCCTGTGCGGCCGTGACCCCGCGGCCCGGGGGGACGGGACCGATGTAGCGTCCGTCCGCGCGGGAGCGGAGCGCGCAGCCATGGCCGACGCCGAGAGCGCCCCGGAGGCGGCGCCCGCGGACCCCGAGCCCGAGCGGGGCGAAGCGCAGACGGACGGGGAGAGCGGGCGACTGCCGCCCCCCGAGGAGGCGGCGGCGGAGGCGGCGGCGACGGCGGCGGAGGGCGCGGGGGACCACGAGGCGCGGCCGTCGGACGGCGGCGCGGCGCAGCCCGGGCTGAGGCCGCGGTACCGCGCGGCCGTGGGGCGCGCCCAGGAGTGGCCCGCGAAGAAGAAGCACCGCCGTCGGCCGTCGAAGAACAAACGGCGCTGGAAGCCCTACTCGAAGCTGAGCTGGGAGGAGAAGCAGCAGTTCGACGAGCGGCAGAGTCTGCGCGCCTCGCGGCTCCGCGCGGAGATGTTCGCCAAGGGGCAGCCCGTGGCCCCCTACAACACCACGCAGTTCCTGATGGAGGACCACGACCAGGAGGAGCCCGACCTGAAAACGGGGCTGTACCCGCGGCGCTCCGCCGCCAAATCGGACGATACGAGCGAGGAGGACTTCCTGGAGGAGGCGGCCGAGGAGGACGGCGGCAGCGATGGGATGGGGGGGGACGGCAGCGAGTTCCTGCAGAGGGACTTCTCGGAGACGTACGAGCGGTACCACGTGGAGAGCCTGCAGAACATGAGCAAGCAGGAGCTGGTGAAGGAGTACCTGGAGCTGGAGAAGTGCCTCTCCCGCATGGAGGACGAGAACAACCGCCTGAGGATGGAGAGCAAGAAGCACGGCGAGGCGGCGGAGGCGGCGCGGCTGCTGGAGATGGAGGTGGACCGACTGCGGGCGGAGAACCTGCAGCTGCTGCGGGAGAGGGACGTGCGAGCGGCGGAGGCGGCTCCGGAGTGAGCGACCCTCGGAGCGGAGCCGCGGGACGCGGCGCTCAGCCCTCCCCTTTTGGAGGCGGGTGGGGAGGGGTCGCTGTCAAAGTGAACTCACGATGATGCTCTTTTTTTTCCCCTCCTCCTCGTGTGTGTGTGTGTGTGTGTTTAAACCAAAAAGGAAAAGAAAAAAAAAAAAAGAAGAAAAAAAGAAAAAAAAAAGTGTAAATTGGCCAAAACTGACTATAAAAAAAAAAATATAGAGGTCTAATAAATTTAATTACTTGTAACTGTAACAGCTTCCGTGTGGTTTCTGGGGAGCGTTCGAAGCGCTCTCCCGAGGTTCGGGTCGTTTTCGGGTGCGTTTCGGCCGTTCCGCCGCGGGGTGCGGAGAAACGGAGCTGCTGGCGGAGCTCAGCGCCGCTCTGCACGCACTGGGGCTCCTCCGGCGCTGCTGTGCTCGGTGGGCTCCTGGGCGACAGAGGGGGGCACCGTGCTGCGCTCGGCGTGTACGGCAGGCGCCGCTTACACCTTTCGGATGCGTTAAAAGCTGAAGCGATTCGCTCACCTAAAGGCTCGCTTCGTTTTCCCGTCTCCTCCTCCTCGGGGTGAGGTCGCAGCAGAGCTCCCCAGAAATGCTCTCAGTGCCAGAAGTGGGGCTTTAAAAGTTCTCTTCCAGCACAGGAGAGAAGTTGTGGTGTCAGCAGTGCTGGGCAGCGGCCGAGGGGGGCGGGGGGGGGGGGGGCCGAGGGGGGCGGTCCCCGGTGCTGTACCTGGGGGGGGGGGGAAGGACGGGGAGCTGGGGGGGATGGGGACGGCGAAGGGTGAAGCAGCGCTGGGGCTGAGCCGCTGTTGTGTAACCGAGGGCAGGATGGGCGCTACGGAACGCATCTCGCAGAGGAGGCAGCCCGCTCGGTACCTACGGGGGCAGGTTTATTTCATAACAAACGTCAGCTCCGGGGAAGATGGCGTGGGGCTGCTGTGGGGCTCCAGGCAGGTTCTAACGTAGGCTTGGCCAAAAAATCGGCTCGGGGCAAACGCTGCCACCAGCTGCGGGAAGGAGGACGGGAGAGTACCGCAGGGGTGCTGCCCAGGAGCCTCGCAGTCTCCTTCCCCCCCCCCCTCTGCCATGACACCACCGGGCAGCGGCAGCGCTGGGCTGGCTGCGGGGGCTCTGCCGCCGCTCCGTGCGTTGGAGCGGGCTGAGTTAATTGGGATCTCACTCGTTAGGAGCGGGCTGAGTTAATTGGGATCTCACTCGTTAGGAGCCATCGCTCGGGGAGAGAAGCAGCAGCCCGCTGAGGCCTCCTGCTCCACCTGGAGCCCCGCAGCGCTGCACCGGGAGGACTCGGCTCCTCCTGGGACAGCTGCGTGTCCGACGCCGGCAGCAGCGACCCCGGGCAGCGCGGTGGGCCGCGCAGCACGCAGAGCCCCGGGCACCTGCAGGGGGAGAAACCCGCACAAGGAAACCGTCCGAGAAATGTAGCAGCCCGGCTGTTACTAAGTGATGTCTGCGACCAGCTCAGCGCTCACGCAGGCCGTCCTGCACCCGCTGACCCCAAACTGGTTACATTGAATTCACAGGAACAGCCCCGAATTCATAGGAACAGCCCTTCGCTCCGTTACCTGCAAACGCTTCAGCAACGGCACTGACACGGGAACCTCCCCCCCCACCCGGAGCACCGCTGCTCCCTCCATACCCATCAGCTCCCCGGCCCTACTTTGATTCTACCAACTTTATGCCACATTCTGCTTAACGAAGGAGCCTTAACACGCACTAATTGCTCCTAATCCCCGCCGCGGGGTCCGACCCCACCTCCCGCACTCGGCGGCAGCGCAGACTTCCAGCGCCTGCTGAAGCACGCCGTCCCCAGCGGGGACTGGGATACCCCGCTCAGCCTCCAGCCGCTCTTCAGGCAGGAAGCGCTGCTGCAGCAGCCCAGCTCCCTGAAAACGCTGCTGCAAAAAGGGAAGCCGGCCACTGTAACGGCACGCCAACACTGCAACAGCCAACGTCCGCGCAAAGCGAAACCCGGCTCCTGCCCGCAGCGGCTCCGCAGGCCGGCAGCTTTGGGACGGCCCCACGGCCGCTCCCTGCCCTCCTCACAAGGGCCCGGCTTCGGCACTGCTGCGCTCTGGGAGCTGCCCGCCGGATCCAGCGCCAACCCCAAGGCTTCACTCGCTCCAGTGCCACCTATTCTTTACCCTTAAGACTCTCACTCACGCAGCTGCCCCGGCCATCCCAACGACACTGCAATATAAGCAGGATTCCTTTGTAGAGGGGGATCTCTGGCACTGCTAACCCCGCACAGCGCTCCCATCCATCTGCACCACAGCGCCAGGATCAGTTCAGTCCCTCTGTGGCTTCTCTCCATTCCTGCTCACGCCCCTTTGGAAAAAGCCCACCTCCAACAACCCGGACCAGGTGCAGGGCACGCAGGTCCGCCTAACACTGGATGTTCAGCCGCGGCCTCTATGACACGCAGGGCACCACGGGGTCTTTAGGGTTAGAAAAGGCTTTTAAGATCCCCATCCCGCCCCGCCTGCTGGCGCAGTGCCACGTCCCCACAGCTCCCGAACACCCCCAGGTGACTCCACCACCCCCCCGGCGGCTGTGCCACAGCCCCACCACCCATCCTGATTAGAAATATTTCCTAATATCCAACCTGCTCCTCCCCTGGTGCAACATAAGCCCATCCCTCTCGTCCTATCGCTGTTACCTGGAGCAGAGGCCGACCCCCCCCACCCCCCCTCACCACCACCTCCTTTCAGGGCACTGCAGACAGCAATAAGGCCTCCCTGAGCTCCTCTCCTCCACACTGACCCATCCCTGCTCCCTCAGCCGCTCCCCTCTGTGCTCGCACAGCTCCGTGCCCTTCTCTGCACACCCCAGGGCCTCCGTGTCTTTCTTGCTGGGAGGGGCCCAGAGCCGAACACAGCACCGAGGTACATGGAAATAAAGCTCCCAGCTCAGAAATGCAGCAGTGTCTGACATGCAAAGCTCCGGAGTGCAGGAGCTAACAGAGCAACGCGGGCATTTGTCAGCAAACCTGTTTCAACACGGCATTTTCTTAAAAAGCAAAACAAATCTTCCAGTTGTATAAATGGAAAACAACCCCATTTGCGACTGGCAGGCCCCACGTTTGACAGCAGGACCTACACTCAGAAGCCCCAAATCGTGCTGTTTTACAGCTGAACCAAGTCCAAGCACTGTTATTCCCCCAGTCCTCATTTCCAGTGCGCAGAGCAATGTCTGCAGCCCCAGGTTGGGGCTCTGTGGAGCACGATGGGGTCGGGGGGCTCCAGGCTGCCCCAGGGCTGGGTGGGGCTGTGTCAGGCTCTGGGGGGGATGTGTGGGTCCGTGTTGGCTGTGGGGGGTGGGGGTGGGGGGGCCCTGCAGCACTTCGGGGACCTGTGACCCCAAGACGAGTGATACTGAGGGTTATGTTCTCGGGGGGTTAAATTTGGGGATCATTTCTCAGATGCGGAGCATTAAAGGCACGCTGTGTCACTGTGTGGCTTTCTGTGTTTCTAAACCGAAGCATCACTTTCACTACAAAAATGCGCCGTTTCCCCCCACGCTGAGCCCACCGGGGTCGCTCAAACACCGCTGCTCCCCAGCACAGACCCAGCTCACAGTTTTCCTACCACAATGTCTGCAACCCCTCCCGATTCCCAAGTGAGGCCCAGGACCGGCACCCTCCGCCGCGTTTCCCTCAGCCACGGCCTCCCCCAGAGCTGCGGCCTTCCCGGGGCCCTCCCCGCCCCACAGCCCCGCACTCCTGAGGGGAACGGCCGCACCGCGCGGGCCTCCGGCCGCTCTCCTCAGGACTCAACACCGGAGGGAGCCGCTCCCCCGCGCTCCCGGCTCGGCTCAGAGTCCCATCGAAGTCCCCGGCCGCTCACCAGCCCCGCAGCAGCGGGCAGCGAGGCCTGGCGCGAGCCCCCACACACACAAAATGGCGGCCGAGCCCTCACACCGCCCGCTCGTCCGCCATAGCCGCCGCCTCGTCCCGCTCGCCTTCCAACCAATCAGGAGCCGCCGTACTGCTGCCGGACATGGCGGCGGAGCCAATGGGAGGGAGAGGTGTAAAGGAAGGGGAGGGGGCGCGCTTCCGCCGCGAGGGTTTATGGGAGTTGTAGTCCTATGCCGCGGGCGGGGTGAAGGGGGCTGTACTTCAGCGGACTTGTTGCCCCATGATGCCGTGCGGCCCACCCGTGGGACTCTGCGCCTGCGCGCTGTGGGTTGCCGTGGCGACGGGTGCGGGGCCTGCGGCCTGCTCCGGGCCTAACGCCCCGTGGGAGCTCCGCGCTGTGCCTGTCTCCAGCTCCGTCCGGGAGATCCACCCACGTATCGAAACACACAAAAAAAATTAGGGTTACAAAGACGGGGAAGGGATCGAGGGCACGGCTGTGAGGAGCACTGAGACCCTGCGGTGTGTTAGGCCCTGGGCAGAGGAGGCTGAGGGAAGGCCTCATGGCGGCCGCAGCTCCTCTCAGCGCACACTGAGCAGTTGGAGCAGCAGCAGAGCTCCACGGGGCTCCCATTGCCAAACCTTCTTCCCTCACCATTGTGGTTCCTAGATACCAGTTGCCAGTTTTAAGTTCCCAGCTCCCATCTCCAGTTTCCTGTTCCCATCTAACAGCTCCCATTTCTGAGCTCTTAGGTCACAGTTCCCAGTTCCAAGCTCCCAGTTAAAGTTTCCATTTCCCTGGTCCCAGTTCCCCGTTCCCAGCTCAAAAAGTTACGAGTTCCCAGTTTCCAGCTCCCAAATCACACTTGCTAACAGTTCCCACTTCCCAGCCATTTCTACCTCCTCTTTCAAAGCCCTCTGCTCCTCATTCCCAGTTCCCTTTCACCATTTCCCAGCTCCCAGTTCACATCTCCCAGTTCTCAACTTTGTAATCACATTCCGTAGCTCCCAGCTCAGTATTCTTTGTTCTGAGCTCCCAGTTCTGAGTTCCTGTTCTGAGATCCCAGTTACCACTTCCCAGTTACCAACTCTTCCCAATCCCTTGCTCCCAGTTCCCCGCTCCCGGTTTCTAGTTCCCACCCCACAGTACCCAGAACCAACCCCTTGCTCCAGTTCCCACTTCTCAGATCCCAGTTCCTAGCTCCCAGCACCCAGTCCTAAACTCCCAGTTAACACTTATTCCCAGTTCCCAGATCCTGCTTGGTGTCCCCAGCCAAAGTGTTCCTGCTGTGTCCCAGTGTCCCTGAGTACCTCCTGTGTCACCCGTGCCCCCTCTGCACCCCCAGGTCCTCTGAATCCCCCCAACATCCCCCTATGTCACCTCATGTCCCGTGTGTACTCCATGTCCCCCTGCATGTCCCAGGGCCACCCACCTGTCCCTGGGTCCTCCCAGGTCCCCGTGGCTTCAATGTGTCCCCATTCCCAGTGTCCTCAGGTCTCCCATGTGTGCCCCCCCCCCATGTGCTCTGTGACCCTCATGTTGCTCACATACCTTCCATATCCACTGTGTCCTCTATGTCCCTTGTGTCCCCCCACATGTCCCCCATGTCTCCCCACATAGCCTTGTCCCCTGAGTCTTCCATGTACCCTACATCCCTGCACATCCTCCTCATGTTCCCTGTCTCCTTCATGTCCCCTGTGTCCCCCTACATGCTATCCACATCCCCTGTATTCCTGTGGTTTCCACATGTCCCTATGTCCTCCTTGTCCCCAGTGTCCCTCAAATGTCCCATGTCCTCTCCATGTGGCACTGCCCACCAGTTCTGGGTGCTGCCCCAAGGTGGGTGGCCCTGTTGTGCAGCACTGTGGCTGTGGGGCAACGATGACAGATGTTGGCCCCTGTGGGACCTTGAGTGACGGACACCCGAGCAGGGCACCACAGTGATGGGCACTGTGAGCAGGCTGAGTGCTGCAGAGGTGTTTTTGTAGGTCCTACGAATAAACAGGCAGCTTCTCTTTAAATCCACCTAGCATTCAGCACAAAGGAGGAACCTGAAATGGGGTGGGGGACATAGGGCTATGTAGGGGGGACAAGAGACTTGGGAGGAAGAGCTGGGATTGCACACCCGGCCCCAGGACTCCACCAAAGATCCCTGGGCATCCAAATCTCACAGTGGGCATTTCTGCAGCTCCTCGGGGCTCATCCTGCACTCAGCTCTTAAAAGCTTTGGGTTTTCTCAGGGTTCAGATGAAACTGGTGGTGTAGGGCACCCCCAGCCCCCAGGGGAATTAAGGTGTGGGGGGTGGGGGGGGTGATCTGTTTCACCAGAGAGCTTTGGCTTTTTTTTTCCAGAGCATTTTGTTTTTTGCTGGGATGAGCACGAAGACAACACTGACACCCGGCAGCTGTGGGTTCCGATTGTGCCCTCGGGTGCTGCACAGACCCCATTCCCTGTGCTGCGCAGCACCTGACAGCCTCACTCTGCCCAATTTTGTCCCTTTCCATCCCCTTTCTGCCCCACGCTGAGATGCAGGAGGCGGTGCAGCACAGCACGGTCTAAACCCCCAAACCCTCCTGAACGGGACCAAACCCCAGAGCGAGGATGCTGCAAGGAATGAGGTACACAGGCGAGGGTCTCCACCACCCCTCACCCGCTGCAGCAGCTCTGGCCTCTCCTCTGTCGTCCCCTACGCGTCCTACATGTCCCCGGCGCGCCGTGCTGTGTCCCAGCAGGGTCGATATTGCAGCGGGAGAGCGGTGAGGTCGTGTCACCGTCCCCAGGCCATGGGCTGTGTGAGAGCGTGGACGCGGTGGCTCTGCCACCCTGCTGGGAACATTGTCCCCGTGGACTTTGGGCGCTTTGGGAGTGGCTGGCAGAGCCCCGTATCGCTTCTGTCCCAACAGCACCAGTGAGAACCAGAGCAGTGCCACGACCCCATAGAGGCACCGCAGGTAATGGGGTGACGTCCCATGCGCTGCAGGGAGGCTGCGACACGGGGCTGCCCAAAGGGGTGGGACCTTCTGCAGCGCCTCGGCCACATCCCCAGGTCTGGAGGCAGCTCTGTGGGAAATCATTGCGTCGTTCTGATTTTAAAGCAGGGGAAACCGAGGCACAGTGTTTTCAGAGCAGCTGCGCAGCCTGCAGATCCCTTGATCCTGGGGGGAAGAGGCTGGAAAACCCCATTTTTGCTTCAAAGCAGCAGAGTTCAGAAGCAGGGAGTGGTTTTGCAATGCTCTGTTCCAATTCATCCCAGCTCACTTGTGGACATCAGAGTGGTCACAGCCTGGGATGGGCACAGGGACAGCAATAGATCTGATGGGATATTGGCTGCAAGTGAAGCTGGGGGAGCAGGTGTGGGTACTTAGGGCCATTGTGGGAACCCACCTGTGGGTGGGGATGAGGTGGTGCTGCTGCAGGATTTAGGTCCTGCAAGGCTCTGGGATGGGATGTTGGCTGGTGTGAGGCTGAGGGCTTTGCTGTGTGGTGAGGTGTGAGCTCTCTGCAGTGCACTGGGTGGCTTTAGCTGGGGTTTCACTAGCTGGGATCTGAGTCCAAAGCCCTGAGTGGTGCCTACTGGGGTATTTGGGATTGCAGTGCTGGAGCTGCTTTGGGGGTGGCTGCCAGGCAGCTCAGTGTTGATGCTGGTGGTTGTTTTTCCCCAAGTACGGAAATGCTCTGGGAAGGAAGGGGAGGGCTGTTCCCTGCAAGAGCGATGCTCCAGCTGTGCCTGGAGCCTGGCTGGCGCTTTGCCCTGAGATGTCCCCATCTAGGCTATGTGGCTGCTGTGATCCCCAGTGCCAACTCCAGCATCACCCTTCCTTCCCAGCTCACTTGTGACTCCGGTGGCTCAGCAGTGACCCGGAAGGACTAGAAGGACTGGGGGCCTGTGGTGGTGGCTTGGGATACAACGGGACCAGGTGGTGACAGGTCAGCACTGAGGGTCTGGGTTTGGGTGCCACTGTGCAGCACCTGGGGGTGTCTGTGCTCTGGCCTTTCCCCCTCGTTATGGGCAGGCTTGAGAAGGGGACTTGCCTAAGGAAGCAGCTCCTCTGCCCTAGAAAAGCAGCTTTTCCTGGGGATTTCCTGGCTGCTGCAAGCTGGAGCGCATGAGGCTATAGCTTCTTGCCTAAGGCAATGGGGGTCCTAGAAAGAGACTGTTCCCATTTGAGGGAAAAGGGGGTGCTGTTTTAAAACTGCTTCCTACCTCTGCAAATAGCAGCTTGGAGTCTTCCTGATGTCTCTCCTGGTGAAGGTGCAGGGCCCTGCAGGACATCACTGGGGGCTGCGTGGGGCTCTCCCCATGTGTTCAGCCTTGCTTCTTCACCATGCAGATCCCAAGGAGCAGGCAGAGGGGTGTCGCTGCCTCACCCACCACACCAACACTGCATCCAGCATCCGTCCTGACTGTGCTAGCGCCTTGACAGGGGCCGGCAGCACCGTGATGTCTCAGGCAGAAGGT
Organism: Alectoris magna; assembly: GCA_030625065.1. Classification (NCBI taxonomy): domain Eukaryota; kingdom Metazoa; phylum Chordata; class Aves; order Galliformes; family Phasianidae; genus Alectoris; species Alectoris magna. The sequence continues at coordinate 2,809,562 of CM060577.1, forward strand.
ACACACTGTCCTTGGTCTGCCCAGGGAGCGGCACAGCTGCAGTGCTGTGTCCCCAGCACTGGGCTCACCCCCACATCAGCGCTCGTTTCCTGTTCTGTTCAGTGCTTTAGCTGTGTCCCTACAGCCCTTCTGACCACCCCCTCTGTTCCCATCAGCAGGCGAAGAGGATTTTGAATGCTGTGATGTTGTCATTAACAGCCATGATAAGGTTTTGGATTTGTACATACAGCTGGAGAAGCTCGGAGAGTAAGTAGGGGTCCTACAATCCCCACCAGCTCTGAGCTGTAGCGTCTGCCTGTGGGGGGGATGAGAGGTGGTGGTGATGGGGACAGCTCCTCTATCCCTCCTGCTTGCTCTGTTCCAGGGGCAAGTTTGGGACCGTGTACCGGCTGCAGGAGAAAGCCACAGGCAAGATCCGGGCTGGGAAGTTCTCCCGGACGCGGACAGCCAAGGAGAAGCAGGCAGCTCGGGCTGAGGTGGAGCTGATGAACCTGCTGCATCACCCGCGCCTCGTGCAGTGCCTCGCTGCCTTCCAGGGTCCCACGGAGCTGGTGATGGTCATGGAGTAGTGAGTGTAGGGCACTGCGGATGGTGCTGGGGTGGGTCTCTGTGCCCAGGGATGGTGGCATGGAACGCAGGGTGGTTTGGGAACCTGCAGGCCCCTGTGTGGTTCCCAGCGCCCTGCATGCACCTGCAGTGTGGCTGGCGGGGAACTCTTTGAGCGCATTGTGGACGATGACTTCGAGCACACAGAGCCCAGCAGCACCCAGTACATGCGGCAGATCCTGGAGGGGCTGCAGTACATGCATGGCCAGGCTGTCGTCCACCTCGACCTCAAACCTGAGAACATTGTCTGCGTCAGCCCAGGCAGCCACTGGCTCAAGATCATCGACTTTGGCCTGGCGCGGAAGTTGGGTGAGTGAGGGGGAGGGGGAGGGCCTGGTGACAACAGGGTGCTCCAGGGAGATCTGTTCCAGCGGGGTGCAGAGGCACGTGCTGGGTTCAGCTGGGCTGCCCTGGGGCTGCCTGCCCATGAGCTCCATCTCATCTGCAGCTCCGGACACCCCTGTGAAGGTGCTGCATGGAACCCCTGAGTTCATGGCTCCAGAAGTGGTCTCCTTTGAGCCTGTGGGGCTTGCCACAGACATGTGGAGCGTCGGTGTCATCTGTTATATCCTGTGAGTGGACCGCTGGGGACAGCAGTTGCTCAGGAAGGGGCTGAGCCGTCCCTTAAGTCCTCTGTCCTCTCTTCAGGCTGAGTGGGGAGTCCCCCTTCCAGGGAGACAATGACATGGAGACACTGAGCAATATCACAGCTGCCCGGTGGGAATTTGAGGAGGAGATATTCTCAGACATCTCCCAGCAGGCCAAGGACTTCATCAGCCAACTGCTGCAGAAGGATCCTCGGTAAGATCCAGGTGTGGGGTGAGTCCCCATGGTTAGAGCTGGATTTGCGGGTGTGAGGAAGATGAAGGGTGCAGACGCTCAAGCCCAGGGATGAACGGGGGAAGGTGCAAAGCCTTCTGTGCTGAACAGACAAAGTGGTGCCCAGAGCCACACCAAGGGCCAGAGGGCAGCCCCCAATCTGTATCCATCCCTAGCTGCCGGCTCTCCAGCCCAGGGGCTCTCCAGCACCCCTGGCTACAGCAGCCCCTGCCCAGAAGCATGAAGGCACTGCCAAAGGAGCGGATCAAGCAGTTCCTGACCCGTCGGAAGTGGCAGGTATGTGGGGCAGGCTGTGCCTGGGGGACAGTGGAGGGCATGAGGGTTCCAGTGAGTTTCAGTGCTCTTTTCCTTCTCTCCAGAAAACCGGCAAAGCCCTGCTGGCCATCAACAGGCTCACGCTGCTGTCCCAGAACCAGGACAGGAGAGCATCGGAGATTCAGGATGAGGAAGGTGATGGTGCTGAACCATATACCCATAAACCCCAGTTATCTCTGTTACGCCACCCCCACTGCCTTGTGCTCCCTGTCAGTTTCCCCCGCCTCTGCTCTGGCTGCCCTGTATTGCTGAACATGCTGGGCACGTCCCCAGTGTGGAGCTTCTGCCCTGGGCCAGCTTCAGTGCCCCAAAGCTGTCTCATGCCTTCAACCTGAGGGGCCAGCTCTGCTGCAGGCTTAGAGCAGGCACGTCCTGTGCTGCAGCACTAGGACCTGTACATGATCCTGATCTTAGGGATCAGCTCCTGCTCCCTACAAGTGTCACACAGGTTCCTCCAGCAGCAGAAGAGGGTTGCATGCAGCTGGCTCCTCACTGCTCTCTGTCCATCTGCCCACAGACTCATGCTGCAGTGCAGAGGAGGACCAAGCCTGTGGGTCTCTGCCCCAGAGAGATCCCAGCTCGTCAGAGCCACCAACAGGTGAAGAGGACAACGGCAGTATGGAGGCTGCAGGCAAGGTCTAGCACAGTGCTGCTGTGCTTCCCCCATGCCACAGAGGAGCTGGTAAGGGGAAGAAGAGTCACCAGGACAAAGCCTTCTCCAGGCCTGCAGTTTGTACCATGACTTCCCCAGCCTGTGGTAGGTGCCCTGTGCTGGTGTAGGGACAGGTGTGTCTTTTGTCCCAGCAAGGAACTGGTGCTCCTGTCTGCATGGCTGCCTGGACTGGGGCTGCGGCCTGGATCTTCTTGCTGTGTATTTTGTGAGCCTAATAAAGCACTGAGGATCTCTTGCTACCTGTGCTGCTCCTTCCTCCCCAGATCACAGGGTGGGGGGAGAAAGCTGTGCAAAGCTGTTCCAGCCCTTTATGGGCTGGTACCACTCTCATCACCCAGTGCTACCACGGCCTCAGGAAGGAGGCTGGCTCTGTGTCCTAGGGCCGGGACTGAGCGGGGATGGCTTTAGCAGCATCTCTGAAATCCACCCTCAGGAAGCATCTTCCCTCTGAGGGTGGGGTAGCACTGTGCCCTGGCTCTGTCCTCACGGCACTCTCCCGTCAGGTATGTATACAAATGGAGAAGATCCCTTGCACCCTCTCTTTTTTAGGCTGAACAGCCACAGATTTCTCAGCCTTTCCTCTGAGGAGCTTCAGACCCTTTGAGTCCCTTGTTGGACTCTGATCTGCAGACTTGCTGAGGATACTCTGTGCCCCATCATCCAGATCATTAACAAAGATGCTGAGCAAGTCTAGACCTAGCACTGATTCCTGGAGTACGCTGCTAGTTACTAACCTCCAACTAAACCTGGCACTGCTGCTGTCCATCCCTTGGGCTCTGCTATTCAGGCTGCTTTCAATCCAGCTCCTATCTCCCATCCAGGCCACACAACAACAGCTTGTTTACATGCCCTATAGGGCACAGTGTCGAAGGTCTGACTGAAGTCTACCAGATCAGCAGCATCCAATCTCAACAATTCTTATCAATGTACCCTAGGAACCTCCTGGATTGTTTAGGTGCTTCTGTGCTGTCCCCTCCAAGGGCTCCCATGAAGGACCAGGGACTGAGAATGTGAGGCTGCTGCCACCTGCCTGTAGAGGGCCTCGTCTGCTTGTCCTTACTGCTCAGGTGGCCTGGGGCAGGCACCCATCACAACAGCAGCTCTACCCAGCCTCTTTTTAACCCTAACATGTGAACTCCTGGTTTGCTCCTCCTCCATCCTCCCTTATGTGGAGAAGAAGCAATCCAACCTCATCCTTCCATCCTGTCATTCTTAGAGAGCCTACGTTGCTCTGTTGCAACGCTCCAGCTGTGGGAGCCATCTCCCCTGACCTCTGTGATCACAACAGGGTCATAGCCCTGCACCTGCAAGCACATCTCTAATACGCAGTGTTTATTCCCCATACCATGAGCAGTAGTGTGGGGGCACCTCAGGCTCCCCAGCATGCTGAGCTTCTTGTAAGAGGTTTGGGGGCACTCCCCTGTGCTCACGTGAGTGCTTAAAGTAAACCTGCTGAAGCTTCACAGTGTTGATTTTGTGATTCTCTCCCTGTCACAGGATCTCCTGCCCTTTGTTCAGTAACTCTGTCCATTGCTCTCTTCTAGGGCTGCTGCTTCCTCCCCTTCTCCTGTTCTCTTAGTTTAAAACCTGTCTTATGCATTCAGCCACCCCTGGGGGTTCTGGTCTCCTAGTTTTTGTGCTAACTCTGTAGCCAGCAGAGACTGAGGGGGCTCAGAAACCGCAGTGTGACCTCAAACTTCACCCTCAGGTGGCAGGTTAGGTAGAAATCAGGATTTGGAAGCAACAAGCTGGAAATGTCCTCATCTTTTTGTGCTCCTGGTGGTGCTGAGCAGGCTCTGGAGAATAGCTGGCTGCTGCACTCCTCCTCTGTCCCAGTAAACCCACCCTCCCTCCTGCTCATTTCAGCAAATGCTGAAGCTGGAGAGCTTGCAAAAGTGCCCTGGTCTGAATGGTGCAGCCCTGTGTGCACTGTTGTAGTGAGGCTGTGCCAAGTAATGCTTGAGGCACGCCTGTACCCCTTCCTCTCTTCCTCCGCCCACTGTGTCTCCCCAGGCCTTTCCTGCTGCGTGCTCCTTGAAGCTGGAGGCGAGGCCACGAGGGATTAAGAGGCAAGCATTATTTTTATCAAAGAGAACCGAATCCACTCGCTCCCAGCTACTGCAGAGATGTGTGTCTGGGGGCTCTGACACGGCATGCTCACATGACACAGATGGAAGGGAAACCAGCTCTCAGAACTGCTGCTGAACGGGCGACAAAGAACCTGCTTTCAGATAATTCGCTGTTCCCTTTAGAAGGCCCGTGGTCACCGTGGCAGGAGGCGCCTGCGGCAGAATTTGCCATGCTGCAGCAGCCCCCAGAAAGGTGAAACGAGCTCAGGTGTCTGCAGACCCTTGTTTGGAGGATTTCATAGCTCTCAGCTGCTCTTCTCTCGGACTAATAGGAAAGGATGCTGTGACCTTCCTGTTTTGCTATCATGGTGTGGACCCTCTTGACGAAACGGTCTTATCAGCACACAGGCCCAGCTCATATTTTTGTGGCAAGAACCTGTTCCTGTTAATAATATCAATTCCTGACAGCTGCTTCTGCGTACATTTGCCCATGGGAAGCCAGTAAGAAGGAAACTACTGTGGTACTGCAGGGTTCAAGCACACTCTGCCCAGGATTTGTCTCCCTCTTTCCCTTGTAAACAACAGATGCATTGCAGGAAAGAGAATCCAGGAGGATTTGGGAGCTGGTGCACACACAGGCCTACACTCAGAGCACAGGGCAAACTTTATGGTGAGCACCCCGTCTGAGTCCTCTTTTGGTGATACCATTATTGCTGCTGTGTATGCTGCAGGTCATTCCCAGCAAGAATTCCAAATACGGCTCTTCAAAGACTGTGTCAGGCAACTCCTGACAGAGTTCATCTACTTGCTGCCTTTTTCCGTAAGCGACATTTTCAGCAGCAGAAGTGAACTCACTGCTATGCAGAACCTGGTAAGAATCTGTGACAGCCACACTTTTCATTCCCGACGATGGGTTCTGGCCGAATTCACAAGTCGTTCTGGTTTTGAGGTGGAGGAGAAGCTCCCAGAAACGTACAAACAATCATTCTGTATTCTGTCTGTGGTATTTATCTTCCATTCCCAGTGAAACAGAGGCACTGAAGAACCCTTTTCTCCTCCATTACTCCTCCAAGTGCTTTTCTTGATGCTAGCATACATCATATCCTAATTTCCACCCATTAGTATCATCTGTTCTGTGTTTTCTTCATTACGCAGACTCTGGCTGATCTAAACTCACACGCATCCCATGGGAACCAAGCAGAATGCCGTCAAGCTGTGGATGATAAGCAAACACCAACTTACATATAATCAATCCCTTGATGAGCTATTTACCATGTGACATTACCAAAATATTTCTCATTGGGAACTATGTTTATCTCAGTCTGTTTTTCAAACTACCCACAGCCCTGAAAATTCACATCCTGGTGTTCAGATACGAGCTTTCTCTCTATCATCTTGCCTTTTGCTTCAGGATTGCCTGTACTTGACGCTGCAAACATTAATTTACTTATAGGAGCTGATTTATCTACAGAAGCCTGTGTCCTCCAGCATACATTTCATCCCCTTCCACTGCTTCCTGTGGCTTAACACAGAACAATGAACGCTTGTCAGGGAAAGCAATAGACTAAATGAAGAGTGGAGTTATACCTGGAACTCATTACAACCACTGAGAAATTCAGCAGCACTGAAAATAGAAATCCAATCTCAGCTCTTGCGAGGAAAGGAATTAATAAGTGATCCTTCAGTGGAGACTGACTCCCTCTGGTTTACCTTCGCTTCAGCCACACCACTTCAGGGCACCGACACCAATCACTGGATGCTTCCAGCAAGGTGGGAGAGTGGCGCAGCTGGAGAACCTCGCTAAGTGGTTCTCTTCCTTATTCTTCGGTCCAGCTCCTCAGAGGTTTGCAAGGTCAGCTGCTTGAACACCCTCAAGGTTCTGGATCTCAGTCTGAACCAAGCATTAAGGAATAGCTCCTGTTTACTTTGGGTTGCAGAATCCAGGCATAAGAATGCTTATTCAGACCAACAAATATCCCTTGGGCAGCACTAGAATCAAGGAATACGATGATATTTCTTTGTGGAATCTCTCCTCCTGCAAACTCGGGGCGAGGGGAATCTGGAAGTGTGATTTGTGATTTCCTCTTTGGGTATTTTGCTGAGAGCCGAACTGAATTAAGAAAACAAACATAAGACTGAGGTGAACCTCAATGTAAAAAAAATAGCACTGGGCAAACACTGAAGATCCTCTGAATACATCACTTCCAGAACGCTCTCTGAAGGACTGTTACACCAGGAAGTGCACAGCTACCAACCCACCGGGAGTGTCAGATAAAAGCCTTCGCGTATCGCTAATAAAATACCACAGGAGTGGTGAGAAGGCAGGCAGAATGTCAGAGCTCGGATGCAAAGGCACTTAAATAGTGACAGAAAGTGTAAGTAACAAGGGAAGTGGCGATGAAAAGAACATCAGTAGTACCTCAATCGCAAGGCCCAGATGGGCCTTACTATGTTTTATGATTGCAGATTCCTGAAACAGACGATCTATTAGTAAATTACCTCACTGTAATACTTTATCAAGTCAAGCTCGATGCAGAGCTCCATCCCCTTCTGACAGCAGCCGCGCCCAGAGCCACTCCCCACACGCGCCAACATGGCGGCTCCCAGGTGGCACCACAGGCCACGAGCCTCGGCCGCGCCCCATATTCTCGACGGGATTGGCCAGCTCCCGAGTGACCCAACCAATGAAGAACCTCGCGCCTCCCGCCACCACTCGACCCCGCGGCTCTGAGGCCTTATTGGTTGCGGGGCCTCCAATGAGTGCCCGCCCCCCGAGGCCCCGCCCCCCCGGAGCCTGTCAGTGCCCGCCGCCATTTTGGCCCAGGCCTCGCAGCTCGACGCCGCCTTTCTCCGCCTTTGCTCTCGATGGGTTCCGCTTCTCCCAGGGCTCCCGGGGCAGCTCGGCCCCGGGCTGGTCCCGCTGAGCCCTCGGTGGACGTGAGGGAAGCGTCATCTGAAGGCACAGCGGCGAAGCTGAGCCCGGTGGCGGGCGACGGGCCGCCCCTCAGGCCGTGGTGCTGCGCTGTTCTCGGTCCCGAGTGGATGCGGCTGAGGTTGCACTGCGCGCCGGGGCCGGGGGAGGGCAGCAGGCGGCTGCGTTCTCCGAGCAGCCGGCCGAGCTGCTGCTGCTCCGTGCTGAGGTGAGCGGCACGCCTGGCCTTCCTGGTACCTGGAAGGTACCAGAGCCGGGGCCGCCGTGTAGAGCTGTGCCACCGCCCTGCGCAGAGCTGTGCCGCTGTGTGCGGCTCTGTGTCACGCTGACAGCTCAGCCCTGCAAGTGGTGGCTTCCAGGGCCCAGGTTATACCCCAGCTCACGTGAAACGCTGCTCTGTGCAAAAGGGGCGCAGCTCAGTGCCCCCCAGTGCACAGCCCTCGCTTGATGCCGTGCTGCCGTTGCTCTCCTCCCGCCGTCTCAGCCCTCCCCATGGCCAGGAATTGGGACCACGGGCCTCATCTCTGCTTCTCCTGGTGGTTGAGGCTCTCATCTTTCCCCTGTGTCACCTTCCTGCTCTGCCCTGGCCAGCACGCAGCTGTGCTGGCATTTGGCCTTGACATGGGGCAGCCCTCAAGGGGTGCCACTTCTCCTTGGTGTGGGGCACCCCGCAGCCAGGGGAGCCCTCTGGCTCTTTGGGGTTGCAGCCTGGCCCAGTGGGCAGCCCAGGGCCCATCCTTTTCCGTGCTGGGTCTCCTGCACAGGCAGACTCTGTTCTTGCCCTGTACCCAGCTGGGATCAAGGCGAGCAGATCTGTTCAAACAGGATCTTAGGGAATTGCATGCAAAATATTTAGTGAAATGATGAAATATTTAATGAAACTAAGATATTTAAACCGCAAAGTCAAGCTCTGGAATGTCAGAATGCACCGTAATGTGGGTGACCCCAATTTCTGTGTGTCTGTGAGCTGCCTGTGGCTCCTCTCAGGCCTCCCAAGGCACAGAGGATGGTGCTCAGTGTGAGAAGGGTGCAGCAGTGCATCAAGGTTGGGTCAGGAACCTGTGGCAGCTGCCTCCTGCCAGCCTTCCCCTGGACACGTCACACATCCCCGTGTGGGATCTGGGGTTTGCAGAGGGTGGGAATGCTTTGAGGCCGTGTGGTGAGGGTAACAATCCCTGCTTTGCTGCAGAGGTTGACAGAACAGGTCTGGTGCATTCTCCCAGCACACAGGCCTCTGGAGTGGCAGGTGGCTCGCCCTGACACCTCGGCAGGTGACCAGGCACACTTTGCAGAACAGGAGATGCTGCGACACCCAGGCAAACACAGAACCAGCATCGGAGCCCGTGTGGGTGAGTGGGGCTGTGTGGGGCTGCTGGGCCTTGGCACACATCGGGGGGGTCCTGGACTCTGTCCTTACATGGCCCTCGGCAGCTCTTTATCTCCATCTCTCTTATCTGGAATAATGTGCTCGTGTAATGGCAGCTTTTCAGAACTACATTCATTGATGCCAGTACAGCAGGAGCCACGAGGAGATGAATTGCTCCTCGCTCTGCCAGGGCCGTCAGGAAGCAGGAGCTGCATGTTAACGGGGTGAGAACAGCTGCCTCATCCTCTCCTGCATCCTCTACCGAGGGCAGCGGGTAGTTCTGTGCCTGCTACGGGCAGGTGTCCCCACACAGAGCGCCCTGTCAGTGCTGCCAGCTCCTGGGGAGGCACCTCCAGAGCCGGGATGGGGCGCTGGGCGGTGTCACAGCGCATCTCTGATCCACCAGCACAGCTGCCTGCCATCCATCCATGCGCCAGCCCTGAGGCGTGCCGGTGCCGCCCTTCCCGGGGCTCCATCCCTGCCGCTGGGGATGCTCAGAGCCCTGCCCAGAGGTGCGATGAGTTCGCTCAGCCTCAGTTCGCCCTCCTTTGGCAGCCGGGGCGAAAAGAGGAAGAGAGGAGGGCCCCCAGCCGTCCCCGCTGCCCTCCCCAGCCCCATCTGCCTCCCTCCTTCCCTTCCTTACAAAAACATGATTAAAACGAAACCAAACTCGAGGCGCAGCCCACCGCCGTGCAGCCGTGGGCTTTGGGACCCTGGAGCCGGGCTGCGGCAGAGGGCGGCAGGTGCCGGGGCTGCGGCGCGGGGCTGTGGGGCACGGCGGCCGGTAGGGACCGGGACGCAGCGGAGCCCTGCCCGCGGGGCGGGGGTGTAGGCGGGGGGAGGCGTTTGCGGCTCAATAACGCCCAGGAGAAGTTGCAAGCGGCGAAGAGAGACAGAGAAGGGGAAAAAACACCCCGACACTCACCCGCCCCATCCCTCCTGCAGCTCCGCTTCCTGCCCAGCCCAGCTCACTGCAGCGTGACCGCTCCGCTCCTCTCCATCCCCGGCACCCCGGGCACCCCGGGCCCGGCGGCAGCGCCATGGGCAACGCGGCCGGGGGCATGGAGGGGGCTGCGGCCCGAGAGAACCGAGACCCCCGGGCTCCGGGCCCCGCCGCTCTCGCCGCCGCCGCCGCCGCCACCCCACCGCGGCCGCCGCCGCCCGCCCGGCAGCCCATGCCCGCCGCGGACGAGCTGGAGGAGCGCTTCAGCCGCGTCCTGGTGAGTCCTGGAGAAGCCGCAGTCCTGCCCGGGCTTTTCTCTGTGTGTTTCCCCCCCCCCCCCCATCCCCCTTTCCCATCCCCGCGGCGTGGGCCGTCTCCTCCCGTTGCTCGCGGGGACTGCCAGCGGGATGCCCCGAGCTCCGCGCTGCCCGCTCGGGTGACGCTGTCCTCGGCCTCGGGGATGCTCCGCAGCCGCGGGGATGGGGCTGAGGAGCCGGCGGCAGGCCCGGAGCTGGCAGCGCGTAGCCGGCGAGCAGTGCCAGCCGTGCACGCTGCAGCGAGCCGGTGCTACAGATATCAACCTGCCTCGCTCACCTCCTCCCCTGCTCCTCCCCGGCGCATCCCGGCAGCGCTCTCCCTCTCCCCCTCCCTCTCTCTCCGTCTCAGCGCTGGGATGAGGACTGGGCAGATCGGCCCCAGCCTCGCTGCGTGGTCTGGAGCAAACCGCCGGCTGTCCCGTGCCGTGGGGCGGTAAACCCGCCGCGTGCAGCCCCGCAGCCCCACGAGGCGCTCGGGTAGGCAGAGAAGGAGGTGAGCTGAGTGCCGGGCACCAGCAACTCTGGATTGAGCTGCTGGCCCCTTCCCTCTGTCCTTGGGAGGGGAAGGATGGCCGTGACCTTCGCTGTACAGCTGTGCTGGACGCGGTCCCCGTGCCTGTGCCTTCCCCCGCACGCAGCGATGTGGCCTTTTCCTCCCTCTGCAGCTCTGGAGGGCGGAGGCGAGAGCAGCAGCAGACTCGCCCCGCAAAGCCCCGCACGCCGGGGAGCTGGGGCACACTCTGAAGGTCGTGCTCCTGTGTCATCAAAAAGCTCCACGGCAAAGTCAGATCGGCAATGCACCGAGAGCAGGGAAACATTTTCCTGCTTTCACATTTGCTGCTTTAATCCCCTTATCCCCTGCAGCGAGCCCATGTGCTCACCTGAACCGGTGCAGGAGCAGCAGCCCGGCTCCGGCTGCAGGCACGGCTCCGGCGGCTGCCGTTACACAACGAGGGCCGGAGCAGCACCGGTGCTGTGACCTGAGATGCTCCACAGCGTGTGTGTGGCCTCGTGGCAGCCAGGACCCGCCGGCCTGGCCCAGCACAGATTATTTACAGGCTTTTCCGCCGTGCAGCAATTACAGGAGGATTACTGGGGACAGGCATCGCAGCTGAAGTGTCTGCTTTGCCTGCAGACACAGGCTGTGACTCCTCTGCATCTATTTTGGCTTGCTGTCACTGCAGAGGGATCACGGCAAAGGGCTCTGCAACGCGGGGTCTGGGTGGTGCTCCTGGGACCCCCGGGATGGGGCTTTGCAGTAACTTGCTGTGTGCCCTCGGCGCCGTGTGTTGCTTTGGGTGCAGGCTGCAGGATGAGGTTCAGGTTGTGGCTGTGCCTGTAATGGCTCTGGGGTGACGCATGCGGTGCTTTCAGGAAGGGGACGGGGACCTTGAGGTGCTTCTGCTGCGATTGCGAGGCCTCAGGAAACGTCACTTTCCGCTGGTGAGATGGGGCCCAGGTGTGCTCCAGGGGGCTCCAAGGCCGAAGCTGAGAAGTGATCAAAAAGGGCAAAGTGGAGATCCAAACCTCTCCCAAATCTCCTGGGTCCCAAGCAGGAGCCCTGGCATGGAGCTACCGGGACGAGCGCACAGCTTTCAGCGACACGGGAACCAGGCTTCTTGTGAAACTGGGTGTCCCAATCTCTCTTCCTCCTTTCAGAGGCTCCCTTCCCCCTCCTTCCATCCCACTCAGGGCAGGGGGAGCAGCAGGACCCCCACAACACAGGCCCCGGGGGCCTTCAGCCACACCAACTGTACTTTGAATCACCTCTAGAAACTCATGGTGTTAATGGATTCACTTCTTTACTGCTGAGGGTGTGGGATTAGCAATAAGGCGTGAAGCGGAGTGCTGGTGATCCGTCTGTGCTATTGGTGGGACACGGTCTGGGTCCATCACACAGCCTTGGGGACAGCAGTGCCATAGCAGGGCTGCTGCATCCTGGTGTTGTGAGAGCACATTGGTGCGAACCGGTTTCTGGGCAGGTATCCCAAACTGAGAGAGCTACTGGGAAAAAGCCAGGCTGAAAGTCAGCCCAGGGCTGTCGGGCCAGCAGAGGGGTTCTGGGGGTCCCGACTGCCACCGTGTGCTCAGAAATGGGGAATTCTGTATTACTGCAGAAATTCTGGCTTGTTCCCAGCTAGGGCTCCGTGACAGATGCTGCATTGGCAGAGGGATGGCAGGGCTGTTTCTGTGCCAAGCAATTTGGGACGTGCTGGTGTGGCTGTGGAGTTAGGGGATATGGGGACAGGAGGAGGAAGGAGTCAATCTTTGGCTGCTGGGCCAGGGGCGTGCAGGTGTGTGTTCGGGGCAGTGTTGTTCATCCCCCTTACATATCAAGAAGCAAACAGAGGTTCAGGGGGGGCTTAAATGAAGCGATGAGATGAGGGTGTGGTGGAGGTGAGCCACAGCTGGGCTGCCTGAGCACCTGAAAATAGCTGTGAGGGCTCAGAGATGGGGATGGTGGTGGCCCTGCTGTGAGGTTTTGCTGCTGAGCCGTGGCAGCTCCCTGCTCAGCTGGTCACGAGAGCTTTGCCTTGGCCCCTTTGGGGACCTGGAAGAGAGATCAGCCACATCTGAAGGGACAGAGACCTAAAAACTCTGTGAGCCCTCGAGGAGCAGGGTGGCGGATTCCCACAGAGCCCTTGTTTAGCTGCTGGTATCACCTAAAATCAGCAAACGCTCTGCGAAATCAGGGCAGCCTGTAGGGCAGGGGTGGAAACCAGGAGATCTCAGAAGCTGCACGCTGCTGAAGAATCATCATGTGCCGCAGGGCCCTGCGTGGCCGGGAGCCACTGGTGTGCATTTACAGTTGTCCAGGGGAACCAGCAAACGTCACCCTGCAGATGTTTGCAGATGTACCGTTGGCCGGAGCGTGGTGCTGAGGTCGGTCACAGTGAGCCCCAGCTGCAGCCGTGCCGTGTGCTGGGGGATCTCACCCAGGAAGGGAAAACGATGCCCTGCTCCCTGCTGGACCCGTCCCCAGTCTGGTCTCTGTACAGCACAGCAGCGCGCGGGATGGTGCCGTGCTGTCAGGGCTCCTGTGCAGCTCTGCTGACGTCCCCGGCGTCCCCATGGAGGGATGTTTGCCCGCACAGCCTGGTGATGGGAAGGAAGCCTGTGTTTGTGTGTCTGGCTCAGACCCTGGCTGAATCCGGACGGTGCCCCGATGTGGGGATCCCCCCTCCATGCTGGCGCCGGGCGGGCACTCGGTGGGGAGGTGAGTGTGGCTGTCGACTCTCATTTCCCCGCTGTGTGCTCAGAGCAGCTTCTGCTTGTGCTTAAAATAGAGCCAGGAGCAGCAGGCGGCAGGGAGGCTTTGGCCGCAGCTGCACGGTAGCAGTGCCTGTCCCTTAGCAACTCCTTACCCTCCCTTGAGGAGGGCTCTGGCCCCTGCTGGGGGGCTTCCCTGCCATCTTTTCCCTCTCACACCTGCTAGGTTTGGGACCTGGCCATGGCCGGCTCCAGGGACTACCTCGCAGGGTGAGGTGCTCCTGGGAGTGCTGCCCAGCCCTGATTGCTGTGTGCTGGGGTTTGGGAGAGCCCAGGCTGCCCCGGTACCTGGCACTGAGCCTTGGGAAGAGGCTGTGGCCTCAGTGCCACATCAGCATAGCAAGGAGAGATGTGCTTGCTGGAGCGGGACGGTGCTGGTGCCTGTCACTGGGGGGACAGTGTGAGAAGTCATGTGCTGCAGAGCGGGCATGCTCCAAGCCCTGCCTAGCAGAAGCATCACCTTCTCAGCATCACCACAAGGGTTGGAGCATCCTGGGACTGGCACATCCCATTGGCTGCCAGCCCACCCTCCTGCTGTCATCACTCTTCCCTGTGGCCTTGAGCTGGGGTGCCGTCCTGTCCCTGCTGCCCGGCATCTGGGCCTTTATGCTGGGCCGGGGGCAGCTTCCCATCGCTGTTGTGTGGCTCTGCGTCTGCCATGTGCCCGAACACTGCAGCACACATAGATCTGCACGTGAGCGTCCAGCTCTCAGCCCCACACACTGCCCGTCTCCTCCCCGCCCCATGCAGGCCGGGAAACCACAGAAGACGCCTCAGCAGCTCAGCCATGATCCCTAAGCAACGGGCGTCTCGTTTCAGTCTGGGTTTCACTCGAGCTGCCCGGGCAGCCAACCAGCAACGGCAGCACCGCGCGTGTTTTGCAGAGCAAACACTTCCGTGGTGGATGCTTTTAATTTTCTCTCTGAGTGCAGAGACTGGCCCTGCTTGAAGGCTGCTCAGGGTGCGGAATGAAAAGGGAGTGCCTGACACCCAGAACCCCTCAGCGGGGTTCCTCTGCATGGCCTCATGCTGCCGTTGTACAACCAGAAGTCCTTTTCGTGGTGGGAAATGATGTAGGTGCTGCTTTGCCTCCCCCAGTCTGGTTTCAGGTGCAGGGTAAGTCCCTGCATAACCCTGCAGCAAGTCATCCCCCTGCTGGCTTTGGCTGTGGTGAGGGTCCCAGCCAGCCACCTCCTGCCAGGGCGTCGCTGAGACGTCACCGCAGGCGCTGGAGGTGTTGGGCCCCTGAGGGACGCTTGGTGGCATCTGTTCAGGCTGCCAGGCGCAGGGCAGGCAGCAGTGCAGCTCGGCAGCTGTGTCTGCCCTTGTGGGCTGTGTGGCCTGCTGTGGGTGTACCCCATGGCACAGCGGGATGGGGATGGGATTGACAGCGGGTGCTGGGTGGAATGAGGGTGCCAGTCTGGGATGTGGTTGCTGGCGTATGTCCCCATGTCCCCTCCGTCCTTGTCCTCACCATCCCTATCACCCAAGGAGAAGCACCGAATCCTGCCTTTACCACCTGCCAGGTCTCCTTGCATCACATCTCCCACTCTGCCCCACACCCCCAGTGGCATCAGGGCCCCCAGCAGGAAGTGAGAACCAGCTCCTTTGTGCTCCTGGCTGACGCCACGGACCACAGCAGAGTGTCCTGGGTGGGAGGCCACTTCCTTCCCCTGCACCACGTGCCTTTGCGGGGAAGGCATCCACCACCCTGTTTGTAACCCAGACAGTGCCACATCCTGCCCCCAGGCCCAGCCCTGCTGTGTGAAGAAGGGGCTGTGCCCTCACTGGGGACAGCAGGGCTTGGTGGCAGAGCCCGGGCGTGGCCACCTCTGTAGGGACATCTCTGACATCCCACTCTGCCTGCATCCTCGGGGCAGGGAGCCCACGCGAGGCCCTGTCCCATCACTGAGGCTTGTTCCTGGCTTTTCAGATCTCCACAGCTGGTAAAACCAGGCCCTGCTGGTTTAATTTTTAGATTGTCTTGCGAGAAGCCAGGATTTGCTCTTGGTGACCTCTGTGGATCCCTTCCAACTCAGGACATTCTGTGTTCAGACTTTGGAACAGCCCAGTGCAAAGCTTATAGATGTGCTGCGGGCTTGGGGTCTGCAGGGTCCCATCTGTTCACACGGACAGGGCCCTGTGAGGACAGGGCTGCTTCCCAGCAGAAGGGGTCCCGAGGGAGTCAGTCACCCACGGCACGTCCCGTGCAGCAACCTGGGATGTGTCACTGCCTTGCCTGTCCCAGGGCCCATCCGGCCACTCTGATGCAGCCCGGTGGCCTCGCAGTTTAATTTGTGTTTGTGGCCCTGCAGCATAATTTTGGTATTGGTGCTGAGCTCACCCGCCGTGGACAGGTGGGAGGGAGCAGCTGGCTCCAGGCAGCCTGGCCAAATCCAGCCAAACGCTGCCTCGATGTGGTGGCCTGGGGCTCCAGGCAGCTCGGTGACCACGGCTTCAGCCTCTGTGCGGTCTCCTTCCTGCCCCCATCGCCCTGGTTTGGTTTGTTGCAAAAGCAGCCCAACAGGTCGTTGGTGGGAGGTGGGTGCTGAGGTTTCCGTTCCTGCCTGGCGTGTTGGCACTTCTCTTTCATGGGCTCCTCTGTGGCTGCCTGCATCCCTCCCTGCTTTAGCTCAAATCCTGGCCGAACCCTTGTGGGATTCCCCAGGGATGTGGGTGTCCCAAGGGCTGCGCCCACTGGTGACTGCACCTCACATCCCTGTGCTGGGGAACCCCAAAACTGAAGGTTAAGGTGACTCAACAGGGTTGGATCTGTGCACTGTCTCCATGTGCCGTCGCTCTGTCTTGCCAGGCCATGGCTTTTTCAGGCTCCGCTCCTTCTTTTCTGGGGGCTGAATCTCTGAGAAATTATTCTTTTGGGAAATCAAATCTCAAACCTTTTGAACTCAGGGCATGTGTGCCATGCCGGAGGCGCGGGGGGGGGCTCCCCCGAGGCTCTGCAGGTCGCCCCGCGGTGTCTGCACACCCCTGGGATGTGCTGGCGCTCTGCACTCTGGTGCCCTGCAGGCAGGAGCTGAGCCTGGGGTGTCCCAGGGCCCCCGGACGTGGTGAGGAGCAGTTTTGGTGGCTGCCTCTTGCCATTTGGGGAGCGGAAGCCACGTCACGTCCTGCTCGGGCGGCCGTGGTGGTGGAGAGGCTGATGGGTGGGGAGGCGGCGCGGCTGGGTTGTGCAACGCTGGCACGAAGGGACGTGGTGACACGCAGCACCCTGCCCTCGGATCGTGTCCACAAATAAACACTGATTTCACCATCTGGGCCTGTTGTGTGCCCGTGGACAGGGCTCAGGGCCATCCATCACCCGCAGGCCATGGGGGCTCAGCCACATCCCCAGCCTGGGTCACCATTCAAGGTGGTGGTGCTGCTGGACTGGGATCTGGGCTGGCAGTTTTGCGCCCTTGTGATGTGGAGGGGTGACTCCAGTTTTCTCCTCAACCATCCCCTGTCCCCCAGCTCCTGTGCCCTCTGCAGTGGGGATCCCAGACACCCTTGGACAGGGACATTGCTGATGGGTCTGTGATGCCTGATGGTGACACAATCACATCCTGGGGACAGCAATGTCCCCGTGGTCCCACCGGCAAACAGAGACACTGGGTGCTGAGTGAATGGGGAGCACCATGTGCCCAGAGAGGACTCTGAGGACAGCCGTGCCCCTGACACTTGTCTCCCCACAGAGCTCCATGAACCTGCCCCCAGACAAGATGAAGCTGCTGAGCCAGTATGACAGTGAGAAGAAGTGGGAGCTTGTCTGCGACCAGGTGAGGTCTGAGTGCTGCGTGGCACCTTGCTGGCCCTGCTCCTGGCTCTGTCCCCAAGCGCCACTCACAGTTGATGGCTGCTGGTACATGAGGCTGGAGCAGTGGATCCGAGTGCTGGCATCCATCTCCATTAGTGAGACAGCAGCTTATTAACCTGATTAAACATTTATAGGCGGCCATCTGCAGTACAGGGGGTGGGTGGCTGCTGTGCTTCTGGGCAGCGCTGGGAGCTGGGACATTTCCCCATGCTGCATGCAGATGTCCTGGCTTCAGCCTCTCTGTGTGGTTTGTAGGAGCGTTTCCAGGTGAAAAACCCGCCGTCTGCCTACATCCAGAAGCTGAAGAGCTACTTGGACACAGGCGGTGTGAGCAGGAAGGTGAGGGCTCCCTTGCACCTTGTGAGTCTGCCCTTGTTCCCCTGTGCTGGTCCCCAGCCTAGTGACCATTCGGCTGTCCTATCCTCCAGTTCAAGCGGCGAGTGCAGGAGTCAACACAGGTGCTCCGGGAGCTGGAGATTTCCTTGAGGACCAACTACATCGGGTAAGGAGGGGTCCTTGGCATCACTGGGGCAGAGGCTCACATGCTGGTGGCTTCTGGCTATGGGGGTGGCTGTGATGTGGAAGCACAGAAGGAGGCTGGTGGCCCCATCCTGCCTATCTGGGAGGACTCTGATGAGAGGATGGAGGTGCTGAGGCAGCAACTAGCTGTGCTCTGACTGCTGCAGAACCCAGTTTCCATTTTGGCCGTGCCAGTTTGTTGCCACCCATGGGTCCCAAGTAGGACCCTGCCCCCCACGCTGGGTGCCCTGGTCCCTTGTGACATGAGGGTTGCCTGTGTTCTTATCTGGGCATGATGACCCGCTGCCCAAGGCTGGGCTGTTCCATAGGGGTGGTGGCAGAGCCCGTGGGCTGTGTCCCTTGCAGGTCAGGCGCTGGGGTTTTGTGTGGCACTCACCTGTGTTGGAGAGGTGGCACATGGTGCCATGTCCCCTGCATGTCCTAACCTAACAGCTGGGGACGTCTGGCCAGGGTGTGCCTAGGTGCCTTCCCCACCACAGGGAGGCTCTGCTGGGGATGTGGAATCCCCTTCCACATGGGTGGGAGGAAAAGAAGGGTTGGCATACCCCACTAACCCCTTTTCTCCCCAGCTGGGTCCAGGAGTTTCTCAACGAGGAGAACAAGGGGCTGGACGTGCTGCTGGAGTACCTCGCCTTTGCCCAGTGCTCTGTCGCGTACGTCCCCGCTGCCACTGGCATTCTGGGTGCCTCTTTTCCCCTGATCCCCTGCCCTGATGCTCCGTCACTGGGCTGGGGTCAGCCTCCTGCCAGGCTCAGAGGGGCTGGGTGGGCTGGGGGGGCTCTGAACAGCTCACGTTCACCACCCTGGATGTCCCCATGTGTCTGCTGGCATTGAGGTTTCTCCTTGCCCATCTGTCTCTGTCCCCACATGGGCCACCAGGTATGACATGGAGAGCACTGAGAACGGCAGCCCGGGCTCTGAAAAGGGTAAACCCCTGGAACGGTCAGTTGAGGACCTGAGCAAAAGCAACTCCTCATCTCCCACACACGGCATCTCCAAAGTGCGGCACCTCACCGTCAGGTAACCTGCGGCACCCCAGCACCAGACCCCACTCTGCCTCGCTGCCCCCGGCCCCGCCATGCCGCGCTGTGCTGGCTCAGACTGGGGCTCGGCAGGGAGATGCAGTCCTGGTCCTAAAAATGGGTTCCCATCACAGTGTGGAGGACTGGGGAGGGACAAAGCCACGTGCGCTCCCAGCAGTGGATGAACCCTGCTGGGAGCCAGGGCAGAAGCATGGTTGGATCCATTCTCAGCACTGCTCCCTGCTGCGGGATGCCCTGGCCAAAAGAAGGAGTGGGGTGGTCTGTGAATGAGCAAAATCAGAGCTGCTTGAGATCTGGGGGAGCAAATCCCCAACCCGCTGCTTCATTGGACATGGGAGGGTTTAAAAACAGCGAGGGTTTGAATGTGACCAGGCCTGCACCCTCTGAGCGAGCCCTGCTGGCTGGCAGCTCTTGCTTGCTAACCCTGCAGCCCTCTTCTAACCCCGCTCTTCTCTTGCACGCTGCCGGGGGATGTGCTCACGGTAGGTGACGGGGCCGGGGTGCTGGTGTGGCAGATGCCCCAGTGGGGCCGTGCGGATCCCCCTGACTCGCTGCTGGCTCTGGTGTGGGGACAGTCCCTGCAGTCGTCCCCAGTAGTCAAGGTGGTCTGAGGGGACACCCAGCTGTGGCCACCCTGGGAAGGGAGACGGCTGCCATAGCGCGTCTGGGGGCTCCCTCAGGACTGCAGGGCCTCTCGCCACCTGCCAGCACCTCCGGAGGAGCCGGTGTGTCCCCAACCCCAGGGACAGGTCAGGAGTGATGGCTCGGACGTGGCACCCGCGGGTCCCAGCCCTTTGTCACCTGCCATGCCTCAGCCTGGTCGCAGGCTTAGAAGGGCAGCACTTTGGTGCTTGATGCCAGCCCCTGCGAGTGGCAGCAGCCACCCTGCTTGCCTCCCACCTGTGTTCCCCTGGCCCCCAGCTCTGTGCCCCAGCCATCCCGCGGGCCGCGCGGGAGCCCTGTTTCTCCCTCCTGTCCTGCAGGCTCTAACGTGCCTCCAGCTGCTGCCTCTCGAACCAGCACATCCACACCCTCCTCCACCACGTCCACCCCAGCGTCCCCTGCAGCGCCCCGGGCAGTGATGGGGACAGTTGCCCCAGGTCACCTGGCAGCTCCTATTCGCCCCGGTGAGCCTCCGAGACTGCCCATGCACGAGGGGCACCTGGCTTTCCAGCCACCTCGGCCCCACCACGGCCCACCCCGGTGCCAAGAGTCCCTTGGGCTTGCAGATGGGGATGGCCACTGAGCCAGACATGGGGGCTCCCCCCTTTCGGGATGCAGCTGGCTTGGTCTCTGGGTTTCTGCTGCTGGCTGGTGAGCCCAGGGCCACCAAGGCCACTGCCTGACCCCTTTGCCCGTCTGCCCCCGCGCTGCCCCTGCCCTGCTTGCGCTGCACCCCACAGGTGCCCCCAGGTGCCCCCTGCTCAGCTGCCTTCTTGCCCGGCAGGCTCAACCCCTCGCACAGCAGGAAGGCACTGAGGAATTCCCGCATTGTCAACCAGAAGGATGATGTCCATGTCTGCATCATGTGTCTCCGTGCCATCATGAACTACCAGGTGGGCACCGGCAGCATCTTCAGGGATCCCTGAGGGATCCCCAAAAGCTTCCAGCCCTGTGCTGCCCTCTTCAGGGCATTGGGGTGGAGTGAGGAGGAGGAGTACATATCCACTGTCCCCAAGCTCTAATGGCATAGGGATACCCAGCCTTTGCACTCAGATGTCCTCACTCAGCCACCTGTACAGTGGGACCATGGCAGAGACACGTCACAGGATCCCAGAGTGTCCTTGGGGTGGGCCGGCGGATGTCTGACCTCATTCATAATCCTTTTCCCTCCCAGTCTGGCTTCAGCCTGGTGATGAACCACCCAGCTTGTGTCAATGAGATCACCCTGAGCCTCAACAACAGGAATGCCAGGTAGGATCTGTCCCCTGTCCCCTGATCCACCCCACAGCCCTGGTTCATCCTTGTGTCCCCGCAGGACGAAGGCACTCGTGCTGGAGCTGCTGGCCGCTGTCTGCCTGGTCCGAGGTGGCCACGACATCATCCTCGCTGCCTTTGACAACTTCAAGGAGGTGAGTGTCCAGCAGGGATACAATGTCCCTGTGATGACACCTGTGCTTGTGCCTCAGTTTCCTTCTGTGCAGTAGAGTCCTGTCCCATTGCAACACCCTTGATCCTAAAAGTTCCCATGTCCTAACTCATTTGAGGCCACTTGGACTGTT
Source organism: Alectoris magna (assembly GCA_030625065.1). Classification (NCBI taxonomy): domain Eukaryota; kingdom Metazoa; phylum Chordata; class Aves; order Galliformes; family Phasianidae; genus Alectoris; species Alectoris magna. The sequence goes on from CM060577.1 coordinate 2,830,512, forward strand.
GGGATTGATGTTCCCATGCCAGCACTTGTCTCCAGGGCCACGTCCCAGATGGACCGTGGCACTGAGCAGCACCCAGCAGGGCTGGGCTGGCCTTGTCAGTGGGCACCTGCTGCCCAGACACCCCCAGCATTGCCCACTCCGGCCCTGCCCTTCCCAGCCCTCAGCCCCTGCTCCCACCCCAGGTCTGTGGCGAGAAGAACCGCTTTGAGAAACTGATGGAGTACTTCCGAAATGAGGACAGCAACATCGACTTCATGGTGAGTGGCTCACAAGGCAGGGGACCCACAGCCTGGGGACCCGCAGCCTCCTGCTTTGGGGGTGCTGTGGGCCCACCAGGCCTCCTGGCTGTGTCTCCAGCTGTGGGGCTGTCCCCAGTGTGCTATGTCCCCAGGAGCTGTTGGTCCCTCCTCAGGGTCCCAAGGGCTGTCAGATGGCTGTGCTGTCCCTAGGGCATTGTGTTTCCAAGCCAGCATGCCATTCTGTGCATGAGGGCCGCTCAGCCACCACGGTGTCCGCAGACCATTGTGTCCCCAAGGGCTGCTGAGCAACTGGCTGTTTCCCAGCTCCCCAGGGCAGTGAAGCCACCACGCAGTCCGCAGGGCCACCGTGCTGTGCCCAGGGCCGCGCTGAGCCTGCTCCCGTCCCGCAGGTCGCCTGCATGCAGTTCATCAACATCGTGGTGCACTCGGTGGAGAACATGAACTTCCGCGTCTTCCTGCAGTACGAGTTCACCCACCTGGGGCTCGACCAGTACCTGGAGGTGGGTGGGGGCTTCCCCAGGCCCCTCCGCGGTCCTGGCGGTGGGATGGCGGCGGGTGGACGCTGTGGTTGTCACCGGCCGTGACGGTGCCTCTGGCTGTCCCACGGCAGAGCCTGCGTCTCACCGAGAGCGACAAGCTGCAGGTGCAGATCCAAGCCTACCTGGACAACGTCTTTGATGTGGGGGCCATGCTGGAGGACTCAGAGACCAAAACGGCCGTGCTGGAGCACATGGAGGAGCTGGAGGAGCACGTCAGCCAGGTGGGACGTGGGCGCGTGGGCCGGAGCTGCTGACGCAAACCCCGCTCGGGGCGGGTGGCGGCCGCGGCTGAGCGACGGCGCCTCATCCCACACAGCTGACAGAGAAGCTGCAGGATGCGGAGAACGACTCCATGGCCAAGATAGCGGAGCTGGAGAAGCAGCTGAGCCAGGCGCGGCGGGAGCTGGAGGCGCTGCGGGTGAGCGCCCATGGGTGCTGCGGTGCTGCCGTGCACGGGGAGCCTCGTTCGGGGTGCGAGGGGAACACTGGTGACACTCTGGGTTTTGTCTGCTGCAGGAGCAGCTCAGCCCGCCGCGGCCGCCCAGCCCTCCGGCCCCGCAGCCGCAGGAGTGCTACCGGCTGGCGCTGGAGCGGCGGCTGGCGGAGCTGGAGGAGAAGGGGTTAGTGCAGATCCTGCGTGGGCCCGATGGAGACGTCGCCATCGAAATTGTCCCCGTCGTCATAGAAACTACAGCAGCCCCCGTGGTTACCGGAGAGGCCGCTGCCACCAGCACAGGTACGGCGGGTGCGGGGAAACGGAGGCCGCCTGCCGTGTCCCCGGTGTCCCCTTCGTGTTTGGGACAGGTGGCACAGAGGAGGGGTGGCGGTGCGTTTGGGGCACAGCAAAGGACGCTGAGACGGGGGTGCGGGGATGTGCCCGGGGTCACCCGGTGGCAGAGGGATCTTGGCAGTGGCCCCGCGTCCTGCTGTAGTGTTGACTCTCCCACTTCTTTCCGTTTGCAGATACTCCAGCTCCAGCTCCTGCCCCAGCACCCGCTGCCCCACCGCCACCCTCGCCGCCACCCCCCCCGCCGCTGCCTGGGGCTGAGCCTGGGCCCCCCATACCCCCAGCCCCCCCACTGCCCACGGACATCACGCCTCCCCCAGCCCCTCCACTGCCAGGTGCCCAGGTACCCCCACCACCTCCGCCGCTCCCTGGGGGCCCGGAGGGCTCTGTGCCACCCCCACCGCCACCCCCACCGCTCGGTGGGCAGCCCCACCCTGGGCCAGGTGCCCCCCCCACTGCCAACGGTTCAGGTGAGTTGGGCCTGGGGATGCTGGGATGCTTCTGTGAGCACGCTAGGTGGGGCTTGGCCCCCCAGTGACACTGCCCTGCTCTCGCCCCGCAGTGAAGGTGAAGAAGCCGATCCAGACCAAGTTCCGCATGCCTGTCTTCAACTGGGTTGCACTGAAGCCGAGCCAGATCGACGGCACCGTCTTCACCGAGCTCAACGATGAGAAAGTGCTGCAGGTGAGGCCACGTGGGCACGGGGGGTTGGGAGCAGGGGGCTCAGTATGGCTGCCACCCAAGTCCTCACTGCAGCCGCACTGAGTTACCCCGCCTTCGTCACCCGTGCACCCGCATTGCGGCCGTGCTGGCTTTGAACCTGCGCCCACGTGGCACCCATCTGTGTCACTGCCTCACGGGGCTGCAGCCTCGGGGGAGATGGAGGTCAGCATGGCAGAGGGAAGCAGCTTGGGGTCTGCTCTGTCGTCTTCCTGTCGCCCCCTCCTTGTCTCCTCGCTCCATCTTCATCCTCTCATTCTGCCTACATCTTCTTCCTCATCTTCATCCTCTGCCTTCTTTCCACTCCCCTCACTTTGTCCCCTTACCCCCTCATTATTCCATCCTTGTCCGCTTGTCCTATCCCTGTCCTGTCCCCATCCCCTCTCCTCCTCCTCATCCCCTCCCTCCATCCTCATCCTCTTCCCCATCCCATTTATCCTGTCGCAGTCCTGGCTGCAGCCCCGTCCCGTGTCCCACGGCAGCCCCCAGCAATGCCCTCAGCCCCGTGTCCCCGCAGGAGCTGGACATGAGTGACTTTGAGGAGCAGTTCAAGACCAAAGCGCAGGGCCCTGGCCTCGACATCAGCGCCCTAAAGGTGAAGGCCACACAGAAAGCCCCCAGCAAGGTCACGCTCATGGAGTCCAACAGGGCCAAGAACCTGGCCATCACACTCCGCAAGGGCGGCCGCAGCATCCAGGACATCTGCACGGCCATTGAGACGTGAGTGTCGTCCCCTCCTCGGTGGGATGAGGCCACACGGAGCGCTTGGGGTGGCGTGGGGTGGGCCGGGCTTTGGGGCGATGGGGATGGCACCGTCCGCTGTGCCGCAGGTACGACCAGCAGGCGCTGAGCCTCGACTTCCTGGAGCTGCTGCTGCGCTTCCTGCCCACGGAGTACGAGCGGATGCTCATCGGGAAGTTCGAGCGGGAGCAGCAGCCTCCGGAGGAGCTCTCGGAGGAGGACCAGTTCATGATCCGCTTCAGCAAGATCCCGCGCCTGGCCGAGCGCATGAACGTCATGATCTTCCTGGGCAACTTCAGCGACACGGCCCAGCTGCTCATGCCGGTGTGTGGGGCTGCGGGCGGCGCTGGGGGGGCTGCGAGGAGGCGGCCCCCTGCGGTGAGACTCACGCGCTTCCCCTCCACCCACAGCAACTCAATGCCATCATCGCCGCCTCCATGTCCCTCAAGTCCTCCAGCAAGCTGCGCAACATCCTCGAGGTGAGGGGCGTGAGGGGCAGCCCCATGGGGGACACTGGGGGGCTGCTGGGGTGCGATGCCGACCTGCCTGGGGTGTCTCCTCAGATCGTCCTGGCCTTTGGGAACTACATGAACAGCAGCAAGCGTGGGGCTGCCTACGGCTTCCGCCTGCAGAGCCTCGATGCGGTATGTCGGGTTTGGGTCCGGGCTGTGCAGGCAGCGTCACTGCACGGGGACACACCGTGGGAGCGGAGGGATGCAGTGACCTGCTGTGGGTGGGGGGGACATGGGAGGCAGCCGTGGGGTGGAGGGGTGTGGGGAGCAGCTGTAGGGACAAAGGGCCTGGGGAGCAGCTATAGGGATGGAGAGACACAGAGCTAGCTGTGGGGACAGAGGGATACGTTGGAGCAGGTGTGGTGATGGAGGGAGGTGGGGAGTGGCTGTGGGGTTTGGAGGGGTGTGAGAACTAACCACGGGGTTTGGAGGGACGTAGAGAGCAACCGTGGGGATGGAGGGGCACAGGGAGCAGGTGTGGAGATGGAAGGGTGTGTGTGGGCACAGGGGGACACGGGAACCAGCTATGGGGAAGGAGGCCTGCCCTGAGCAGGGGGCAGTGGGGCAGTGGGATGCAGGGCAGGGCTGACGCTGCTCTCTCCCAGCTGCTGGAGATGAAATCAACAGACCGTAAGCAGACACTGCTGCACTACCTGGTGCGGGTGATCACAGAGAAGTACCCCGAGCTGACCGGCTTCCACACCGAGCTGCATTTCCTTGACAAGGCGGGCTCAGGTAGCACCCGTGGGCATGGGGCTGGGGGCCATGTGGGGTGCAGCCCCCACCTGGGGACCGTCTCAGCCCACCCTGATCCTGGAGCTGCTTGCTGACCGCCCTCCCCGCAGTGTCCCTGGACGGCGTGTTGCAGGACGTGCGGAGCCTGCAGCAGGGCATGGAGCTCACCCGCAAGGAGTTCATGCGGCAGGACGACAGCCTCGTGCTCAAGGAGTTCCTCAAGGCCAACACGGAGCTGATGGAGAAGCTGCAGGCCGACAGCAAAACTGCCAAGGTGGGTGTCGGGCCCCCAGTCCTGGGCCGGGATGCCCCGGGGTACTCCCTGCTCACTCCTGTGCCCCACGGGAGAGGCTGTGGGAGGGCTGCTGCCAGCCCCCAACCCCCAGCCCCCAACCCCCGGATCTCTGCCCACAGGAGGCCTATGAGTCGGCCGTGGAATACTTCGGGGAGAACCCCAAGACCAGTCCCCCCACTACTTTCTTCCCCATGTTCATGCGCTTCATCAGAGCCTACAAGGTAGGAGGGGATGGGGGTGTCCTGTTCCTGGGGGTTGGGAAGGGACAAAGCCACGAGTGAGGCTGGGGGCTCGCTGCCCACACGGACCCCAGCACTCAGAGCCATCCTTTGGGGCAGCTGCAGATCCCAGCTCCCTGCAGGCGCCGGGCTGGGCTGCTGGGGACCACCAAGGAGAGGGAGGAGGGCACTGAGCTCCCCCAGCCCCGCAGCAGCCCCCAGCTCAGCGGGCCCTCCCTGCACCTCTCCCCAGAAAGCAGAGCAGGACATCGAGCTGTGGAAGAAACAAGAGGCTGCGGCCAAGGAGGCAGAATCCGGCCAGCCCGGCAGTGAGGAGCAGCTCGACCTGAAGGTACCTGGTGCTGGGACAGGGCCCTGCAGCATCGCCGCCCCAGCAAACCCCCCACGCAGCCACAGCCAGGAGGCAGCAGCCCGGTTCTGTCCGTGCCCTCGTGGGGCGGCCTTGCACCCAGAGCACACTGCCTCTGGGAGGGAGCAAAAGGCTCCTTCCAGCTGGGCTGGGGGAGACGGGCAGCACGGGGATGCGCTGCTCACTGCTGTCCCCTCTGCAGTCACCATTCCAGAAAGCCAAGCGGCAGCAGATGGACATGATCGCTGAGCTGAAGAAGAAGCAGATGGTGAAGGAGCCGCTCATTTACGAAGGCAAAGACGGAGCCATCGAGGACATTATTTCAGGTGAGCTGGGGCTCACCTGGGGCTCAGGCCGTGCCAGCACAGGGCCCCTGGGGGCAGGACATTGGTGGGGCCACGGCTCATCACACAGCGACGTTCTGGGCTGGGCCCCCGGCTCTGCTGTCTCAGTGGCACAGCAGGGACAGCCTCGGGGATATGGGGGTGTCAGCAAGGAGCGGGGGGCCCCCAAGCACCGTGCAGAGCCCAGACCCACCTGCAGCACCTTCCTGTCGCACGCAGCGAGTCTGCCGACCTCTCTGCCCTGTCTCACGGCTCTTCCTCCTCTTCTGCTCCTTCTTCCTTCTCTCCTTCCTCCTCCTCGCTGTCTCTGGATCGCTGTGCTCAGCTCTGAAAACTGTTCCTTTCACGGCCCGGACGGGCAAGCGCTCGTCCCGGCTCTTCTGCGATGTGAGCTTCAGCGAGGAGAGTCCCCTGTAGCGGCCGCCTGTAGGTAACGGGGCGGGGGGTGCCGGCAGGGGGCCGCAGCACGGCGGATCTCCAGCGCCGGGCACAGGCAGGGCCGGCAGCGCCGGCTCCTCTCCTTCCGCCTGCGCGCTGCTGGTCGTGCTTTGAGCAGCCTCGTGCCCGGGGGGCGAGGGAAGGTTCCGTCCCGCAGCTGTGGGTACCGCCGGGGCCGGCGGGTCGCGGCAGGCTGCAGCTCACCGCCGCTCTGCGCTTTTCTCCCGCTGCAGATCTGCGGAACAACCCGTACCGGCGCGCAGATAAGGGCCGCGGCAGCGCCAAGAAGCGGGCGGTGGGGCAGAGCCTGCAGGCCACGCCGGACATCTCGCTGTGAGCGGCGCCGGGCCGCGGGGTGGGGGAGCGGTGCCCGCTCGGCGCCGGCCGCCCCGCCGCCCCGCACGCCTTTGGGTCGGCCGCGGGGCCGCCCCAGCGCTTGCTTAGTGACGCTGCTGAGCTCTTCTCCCGGCGGGCAGAGTGGGGAGCACCGGGAGCCCCTGCCCAGAGCTGCTGCATCGCCCTCCAGGCCTCGGGGGCGGCCCTGCGCGCCGCCGCGCCCCTTCAGCTTGCCGGTGCCTTTGACCTCCTGCCGCCGGAGAGGAGAAGCGGCTGCCAGCCGGGGCCGCGGCGCCGCCGGATCCCCTGCCGTCCCCGCGGAGCCCTTCGACGCCGCGTTCTGCCCCGCTGCAGAGCCGGGCGGGCCCAGGCTGCGCCTCCTCTCCAGCGCGGAGCTGCTGCAAACATCCCGCCCTGGGCTCGAGCCCCAGGAGCTGGCGGGGGTGCTATTTTACACTCACTTTCTACGTCTTCCTTAACATCTCTGTGCTGAAGGAGCAGCGCCTGGCGCTCCCGTGGGGTCCCAGCGGGCGAGCGGCGCCGGCCCGCGGCACCCAGCCCCGCCGCTCGCAGCCGCGCCCCGCAGCGCCCAGCTCGGCTCCGTTCCCCACCTCTGCTGCCCGCAGCCCGGCTCCCCAGGAAAGCCGCAGGCAGCGCAGCTCCCCGCTGTAACTACGCTGCTCGGCACCGCGCGCCGCTCCGGGGAAGGGATGGGAAATGAATGCGTAACTTATAAATGCCTCGAAGCCAGAAATGTAAAACATTAACTGCTCGTTTGTATACATGATTATTTTTATATGCCGAGGGCCTGTTAAAGCAGAACCGGTAATAAACCGACCCCGAGGGTGGAGCGGTGTCAGCTGCGCGCTGCCGGGGCTGCCGCGCTCCGCCACACGACGCAGCGCCCTCCCTTCGCTCTCTGGGGCAGCGCACCGACGGCGGTCATCGGTCTGCCTTTCTTTGCTTCATCCCCGGCTTTTATCTTTTCCCCCGGTGAAGCTGCAGTGAAACGCTGGTTTCCAGAAACGGCAGCTCCATAAAGTGTCACACGTGCGGCACAACCAGCGCTGCCCTCAGCCCCGCGCTGCTGTGCCAAAGCGGCTTTTCCAAGGGCTGCAGGAAGGATCCAAGGGATCCAGGCGACAAAAGCACGGCGTGCTGCTCTGCCGTGCCGTGCCGAGGTCGGGCCTGCAGCCTGACTGCGTTCTCGTGCGCGGCTCAGGCGGCCGCCAGCAGTTAGCACGGATAACAAAAACCTTCCCTGAGCGTCGGCACCGCGCCGCCCTCCTGGAACGGCCTCTTTCAGCCTGCCGCTGCGAAACCAGCCACGGCAACAGGAAGGCGGGCCGGCAGCAGGAGAGGATCTGAGAGCCCGCAGGGCAGGCGGCACAGCCTTAAAGCCGCACGGATCAGCCCCTGCTTGGGCACAGTATGAAAGCACCGCTGCTTTGTGCCGGGGCCGCTGCAGGACAGCGCAGGGTTGGGGGAAAGGAGCAGGACGGAGGGGTGGCAATGCTGCGTGGGGACAGGAGGACACCCCTATCCCCCTCACCCCCCCCATCCCCCCCATCCCGCTGCACTGCTGCGCACCCGCAGCCCTCAGAGCAGCCTTAATGCTGTAGGTGAGGCGTAAAGCTCTGCAGTCCGTGCCGGGAAATGCATCGTGTTCAGTGGGATGCTTCCTCCAGGGGCTGCGGTTCAGAACAGCTGGGAGGCCGTTTCAGACAGCGGGTTAAGTGCTCGAGAACAAAAAAGTGCTATAAGAAATTATACACACAGTGGGGACGGGTTGAAGTTTTCTTCAAGATTTCCACCCTCCTGCAGCATCGCAGCCGTACGGTTCTGGTTAAGGACGAGGCTGCCAGGCGGGGTGGGAGCCAAAGGGAGCGGCTATGGGGCACTGCTTCCCAAAGCACAGCTCCGGAGCTGAACCGTTTGGAGCTGTTTTAAGTGAATTCCCCTTCACCGTCCCTGCCTGGCTGTGTCTCCCAGACGGCCCGGATTGGGCAGGGCCCACCCGTTACCGAAGGGAGAGCAGCACCTGCCCACCTGATTGGGCACACGCAGTTTCAATCCACGACAAAACAGAAAGACACAAATCAGTAAATCCAAGTTGACCAGAAATGAAGGCACAAAGCGCCCACCTGCCAGCCCAGGCCGTGCCCCACCGGGCGGCGCTCCGAGCGGGTGAGGAGGGGCTGAGCCAGGGCTGAATCCACGGCTGAATGCGGGATTGAGAGGAGGTGGAATCCGGCGGCAGAACGCAGACTTGGCTGAGCTGACATCCTCTGCCCCATCGCCTGCAGCGGAGCCGTGGGGCTGCAGGACGTGGCTCTGCCCGCCCAGGCCGTGCTCCGCCAGCCCCAGCTCCTGCGGCAGGAGGAGATACGAAGATGAGAGCTGCAAGCAAATCTCTTTCTGGAAACAAAGCTCTTTTGTGATTCGGGAAGGAAACGTCTGCGTGGAAAGGTGAAACCCAGAGCCCAGGCAGTTACTGCTGCGTCTTCCCCGTGCGAAAGGCTCGAGGCAGAGATGCTGCCACCCACAGCCTGCAGCCACGTCCCGGCTTTCCTCCTGCTCGGAGGACATCAGCCTGCTCCCCTGGGCACCGACAGCTGCTCTGAAGACACACAGCCTCCTTCCAGCCCAGGAACAACTGGCTTCCCTTGGCTGAGCAATGGGAGCTCTCATCCGGCCTCCACGGTCTCCTGACAAGCACAGTCGCATTCCTCTGAAGAGCAGAAATTGCCACCTCCCGTTCTCAAGCTGAATCTAACACACCCAAAACAAGCACTGCCCACTGTTCTGGGGAACATCTACGCTTCAGGACACGTCCTGAACGGGGCTGGAACAGCGGCGAGGTGAGAGCACCGTGCTGAGCCACTATCCTACTTCAGCACCAGGCTCCAGCGCGTGGTGCCCCATGGCAGGGGTGCTTGGAAGCTTTTGCAATTCCACATTTCAGCAAGGTAAAAACCTCTCCGACAGGAGCGGCCTCACGGCCTGTTCTCCAGCTGACCATGTTTGACTCTCCACGCCCAGCTGACGCTGCAGTCCGGGGCCAGGGTGCACTGCAGCTCAATCCCCGAGTCGGGGACTTCCATGTCGTAGTGAACGGGGTGGCCTTCCTTCGTCACCAGGCTGAAGGCGGGGACGGGTATCTGTGGAGCAGAGCAAACAGAGCTGAGCAGCACGCTGAGCCCCGCTCAGAACGTAACGTCCCTTAGCAAAGCATCGCAGCCCCGGGAAGGCTGCAGCAGAGGTGCTGTTAAAGATGGAGCTCAGCTACGATGGATGCAACGGTTGGCAGCGGTTGTCATTCAGAAAATAGCTTTTCCTATCAACAAGCACTGAAATTATTTTACTAAGTGCAGCATTAGGGTTCCCGTGCAGACTCCTGGTTCACTGTTTTAAGGCATTAGGTGGCTGTAGGATAGAAATGGCTTAAACGAAAGCCTGCGATAGCTCCGGCCCCGTGTCTCACCTGGCTGCTTATCCCAGTGGCAATGTCTCCCACCTTTGTCCTGTGGAAATCCCTGATGTGTAAATTTTCTCCACTTAGCAACTGGATCTGGATTTTCACTCCTGAAACACACAAGAGAAGCCCTCAGCTCCTGCTGCGGGCACAGCAGCTCCACAGTCCCGCACAGAAGCGCTGACTAACAGGGCACGGCCATTGGAGGCGCCTCCTTCTGTCATCAGGGATTTTGTTCAGGTAGGTCCTGGCACAAAGAATTGCTGGAGACAAAGGTGACTCACAGAGCAGAGCTGGGCTTAGTGAGAAAGCAGCTGAAGACATGCTGATTTGCACAACGTGCCCTCAGGATTGCTCTGTAGAAACGGATGGTTACGCAGCACCTATTCCTGCACACGGCAGCTGCATGAGGTGTAAAGCTGAACCAGCCTCAGTGGGTTCGGGAGCGTCTGTGGCCTTTAGTTGGCAACACGGACTCGAGTGCCCCCCACCCGCCTGCAGGGAGCAGATATGGCCCCGCAACAGCCCGGTCCCTGGTAACACAGCAGCCGAGGAGGGCCCAGGGACACCGCGGGGCGGTGAGGCCGCAGTGTGACCGCCTGCGCTGACTTTGGGAAGAGGGACTCACCGTTGAAGCAGCTGGGGGTGTCCGTGTGGCGGCTGCGGCTCAGCACGTTGTTCCAGCTGAAGCTCTGTCCGTCTGTCTGGCTGCTCCAGGAATGGATGCCGGAGCTCATGGTGTCCCGCAGGCTGAGGGAAGCCTTCATGGAGTTCTGCAGGAGGAAGCGTGAGGCCGTCAGAGGCTCCCAGAGAAATGGAGCTCCGGTGGGACAGCAAGCATGGGAACAGCCCCGGGGGAAACAAAGCAGAAATCCATCGGGGTGGGCCTTGAGTTATTCAGCACTCGCCCACCAGCCAGGAAGGTGAGACAGCAGCACCGTGCAGATGTAAGCAGCTATCTTCAATAGTCAAACTCTTCGGCTGAAGAGTCGGATGGGAAAGAAAAGGGGTTTTCACCACACCCACAGCACAATAAAGCATCAGATAAATGTAATTTCATGAAGAGAGAGATAACGCACAGGAAAAGCAGCAGCTGCGCTGTTTAGAAGAGCCGGCGTTATCTGAGAGCCAGGGGAGGTCAGTGTGACAACAGCAGCGCGTCGGTAAGCACCCACCGAGCGCCAGGTCAGCTGCTGGGGGTTGGCGTTGTGCAAAGGAAACAGCGAAGCACAGAGCTGCGACCCACAGTGCACTGCTCGGCTCTGGAAACGACGAGCGAAGGGCGTGCAGGCAAATCACATCCCTGCCTCCGTAAGGCTTACTTGGGTGGTTTTCTGAACTGGTGTTCCCTACCTTGCACACAGCAGGGTTAAAGCAAACCGAACTAATAAAGCGCCTTAAGTAGACTGCAGCATCGGTAGGGGTAGGACAGCAGAGCCAGGCCCACACTGCTGCTCACCTTCTCACTGGCGTCTGACACAAATGGGCTGTCGATGCTGAGACACGAAAGCATTTGCTCCTGCTCTTCCAGAGAGTACGGCTGAGAAAGGCTGTTCAGAAACAGCTCTGCAAGCAGACAGGAAGAGAAAACATTTCCAGTGATTCCTTTCACTCCTTCCTGCTCCAATCCCAGACGCTACAATTAATACCCAAAGTATCTTCAGCGCCACGCTGACACCGGTCAGTGTACGTGGAACACCCAGCACAACCCCTGTGGGACGCGGCAGCTGTCGCTGCTGCCAGGAGAACTGAGCCAGGACGGACAGGCCACGCTGACCCGCCGCGTGCTCCGTACCTATCTCCAGCTGCTGCAGCTCTTGCTCAGAAATGGTGGCTGCTCTCTCTGTGTGGCTGCAGCTCTTTAAGGGGAGAGGAGCGGAGGAGAGAGGAGGAGGATCCCAGATCCTGGACAGCTCCCTGCTCGGGTTCCAGCGGGTCCCCTCGCGCTGCTGCGCTCGCTCCAGGGCCGGCGGAGGCGCAGGGCTGGCACAGCAGCCTCGGGCTGCCGGGTCTGGGTCAGGAGTGGCCGAAGCCGGGCTCACTGCGGGGGGCAGGGATGTCTGCGGGTTGTTCTCTTTGTGCAACGCCAAACGCCTGGGCTCCCTGTATTCGCCTTTCCAGGGGCTTGTCACACCTCCCACTACAGAAACAGAGAACACACAAATGTTGTCATATAGAGGCAAAGGCTTCCCGTCACTGCACGAGTTTCTAAACTGTCTCTTGCCACAAAATGCCCAGCCTTTTCCTAAGACAAAAACAGCCGAGGCCCACAAACTCCTGGTGCGCTGTAGCGGGACCGATAGAAATTATGGGCTGTCTCAGAGGGAAGGGAGGGCCACGAGCACGAGTTACAGCCCAGGATGCTGCAGCTCTGCTCCCAGCCTTGCCACACAGCAGGCTGCAGGCAGCGGACGCACCGAACCCAGCGCACACCTTCACAAGTGTGTGCGAAGCACAGCATCGTCTGCTGCACGCAGACAAGGAGCGGCGTGCGACAGCGCACAGGAAGTCACGGTGTGTCTGGGGTCCCTTTGGAGTAATCTCAGTAGAAGCGATGCAGGGAAAAGCTCTCAACCCGAAGCGCACATCAGTGCTGAAGCGCAAGCGATACGCTGAGCCGGAAGCAGAACGCACTGCAAAATGCACTGCTATTCCCCAGAGGAAAAGCGACACGAGTGCCGAGTGCCCACTGTGCCGGCGTGGGAGAGAAGCCCGAGGTGTGGCACCCTGCTACCTTCTTGCAGCGCAGTGCTGGCCCTGCTCCTCAGCTCGGACGCAGACGCCCTCTGCACGGGCTCCTTCTCCAGACCCATTTTAATGATCTCAGCAGTGAGGGGGTTGCAGGAAGGTGGAATTTCCCTCAGAGGAGGCGGCTCCTTCGCGATCTGCGCAGCAAACAGGAAGCGAAAGAGGTTAAACCAGAGAGGCTTCATTTGATTGCAAAAAAGGTTCTTCCCATCTTGAAAGCTCTCCCAACTGTAACGACAGCGTTACATGATGGACCTGAGCAGTAATTTGCCTACAGCTGAGCGGCTGGAGGTCACACCCGAGCCACGAGCAGAGTAGGAAAGAAACAACAGCCCCGGTCTGTGCAACGTGCAGCAGTCTGCAGGAGTGAGAAACGCCCGCTCTGCAGCACAGCTGCTGTCAGCTCAGAGCCCTCCTGGCAGGACGGCTGTGCGGCTGCGCTGAGATATCACAGGCTGAAGTACCTTGACAGGAGATCGGAGTGGCTTACCTTCAGACAAAGGGGATGGTTGTAATACTGTGTCCAGGGGTGGCACCCGTTCAGCATGTGCAGCATCATGCAGCAGCTGCTCCACACGTCCACCTTGGAGTCGCAGCGCTTCCCCAGGACCACCTCCGGAGCCATGTGTGTCTCCGTGCCGGGCACGTAGTTCCCTATCAGCATCGAAATGAGAGCTCACTGCCTGCCAACCGGACGGCTGTCCCACTGCTGGGAAGCTGAGGCAGCCTCCCTGGCTCTTCAGTTAAGTGAGAGAGGAGTCAGCCTCACCCCACAGCAGCATCCAAAGCTCCACACTCCGACAGGCCTCACCCATTGGGATATGTATTAATTTGCCCTTCGCAGTGCACATGGGAGGGGAACTATAACCCTCCACTGGTGAACACAGCGTTAGGAAACACATCCTTTTCTTTCACCATTCCACTGCCCAGAAATCAGGGAGGAATTCTGCCTTTGGTGGAGGTCAGGATTCTGCCCCGACTTGTTTAATGAGGTTACAGGAGCAGCCAGTTAGATATTTAAGTTTGGATGTGGTTTCTCACAGGGAGGGAGCACTGAATGCAGCATGAAATACACAACACCCCTCCACATTGGAAGAGAAGGACCAGCTTCCAAACCTACACTCATTTCAGCTGCCAGTAGCACACATCACAGTACAATTCATCAACCTATGAGGAGGTTACATCTGGAAAAGGCAGTAGCTTGAAAATTATCCGTATATAAATGTTCAGAAGGAGTCAGTAGAGCAGTTCTGTACAGTGACAGCAGAGAAGCCTTACCTGTGACCAAGCACTTCCCCAAGCCGTCAGGATGGAGGTGAGCAGAGTGACCAAAATCACACAGCAGAGCTCTGCTCCCATCATCAGACAAGAGCACGTTTTCCGCTGCCAATGAGAGGTGGTGAATCCATCAGTGCCCTTTGTGTGGGGTCACCCAGAGGGAAGCAAAGCCCCAAACCCGCAGAGCTGCTTTATTAATGAGTCCAAATTAAGGTCTGTTACTCCTATGGAGCCTCACTGTGCACCACCAGAGCCACCTAAGCTGTCTGTCAGAGCTGCCACCGGGCCCCAGAAAGGAAGGGGTGACAAATCCTATCAATATGCCCAGCTGCTTTGGACTAAGCCAAGCTCCAGTCTCAAAGGCAGAGCCGAAGATCTCATTCAATGACCCTTTGCCACTCGGAAGCCCCATCCCCAGCAGTGTGCTCCTGGTGAGAAGGGAAGGCCACGACCCCATCAGCAGCATCCTACCTTTCACATCTCCATGGAGAATGTTCTGAGCATGGAGGTACTCCAGACCTTCCAGCACCTGCCCCAGGTAACTGAGGGCTCTGTCCTCGGGCAGGCAGCCACTCTGCTTAATTAGCTGACCCAGTGATCCACCTGGAAGGGAACACACGGAGTCTGTGTTAATTCAGCTGAGAAGAGTTCAACAGGATCACCTGCGCTGTGACAGGGAAAGAACTGCCGGCTCTGACAGCCCTCATCTCCTACACCGGGCTCAGCTCCCTTTGTTTATCCCCAGAGGTCTTACAGCACACGGACACCGGTGCCTTTCACAAAGCCCATTGCTTTGCATCAATTTCACAGTGTTGTTCTGCACTAAAAGCAACCACTGTGTGGTCAGACTCATGCTGCAGGTCCCCAGGCTGTGCTTGCCAGCAGCACGGCTGCAGGAGGAGCCTTGGGTGACAGAGGAGCACCCAGGTTTGTCTATACAGCGTGCTCTGCCATCAGGCAACACGCACAGATAAACACAGCACCAAAACCAGAAGGGAGCAGCACTGTGTTTCAACGGGAACGTGCAGCTGGAACGGAGCAAGGCTGGGTTGGAAATGCTGCCCAGAAACAGCAACAGCATCCGCACAGCCACAGGGACAGCAGGCGGCTCCCCAGCATGCCCACGAGTACAGGTCTGGGGCACCCGAGCATCAATGAGTGGGGCAGGGAGGAGATTGGTGTCATTGTGCTGCACCGTTCCTTTCTCACCCTCCATCAGCTTCATGAAGATGGTCACCCAAGGTCCCTCCTTCACGGCGCCGTACAACGGCACAACCTTAGGGCTCGTTATCGCCGCGCACGTCGTTAACTCCTCTGCACGGAAGTGTTCGACCTGCACCTGGAGGAACAAAGGAACGGATCTGGTGACGCCCGTCACGGTTTTCTGCGTGCTGTAACGACGTTTGTTTCTATCCAGCTGAAAAACAGAACGGTTAAAGGAAGCCTGGATGAGCCTCACCTCCTGCCTGCCTCCATGGGGCAGCCATCGCACCGTGACCAACGCAACGAGTGAACACTTTCAGATGGATTTTCACACGTAACACTTTTGTATTCAGTACAACCCCTCCCCCCCCCCACACACACCATTCAGTTTTCTGCTGCAGTCATTTGAGGAACAGTTGCACAGAGGTGATGGAACCACGCCAGCGTTACGTGCAAACAAAGCACTTTGGATTCTCGTTGTTGCTGCTCTGTGGCCACACCTACAGCCTGCACAGCGAGAGGACGCGTTCCCTTTATGGAGCCTTGCCTCCTACATCACATCACCCCCTCCTCACATCACATCACCCCCCCCCTCACATCACATCACCCCCCCCCTCACATCACATCACCCCCCCCCTCACATCACATCACCCCCTCCTCACATCACATCACCCCCTCCTCACATCACATCACCCCCCCCCTCACATCACATCACCCCCCCCCTCACATCACATCACCCCCCCCCCCTCACATCACATCACCCCCTCCTCACATCACATCACCCCCTCCTCACATCACATCACCCCCCCCCCTCACATCACATCACCCCCCCCCTCACATCACATCACCCCCCCCCTCACATCACATCACCCCCCCCCTCACATCACATCACCCCCCCCTCACATCACATCACCCCCCCCTCACATCACATCACCCCCCCCCTCACATCACATCACCCCCCCCCTCACATCACATCACCCCCTCCTCACATCACATCACCCCCCCCCTCACATCACATCACCCCCCCCCTCACATCACATCACCCCCCCCCTCACATCACATCACCCCCCCCTCACATCACATCACCCCCCCCCTCACATCACATCACCCCCCCCCTCACATCACATCACCCCCCCCCTCACATCACATCACCCCCCCCCTCACATCACATCACCCCCCCCCTCACATCACATCACCCCCTCCTCACATCACATCACCCCCCCCCCTCACATCACATCACCCCCCCCCTCACATCACATCACCCCCCCCCCTCACATCACATCACCCCCCCCCTCACATCACATCACCCCCTCCTCACATCACATCACCCCCTCCTCACATCACATCACCCCCCCCCTCACATCACATCACCCCCCCCCCTCACATCACATCACCCCCCCCCCTCACATCACATCACCCCCCCCTCACATCACAATTACCTTTTTGGCAGCGCACTGAAACCCTGTCTGCTTGTCCTCTACTTTGTACACTTCTCCAAAAGAGCCGATGCCCAGAGAGCCGTGGCACTTGGTCCAGTGAACCTCTTCTCGGTACTCGTAATCCACTGGCTTTAGTTTCTGGGGGAGAAGAACCACAAAACAAGATGAAGGAAGCAGAGAAACTTTAGCTGCTGTCGGTGGAGTTCAACAGTTCCCGACAAACAGCACAACAACGTCACTGCTCTTTAAAAATCCACAGACAAAATTTCTTCTGTCGCTGCCTTGAGGTGAAACAAAATAGGAGGACCAGCGCTCAGAAATGCTTCCCATAGACAAGCACACATATTTGGCAAAAGAGTGGACAAATGAGAGTCTCCAAGCTAAGCTGGGGCTTTATATCCTTCAAAAAACAACGTCACATCTCTACCTGAACGTGTTCAACCGTATCAATACCTCCTTGGAAAAGGCAGCCTTGTGACAGAAGGATACGGCTTCTCTCTCTTTCGAAGCCCAAGAGAAACTCTGCCTACCACGACACGAATGCGTAGGACGGGAAGATCACCTCAGTGAGCAGCACGCCTTCATTCTCATCTGCCTTCTGAAACGGTTCCTTCAGGTCCAGACCGCCTCCCCTCCACGTCTTGGCGAGGCTGGCCAAGTTCTGCGGCTCCCCGAGGCTCACACTGCCCTTCAAGGCGTCCACCAAGTATTCTTCCACAGAAACCTTGTCCAAGCTGCTTTTCACGGACTGGCTGACGCTCTTGGGGAAGCTGTATCCCAAGTTCAGGCCAGACAAGCGATGCTCACTGTCTGGGTAATTGAGATCACGACGGAAATACGTCTCCAGAGCATTAAGCTTCATGGGATGGATAGGATTGTCCAGATGTGGGAAGGGAGGGGGCATGATGTTGTATGGAAAAGGACGGATGGTTTCAGGCTGAGGGACGCTGTCCCTCTGGTAGTGCAGTTTCCAGACATGATTAAGGCACTGGACGGGGCTTATCAGCTTGTGCAGGTCAGTTTTGTGCTGGCTGCCCACTGAATGGAGCTTGCCTGCCGACAGAACTTTCTCAAGTTTCTGAAACGGGGGTGGATCATAAAGCAAGTTCTTGTTCGGCTCTGATAACCAGAAGCTGTTTCTGTAGAGAGCACTGTGGTGCGTTTCATCCTCCTAGGAAACACAAGAGAACAGGGCAGCTGAGCAGGAGCCTCAGGACAGCTGCCCAGACACGAGCAGGAGGGCTCAGCACTTTGCAGGGGTCCCAGCAACACAACACGAGTGCCCACGAGCTCTCACCTGGACGGGAATCGGAGTGCAGCTCTCCTGTTCTGGAGTTCTGGGGCCCCGTCTGCCAGCAGCCACTGTTTGTATTTTCAGCTTGGATCGTTTCTTGTGACGCTTCTTCCTCGCCTTACCTCGATGCCTCCCCCTCCAGCAGGTGGGAGCCATCCTCCCCTCCGTCGCGTGGGCCACATTGTTTGGGATCTGATCGAGGCTGTCTGAGCGGCTGTTGGAAGCCAAAACGCGTGAGGGCTCTTAGATGGGATGGGGAAAGCACAGCCTCAGCTAACAGATACAAACAGGGGGACGAGGAGACTGAGCAGCTCTGCCTGCTGAGATGCACGGGATGGGGAACTGCAGCACAGCTCCATTCCCTGAGCAACTGCAACCCTGGTGCCATGGCACAGCAGTGCAGCTGGCATCATTAGGAAGAAACGCGGAGTGTTTGGGCGGCAAAGCATTGAGGAATGGTTCCCTCTGCTTCAGCTGGTTACAGGACAACACCAGAGGCAGAGGGCAACATCCAAGGGCATAACCCATAGTCAGACGCAGTGTCTGACAGCTGCCACAAAACAGAACCCAACCCCACATCCCACCTCCCCACTTCAGGGGGCGCTGGGGCTTCGCAGCCCTCCAGTTTGTGCCCTCATAGGCAAGGAGTGAAAAAAAGGGGCTCACGCTCAGAAGACTTCAGAGAAGCAAAGTCAAAGAGAACTTTATTTTCCTGCCTTGAGCTGCTCTCTTCACAGCCCTGTTGCTGATGCTGTTATTAAGCAGAGGTTCTTTTCTCCTCCGCTTTTGTTTATCCTCCCCAGAAAAGCAGCGGGTCTGCTCAGTGATTTCAGACAAAGCTGAGCTCCCAGCTGGAGCAGCAGAGCAGGCAGCACCAACAGGGAGAAAGCACAGACAGCACAGAGCTCGAGTGAGCCGGACAGGGCAACGCACAGCAGTACAGTGTTTGTGTTCTGGGATCTCTCACCTGTAACGCTTGCTGTGGGCAATGAAGGACCTCTCTGACAACGTGGGGCTGAACTCCTGACTGTTCTCACCTATGTGAAAGAAAGGAAGATCATCGCACATCTTCATCATGATGGTAAGAAGGAGGAGGGGAACCCGCCACCCCAAAACGTGCTAACCCACACGGTGACCCAGCAGAGCCACAGCACTGCACCGCTGCCTCCTGATCCTTTGCTGTCCCCCACCCAACCACCTCGCAGCATTTCCATCATTGTTATTATTGTAGAACGCCCCTCAGCAGCCAGCCAAGAACAGAAGCAGCACTCTGAGGTGCATTTCCAGCCGCCGCAGCGCGGTGCAGGAGCCACGCACTGTTCTGTTACTCCATGCCATTCAATAACGCTGCCACATTATTAAGAGGTTTCATGTGCTGCCTAAATGGAGCCCGGGATGTGTCAGCAGCTCCACCCCACGTGGGATTACAAATAGATCTCAGCTGGGCTCCCCAGGAGAGTGAAGCCGCACACGGCCTCACGCGTCCCTTCTCCTCAATGAACAGCAGCACTCCCTGCTACTCACACTCTGCTTGGGCAATAATGGAGATGGACGCGCAGCCTCCTTCTGTTTCTTCTTTTGCTGTTCCTTTGGTGATGACGTCGTTGAGGATTTTCCACTGGCTGTGGAAGATGGCTTTCTTTGAATCCTCCACTTTGCAAACGCTGCTCTGCTTCTCGCTCGCGGCCTCGTGCAGCCCTTTGGTGGCACTGAGCTCCTGCTGCTGCTTGGCGGGCGGAGCAGGAGCTCCATGGCACGCAATCCCCATCACTGCCATTTCACAGCTTCACAGTCCCTAATGAGGAATGGGAAAATAAAAGCACAACGCTCATCATAACACTTCCCAGGCAAAGCAGCCCCACGCTCAGGAGAAACAGGAGCCCGCCCACGGCGTCCGTTAACACTGATCGAATCCAAACCAAGGATCGACGCAGCGCTGAGCATGGAAGCGAAGACAAACCCACCCCCGCCAGCTCCCACGCGGGGCTGCACCCCCCTCATCACAGCCATCCCTGCCCCTTCTCTACAGAACTTATGGCAGATCTCAGGGCTGTAAAACAATCCCTCGGAGCAGCAGAAGCCGGCAGGCAGATGACTAACAGTGAGCCTGCAGTGAGCGCACCAACAAGCTCAGAGCTATTTTTACACTCGCTGTGGCCCGGTTTGCATTAACTCTGTCCCTCCTTGCCCTCTCCTCACCTTCAGGGGCCGCAGTGCACAGCCCTGCCCACCTCCGAGAGCGCGCAGTTCCGCAAAGCGCTCCTCGGTTAAAAGGTAACGGAGGGGGGGGAGATGTGGAACTGCAACTGTCTGACATGGCAAGGAGCAGCACGGGAACGTCACTGGGACTGAAGGCAGTGAAGCGTGAACCTCGCTGGGCAGCTAACGAAGCACAGCTCACGTGGGTCGAAGGGGCGCTGCGGGCTCCGGAGCTGCCAGCACAGCCCGACCGCTGCCATCCAACCCCGCAGGCTTTACAAGAACCAAAAAGCCACCCGATGCGATGCTCAGAGCGCCCGGTGGGAGCTGCGATGAAAAGAAACCAATGCAGAACTTCTAAATAATGACTGCAGCAGAACTTCTGAGATGAGCGGCTCAGGACGGACCAAGCAGCGCTCAGCCCCACGATGCTCCAGTGTGAGAGCTGGGAGCCGTGCCCCCCAGCGTGCCCTCCTGCACTGAGCAGCACCCGGCGCTGTGGGTCCTGGCTTCGCTGCTTTCAGAACCTCCTCTCGCTCATCCACATCACCGAGACTCAACTCTTGATTTCAGTACCCCCGGCTTCCTTCCTTCCTTCTGCAGATGTGTGCACGGGCTCATTATTTGCCAGAGGAAAAGGAGAGGTCAGGTAACGAGGCAGTAAGTGACCATGAGCGCTGCAGCGCCGGTCCACGCGGGGCCCTCGATGGCTGCGGGAAGGGTTCTTCAGGAAGGCTGCAGCTCTCAGCCCATTAACCAACGTCAGTTCTCACTGCTGTAAAATAGAAAGTGCAGTTGTACAGAACGAAAGCCGACGCGGTATCAGTTGTGCTGCGGCAGCACCGGCACAGCGCCGACGGCTTCCGCTGAGAGCTGCGCGGGGCTGAGGGGACGCACAGCGGTGCTGCGGGGCAGCGGAGAGCTTCCTGCTCCTTCCACCTCCTGCCCTCCCAGCAGCGCTCCCAGCAGCGCCCTGCTGCCCCTTCCCACCCCAGCAGTGCCCTGCACTGCACGCAGCTCTCCTCTCCCGGTCTGAGCGCGCTGCGGCCGCTTCACGTCGACATTTCACGTCGTCTCCATGAGGTTTCCCACTTCCTTATTGAGAAGAGCACGATGAGCACCGCGCTGACTTCTGCCTGTTGGCTCTCATGGGGACTCCAACAACACAACGCCCTCACCTCCAGCGGGGCACCGCCGAGCTGCCACGTTTGGGCTCCAGCCCAAATTCAGGCGGTTCCGTTCCCAGCAGCGTCAGCTCACAGCACGTTACTGCAGTGCAGAGAAGCTCCGTGCCGACAGAAGGGAGAAGTTTCAATTTGTCTCAGTAGGGATTGAGAAAAGAAAGCTGCAGCACTCAGCACACCCCTTTTCCTTCACTCACACACAGCGCACGCAAAATCAGAGAGAGGAGAAAAGACTTCCTGGAGGTGTGAAGAGCTCCGGGGTGGGAATGAGCAGAGGCTGCAGGCCAGCAGCCCGAGCAGGAGGTGTGATGCTGGGCTGCTCCTCACGCTGCGCTGCCTCCTCTGTATGGTGCTCCCACGGCCTGGTGGCTCCCACTGCCCTCCAGGCGTGCAGGACTCCTGGTGCTGTCAGTGAGGTGTGTTACAGACACCTTCTGTTCCTCCGGTTTGATGGCAAGCACTGCAAACTCCCATTTCTGCCTACCCTGGGATGGAGAGCCCCAGCAACCGCCCAGCCCTCCTGCAGCCAGGTCACAACAGCTGTAGGGAAACATCGGCGAGCAGAACTTCTCCATGTACCAAACATCCACCGTCGTTTCCCTCAGCACGAGTCCCTCCACGACTCTTTTCACGAGCAGAGATGCGAACGGCAGCGCGTGCCTGGAGCAAAGCATCCCTATTTGTTTCATGCACTCAGCTTTCCCAGCTCAGAGCCCGCTGCCACCGCTCTGCCCTCCAGCCTGCGGGGCACAGCTGCTGCCTGAACCACAGCAGCACAGAGAGCGGAGCACCCGAATGGGTCACTGCAGTACTGAGTGGATCAGAACCAGCCCTGTGCTGCCAGCAAGGCCCGGCGCTCACTGTGAGACCGCTGCACGGCCTGAGGTTTCCAATTCACATCTATAGAAACGCAAACACCAAACAACCCCAAAGTTTTGTTGAACTTAGCACAGATGGAAGCCCTTCATAGAATCGCGGCGTTGTAAGGGCTGGGAGGGACCCATGCGGAGCCCCCAGGGGCGCAGCTCCCTGCAGGAGGTCACGCAGCACCGGGATCATCTCCGGTGCCTCCAGAGGAGACCGCACCGCCTCCCGCATTCCTGCGTGACCCTCGTAAACCATCACCGCTGGGGGTTCATCGCTACGGTTTCACGCAGTAAAGCAGAAACGGGAATGCGACCAGCGCCGTCCCGAACTGCACCGGGCAAACCTCCCCGCCAGCCCCACCACGAACCGCGCTCGGGGACTCCGCGCATCCCGGAGCGCCGTAACGCGGCGGGTGCCGGCCGGGCTGCCCTCACGTGCGCTGCGCCCGGAGCGCCTTACGGGGAAGCGGCGCTCCCAGCGCTCAGCCCCGCAGCTCCGCGCCCGCTCCGCCCGAACGCGCCGCATTTCACAGCTCGCAGCGAATGAGTCACCGCGGAGGAATCCGGCGGCAGCGCCAGGCCCAGGCAGCGGCACGGCCCGAACGGCGCGGAGCGGCACCGCGCGGGGACGGAGCGCAGCGGACGCGGCCGGAGCGGAGAGGCAGCGCGGGCGGCGGCGCGGCGGGCGTTCACCGCCTCCGATCAGCGCCTCCGAACGGCGCGGCCCGACCGCACGCGCCCGCCGCTCTCAAGCCGCCGCACGCGTCCGGCTCACCGGACGCACGGAGCCCTCCGGCAGCACCGCGTACAGCCGCGCCCGGCGAGGGGTAAGGCGCTCCCCCGCCCCCGCCCCGCCCCAGGCCCGGAGGGCCCGGCCCGGCCCCGCAGCCCCCCGCCCCGCGCGGCCCGCTGACCCCGGGAAGGGCGGCCCTCCGCCGGGAGCGGCGCGGTGCTCCTCCCGCCGGCCCCGAGCGCGGAGCCGCCCCGCACCGCCCGCACCTACCGCGTCCCGCAGCGCTGCCCGCCGCTCCCTCACACTGACAGGCGCGGGCGCCGCCGGCCCCGCCCCATCCGCCGTGCAGCCAATCGCCGCGCGCCGATCCTCCTCGCCCCGTCCATTCTCCTCCCACTCCGCCTCGCAGCCAATCGTCGCCCCCCGGCCTCTCGCGCCCCGCCCGGTCCCCGCCCAATCTGACCCGCGGCCAATCACCGCCCAGGCCTCTCCCCGCCTCCCTACCGGTTTCCCGGAAGAGGGCGGGGCTTCTGGAGAAGCGCCCCGCCCACAGCCTCTTCGGAGCGCTGCACTGCGCGTGCGCGCGGCCACAGAGATGGTAGTGCGCAAGCGCGGTCGTGGGCGCGCATGCGCAGAGCGAGCGGTGTGCGGGCGGAGCTGCGCCGCTGCAGGGAGCGCCGTGTGCCGGCGGGGCGTTCTTTGCTCGCTGTGCCGCTCCGAGCGCCGCTCGTGCCGCTACTGCCGTGAAGGGGCGGGGCTCCTCAGGCCGCTCCCGAGCAGCGAAGTGTGAATCAGTGTGAATCAATAAATGTGCTCCGGCACCGCCCCACCGCCCCGCGCCTTTACCCCAAACTGCTCCCGCGCCCCGCATCTCCCAGCGCTGTGCTCCTGCAGCTCTTGTGTCCCCATATCCCCTCCGTGTCCCCATATCCCCTCCGTGTCCCCATATGCCCTCCTTGTCCCCATTTCCTCTCCGTGTCCCCATATCCTCTCCTTGTCCCCATTTCCCCTCCGTGTCCCCATATCCCCTCCGTGTCCCCATATCCCCTCCGTGTCCCCATATCCCCTCCGTGTCCCCATATCCCCTTCTTCTCCCCATTTCCCCTCCGTGTCCCCATTTCCCCTCCTTGTCCCCATACCCCTCCGTGTCCCCGTATCCCCCCGTGCCCCCCATTGGAGCCGCAGCGCACCGCGGGGCGCACAGCGGAGGCCGCCTGAGGTTTGCGGCGGAATCGCCGCCTGTCCTGGCTTCGGGCGCTGTGTTACGGTCCCAGGCTCAGACTCCCCCCTCGTGTCCCCCGAGCGGACAATCAGCCCCGCTCCAAGCAGAACCTCAGGCGATGGCGGAGCTGTGCCGCCGTCCTGGCACGTCTGCTCCGGCGCTTCGGACCGGCGGATGTCGGCAAACAACGCGCAGCGTCCGCTGCTCGCCAAAGGGAACAACGAGAGGCGCTGCGGCGCGGCGGTGCTTTCGCTGCTGGGAGGGACGGAGCGCCCAAACTCCGGGTTCTGCTGCGGCAATAAAAGCCGCGGGTGGCTGTCAGGGCGAACGCAAACGGAGCGAGGGTGAAAATCACTGCGCTGCTACGGTGTGCGACGCGCCGGCTGCCTCGGCTCCTCGGTTAGCAGGGCTGGGTGGGACAACCGCCTTAACAGCGCTGTGCCCCGCGGGGACGGGAGGTGGATGGGGCAGCTGAGAGCAAATGGCTGCAAACTTGAAAGGTTTCACTTCCCGGCTGACACGGAGCTATAAATGCCGGCGGACGGATCTGACATCGACTCCCACGCACGGGGCGCAGCTTTGGACGTTGCATCTTGCAGGGCTTTAACGCCGGGCTGGAGCGGAGCGGAGCGGTGAGGCTGCAGGCGAACATCGCCGTGCTGCACGGACAGACCCTGTGCTCCTGCGGGCTCTTTGGACGTCGTGTGGTGACGGTGCTCTTTATGAACAGCGCTGCTCCGTGTGCCTGCGGGCGGTCCGTCAGAGCCCTTCCCTTCCCAAAGCAGAAGCAGCGCTTCGGGCAGATTGCTTTCATTCCCAGTCCTGCTAACGAGCTGTGATCCTCACTGAGCAGAGCCCCGGATCTCACAGTCCCTCACAGAACTCTGCCATGCGGCTGCTCCGGAGTTAAAAGGAGCAGAAATGGCCACAGGAACGATCCCTGCGCTGCACGCAGCGGCTCTGCTCATCTGCCCGGGGTGAGGGCTGTTGTAGGATGGCTCTGATGCTGACCTCTGTTAATTCCTTCCAACTGAGCGGTGCCTTCGTGGCTTTAAGTGAGAAATTAGAAACAGCCTCACTGGGTTTCCGAAGCTTTTCATTTGCTCCTTCGAATGGCGATCAGTTTAATCAAATCAAATTAATCAGCGTTCGTCCCCTGCAGGCAATGCGCTCCTGTACGGCTTCCTCTTACCTCTGCCAAAATGGGATCCGATGCTCGTTCTGCACAAGTTCTGCTTTCTGGCTCCGTTCCGTCATCAGGAAACGCGTCTGAACCGCCGCACGTCCCGTCCCCAGCAGCTCCAGTCGGGGCCGGTTGTGCGCAGAGCACGAAGCATCGGAAGCAGAGCTGCCCCCATGTGAGCCCTGCAGCCTGGCTGGGGGTTCAGGATGTGTTGGAAAATGAGCACGAAATGTTTGCTCGCTTTTTAATCCCAGCTCTGAGAGCAGAACTGTAAACGAAGAAATTCCAATGTTGGTTGGTTGGGGTTTTTTTTTTTCCTTTTTAAGAAAAGAAATATTTCTGTATAAGCTGGAGAAAGGTAGTTGCTGGATCGTCAGCACTGCTTTTAATTGAATTCTCCTTGCTTTAACTGGTAACTAATTAACCCCAAATGAGCAGCAACTTCCACAGAGGGAGCTGGCCGGGGTTCCATTTCTTGGAGCCATTTCTCAAAGATGCGCTTTGGAGAAAACTTTTCTTCATCTTGAGCTTAGAATCGGAGTCAGGAACGGCTTTGGCTGGGCTGAAGGGACCTCAGAGAACACAGAACCATGGAATCGTGGTGCGGTTGGGTTGAGGAGGCCTTAAAGATCATAGAAGTGTGGAATCACGGCATGGTGGTGTTGGAAGGGACCTTAGGGATTGTTAGAGCCAGGGAGTCACAGCACGGTTGGGTTGGAGGGACCTCAGAGATCAGAGAACCGTGGAATGATGGCATGGTTGGGTTGGAAGGGACCGTAAGGGTTGTAGAACCACAGGATTGAGGCATGGTTGGGTTGGAAGGGACCTTAAAGCTCACTGAGCTTCAACCCCCTGCCAAGAGCTGGGTTGATTGACGTGCCCAGTACTTCTCTGAGGGGAAAATATGGCTTATCCACTGCTGGCAGAGTCTGGAAGCCCAGCGTTACGTGTCAGCCAAGGACTTGCTGTTTTCCCTTTTGCTGCTGTGCTTCTCAGCCGTGCTCCTCGTGTTTTGGAGCACTGGCTCCAAACTTGCTGGCTGGCTGCTGCTGTGTGCCCCATGGAGGCAGGGTAGGGGAGGAGCGGGGCAGGCAGCAATCCATGAGGTCTGTGGGTGCTGTGGCTGGAGGACGCCACGCGTCACCTCATTGTGCACAGTGGTTTTGTTCCCTGGGTATATCTGCCAGCCCCAGGTCTTGCCTTGGTGAAGATGAAGGGATTACTCCGGGTCTGAGGATTGGGAAGCACTTCTGCTCCCAAGACAGTGGTTTAATGACAGAGGTTTGGGAGCAGGTGTTCAAATGGACGGATAGCATGAACCCAAACGTCCGTGTCAGGCAGCCAAACGCTGACGTCGCTGCTGAATGCCAAAGTAGAGAGTCCCATAAGATGCAAATCCCAGGACATGGTGTTGGGACGCTGAGCCCTCTGGGAGGCTCAGCTGCAGGCAGCTGTTGTCCCGCGGTGGAACATCCCACACGATCCCAGCCCTTGTCCTCTGCTTGAACCTTCAGAAATCCTGAGCAGTCGATGAGTTCACTCCTCTTACAGACATGGGGATGGGCTGAGTTAGAAACCAGATGCTGCTGCACTGCAATGTCTGCTCTGTTTTTGCAAAGGGGCAAGAGGATGTGGCCAACCCCAACAGCACGGGCATCATCCTGGGCTCACCCCTCCTTCCAGCCCAGCCAGCAGCATCCAGTTGTGTCTGTTTGCTGGTATTCTTCAATGGGGGGCAATGCAATGGAATGCAATGCAGTCCAATGCAATGCAGTCCAATGGGATGCAACACAATGCAGTGAAATGCAATGGAATCCAAAGCAATGGAACACAACCCTAACCCAATACAAATAAATGCAATGCAATGAAACCCAATGCAAAGCAATGGAACACAACCCTAACCCAACGCAAAGCAATGCAATGGAATGCAGTGAACTTGAAATCAAAGCGGTGGAACACAACGCATCTCTAACCCAATGCAGCACAACAAAATGAAATGCAATGGAATCCAAAGCAATGGAGCTCAACCCTATCCCAGTGCAGGGCAGTGGAGCACAACACAGCCCTAACCCAACGGAGCACAGTGAAATCCTACGCTATGTGTGCTGCTGGTTTCCTTCTCAGAGTGTTGTTCGTGTGGCCCCTGCAGCCCGGGATCCTGACCTACTGCCGTGGGAATTTCCCCATCTCCATTCAGCACAAATGAGCCAGATGACTGCGTGTGACTCTAACACAGGCTACCTTCTCAGATTGGAAACATGCAGGCACTTATTTTGTCTTATTTCTTGTATGGGATGGGAAAAGCTACCAGGAGACAGAAAGGCAAAGGTGGTCAACTACAGCGCAGTGGAGACACCTGCTCTGCAGTGCTTCCATTGCCTTTTTCTCTGGGCATCTCCCCTGCTATCTCCTCTCTGCTCAACGCCACCTCCGTGTTCTCCCCTACAGCTCCACTGATCTCGTGCATTCACAGCCTTACTGTGATTAATTTGATCCATTCAGCCCTTTATTCCCCAGCGGAAACAACACCCAGAGGTTAAAATAAACCTCACAAATCTGAGGCAATGATTCGGGTGACAATAATTAGGAAGAACCCTCATTAGGGAGAAAACAGTTGGAAGAGGGGCACGTCACAGAGAAAATCTCTGTGCTCCTTACAGGAAACTTTCTTCCTAAAGCAACAAGAGGGAGATGTGGGCTCAGCCTTTGCTCATGAAATTAATGATGATAAATTAAAAGCGTCAAAGATGAGATGTTGCACCCGGGGTCGCATTGTTGGCTGTGAAGAATGAAGGGCAGCACAAACGAGGCTGGTGAAAGCTCCATCTGGCACAGCACCCCATCAGCAGCCGCTGGGTTTGCTGCAGCTGCTGTGTGCAACCCCTGGTGCTGCTGTGCCCAAAGAGGCGCCGGGTCCACAGCATGGAGCCCTTTCCCAGCAATCCCTCCTCATTTCCAGTCCTGCAGCGCTTTCCGGGCTGGAGGGCCGCCTCTGGACTCCCAAACCAATGACATCACGCTGAAGCCGTCAAGCATGTGATTTCCCAGCCCTGAAATGAAAGCTGCCTTTCCAGGGGAGGAAGAGACGCTGTGCAAGAGCAGCTCCCTCTGCCCCGCGCTGTGTTTGAGCCACAAACAGTACAGGATAACAGAGCCAAGAGAGGAATCCTACCAGGAACTCCCATCCCAGCTTTGGGACGGTCTCACTTCCCCACCCCATGGGTACAATGGGGACACGCAGAGCACAGCTGGGAGCTGCGCCGGAACCCCCGCACTTCTCCTTCCTGACAGCTCCGCTCAGTTCCTTGGCAGCTGCCTCCATTGGGATGCTGGTGGGCTGCCCGCGGGTCCTGGAAGAGCTGGGTGAGGTGCAGCCCTTGGCACAGTGCAGCCCTTGGCACTGCCATGCGGAGCCGCAGCTCACCATGCTGATGGTGCACATGGATGAGTTGTTGGAAGTGCCCTGGCACGGCCACGTATCTGCTGTGGGAATTCTCATCCTGCAAACACTGCTCTGTTTTGTTTCTTCCACACCTCACACCACGGGGTTGCTCGCCCATTTGGTGAGAGCTGGGCATAGCCCTGCACAGCAGCTGGGGGAAGGACGGCGTCTCCATGGTGGTTTTGGCCAAAAATGAGCAGAAAACCCATGACAGAATCATAGAACCTCAGAACCATGGAACCATCCGCACTGGAGAAGGCCTTCAGGATCACCAAATCCAGCAGTCAGCCTGAGCTCTCGGGTCCCATCACTACACCACGTCCCTTAGTGCCATGCCCACGCGGTGGGGTTACCAGCACCCCACTGGGCAGCCTGGACCGACCCCTCATTGCCTTCTCCATGCAGAAATCCCTTCTGACACCCAACCTACACCAGCTGCCCACCAGCACCCCAGGTCCTTTCCCACCGGCTGCCATCCGCTCCTCCCAAGGCCATGAGTTTGGTGGGAACCAAGAGCAGGGTGCGGTGCTCACCCTCACTGTATGCCATGCAATTGGGCTTGGTGCACTGACACAGCCTATGATCCCTCTGCCACACGTGGCTGTGTCCAGGAGCTGTGCTGTGTAACTCAGAACTGCTCACGCTTCACATGCTGCTTCAGCCCAATGGGTCACCTCTGGTGCCATCTGTGTGACACAGGACCACCCCCAATTAACTTCTGCTTAAGAAAACGAGGTCTGACCCTATTTCAGAGCATGCCAACTCTGTAGTTGTTACCTAGTAAGGGAAGTAGTTACCTACTTCCCCGAACACTTCCCTCTTGCTCTTCCCTGGAAGTTCATGTAGAGATATTTCTCCATTGGTGATCTGGATGAACATACTGTGGGCGTTGGGGGGTATCCATGGTGCAGCTTCTTCAGCATTTCGCTGCCTTCAGGTGCCCTCTGTGAGCTGGGACACACCTGGGAGCTGCATCGCCCTGCAGCTGTGCTGGCATCCAGCTGTGCTGCCCTCACAGCCAGCTGTGCCACGCTGGCATCCAGCTGTGCCACGCTGGCATCCAGCTGTGCTGTGCTGCAGCTGCCCTCCCAGCTCTTGCAGTGCTCACACGGGTACAGGTGAGTTTGCAGTGCCCCGACACATCCCTCCCCAGGGGGAATATCTGAGGAAGATGAGGAAGAAGAAATGGAGCACCGTTACAGCTCGTCAAGAGCAAAAGTCACGTGTTTCAGAGGATACTGCGCAGGTGATTAATTACAATTAGAGGATCATTAGGGTTGGAATAGACCAAGACCCCAGAGTGCAACCCCAGTGCATCCCCGCTGAGCACATCCCTCTGCTTTAACACCTTTCCCCATTCCTCCAACCTCAGCCGTGCTGCAGAACAAAGCATCCCCGTTGCTCGTCGTCCTACAGCCTCTTGCTGCCAAATTTTGGACAGCCCGTCTGAAAGCCCACAGCCCGACCTGCAGAACCACAGCCGTGTTTTGCAGCTGCTTGGTTTCAGGTCGTGTTTATGGAAAAGGCAACACGACCTGAGCCGGTCTGCCCTCAGCACTGCTCCTCAGGGAGGGCCCTTTGCACTCCTGGCTGCTGTGTCAATATTTGGCCAAGTGGGTGTGTGTGTGTGTGTGTGCAAGGAGCCGGAGCTTCGTCTGCACCTTGCTAATTAAGCACCTGTAGCAACACAGCACGGAAACGCACCCAAGGGCGCTCCCCTGCAAGGGGGAAAACCAATTGGGCAACAGCGCAGCAAAATGCCGCAGCGGGCAGAACGTGGGGCTGTTCTCTCGAGGTGCTGCCCCTGGGGTGCACTCAGAGCTGCCGCCCGGACCCCCGTGCTGCTGGCCCTGGGGATGGGGTTAACCACGGCGCCTCGTGCCTGCCCGCCCCAAACCCACCGCTTCTTCCCCAAAATGCTGCTGAGGTCGCTCCCAGCTCCTTAGTTAACACTGCTACCTTAATTGCCCCTGGGTGATGTAGCTACCTAGGGGCAGCTTTCTGCTCCGTCGCTTTTGACATCCGTAACGATGTTGGACTTTTAGGGCTCTTCCGACCGAGCTGAACGCGGGCGCGGCCCGGCGGTGGGAGGGGTCCTCCTGTCTGCCGCTGTGCCGCGCTCTGCCGGCAGGGGACGCCATACTCTCCTGCTGCCGGTAGGGGCCGCTCTCGCCTCACAGCCACCACTCCTCTATGGCCGGCAGGGGCCGCTCTCGCCTCACATCTACCACTCACTGGTGGGGGGGGGGGGCCCACCTGAGGTGAGGCGGGGCCGCGCCCCCTCCTGCCCCCCCCCCCGCCCTTCGGGGTGCGGCGGCGGCTCGGAGCCCGGCGTCCGCTCACATACACACACATACACACACACACACACATACACACACACATACACGCACATACACACACATACGCACACATACCCGGCACCATGGCGGAGCAGGAGAGCCTGGAGTTCGGCAAGGCCGACTTCGTGCTGCTGGACTCCGTCACCATGCCCGAGTTCATGGGGAACCTCCGGCTGCGGTGAGCGGGTCGGGGTGGGGGGGCTCTGAGTGGGGTCTTTGAGACGGCATGAGGTGTGAGTGGGGTGTGAGTGGGGTGTGAGTGGGGTGTGAGTGGGGTGTGAGTGGGGTGTGAGTGGGGTGTGAGTGGGGTGTGAGTGGGGTGTGAGTGGGGTCTGTGGGGCTCTGACTGCACTCTGAGTGGGGTCTCTGGGACGGTAGGGGGTCTGAGGGGCTCTGAATGAAGCCTGTGGGACTCTGAGGGGCTTTGAGTGGAGTCAGAGCGGTCTGATTGGGGTCTGAGGGGCTCCAAGTGGGGTCTGTGGGATTCTAAAGGGTCCGAGTGGGATCTGAGAGGCTTTGAGTGTAGTCAGTATTCTGAGTGGGCTCTGAGTGGAGTCTGGGGGCTCTGAGCGGACTCTGAGGGGGGTCGGTGGGACTGTAAGGGCTCTGCGTGGGGTCTGAGTGGAGCCTGGGGGGTCTGAGTGGGATCTGGGAGGAGTCTAGGACTCCAGGGGAGTGGAGTGGAGTCTGAGTGGAGTGTGTGGGGCTCTTAAGGGCTTTGAGTGGAGTCTGTGGGACTCTCAGGGGTTCTGCGTGGGGTCAGTGGGACTGTAGTGGCTCTGAGGGGCACTGAGTGGAGTCTGTGGGACTCTTAAGGGGCTTTGAGTGGAGTCTGGGGGTTCTGAGTGGACTCTCTGTGGGGTCAGTGGGACTGAAGTGGCCCCAAGGGGGATCTGAGTGGGATTTGAGTGAAGTCTGTGGGACTCTGAGTGGGGTCTGAGGGGCTCTCAGTGGAGTCTGGGACTATAGGGGTGTTGGAGTGGAGTGTGTGGGACTCTAAGGGCTCTGAGAGGGGTCTGGGGGTTCTGAGTGGAATCTGAGTGGGGTCAGTGGGACCATAATGGCTCTGAATGGGCTCTGTGGGTTCTGAGTGGGTTCTTTTTACATGGTTTGATAGTGATGGGGCTGGGGGAATGGCTGTAAGCTAAAAGAGGGGAAATTTGGGTTAGGTTTTAGGAGGAAATTCTTTACTCAGAAGGTGGTGAGGCTCTGCTACAGAGAAGTTGTGGTGCCCACAACCATGGGTGGGACCCAGGGCAGCATGAGTGGGGGGCAGCCAGCCCATGGTGTGGGGTGGGACTGGGGGTTGTGAGGTCCCTTCCAACCCAACCATGCTGTGATTCCATGGTTCTGTGACCCATAAGGTCTCCTCCAACCCAACCCTACTCAACACAACCCAACGATTCCGTGGTTCTACAGTCTGTAAGGTCCCTTCCAACCCACCCGTGCCATGATCTATATGGTTCTGTGATCCTTAAGGTTCCTTCCAACCAGAGCCATGCCATGATATGCCTTGCAAACACTGAACTAGACAGTGGAATGTCTCTCCTTGCTGTATTTGTATTTCCAAGCCTTTTAGTCATTTGCTGTTCTTTACTGCTGATTTTTGGTTTTGAAAGTGAGATGTTTAAGCAGAAACTGCCCTTTTCAGTGGAGATGATAACCGTGACGCAGGTTGCTGTCCTTAGCAGGAAACTTGTAGGCAACAGACTGTTCTTGGGGTTTATATTCTTTGGTTAATGTGTAATAGGAATCCGGATGAAGCGGGAGGATCATCATCAGATAAATAAAGAGTCAGCGTGGCAGCAGGCGTTCATTTGGGAGTCGAAGGAGCGCGCCCGGCGGCGCAGGCTGCTGTAGCTCTGCACAAAAGAGCAGAAGAACAAACTTCCTATTTGGGATCCTTATGTGGTGGTGGTGTGCAGAATTTCAGTCCTGCTGGTGCTGCTCTGTGTGGGGATCCTGGCTCGGTGTCCCTGGGGCGCGGAGGCAAAGCCTACCCTTGGCCCGCTGACCCGTGCTCTGCTTTATGAGCGTTCCCGGCACTGCCAAGTTCTTATGGCCTTACAGCCTTGGAGGTGGTGATTAACGGCTGCTGATTATACGTTTTAAATCACGTTGGAGCCGAATTCCAGCCCACTCCGTGAGCGGGGTGGGGGTGGCTGACAACACGCCAGCCCTGTCGCGATAGGACGGGGAATTGTTGCCTCCCCGTGGCTCCATGGGTGGCGGTTGGTTGGCTGAGCGCAGTGCCCAGGAATGCCGCGCTGTGCCGGAGCTATTTTGGCGCGAGGTCACCGGCTGACCCCAGACGGGCTGTGCTGGATGTCGTTCCCAAGCGAGCCCAGATGTGGGAGGAAGTGCAGTCGTAGCAGACCCGGTGCACGCGGGGATGCTTCCCCAGGGACGCCTGCGAGAGGGGCGGGCGAACTGCGCGTCTCAGCGCTGCCGGGGCTGTGTGCGGCTGTGGGCGCAGCGAGGATTTGCTGCCCCGTTCCCAACCGCTGTGCCTGGTGCTCTGCTATGTCCGCATCCACCTGCAGATTCTCGGAGGGCTTCCTGTTTTCAGTGCTTATTCACGGCCCCGCAGCTCCCCGAATTTGGGACTCTCGTGCAGCCCTTGGGTGTTACACAATTAATTGTAAATAAAAGTCATCCGGCCCTTGAATTCCTTTGTTCTGAGTGCATGGCTGTGATTATTAGTCATCAAAATAATGCAAAGAACCTCGGATAAGCAGCCACATCTGAGCAGTTTGCGTTTGAGTGGCTGATGGCTGGGCTTTGTTCTTGGTGGGCAGGTGGGAGCAGGCTGGCTGTGCTGGGTTCGGTGGCTCCGCTCCACTCGGGATGTGCGGTTGATGAGAAGACCCCTAAAGAAGGGAATCCCTTCCCATATCAGCCACCAGATGCCCCTGGTAGGGCATCCCATTGTCACAGCATTGTGTGAGGGTCTGTGGAAGGGCAGTGAGATTTTGCTTTCTGCTCTTCTGTGCTCTCGATCTTACTTTAAAGTGAACGGGTGCTTTCTGTGCGATGCTGACTCCGTGCTGTGGGTTTCTTATCTTTTGTTAGAGCTGGGGAGGGTTGGCTTTGCACCGGCAGTGCAGGAAGTATCTTTTAGTGGGAATATTGTGTGAACGCCTGGTTTCACTGTGCTCTTGGTAATGAAATATTTGTGCTTGGTGAACGACTCTTCATGCCTTTAAGCCGTTTTAATTTCCTCCTTGATGAGATCCGAATATCTGAATTGCTGGCGTGGTGTGGGACAGAGGACTCAGCTCTCAGGGAGTTGTGTCAGAATTTGGAATGATTGGAATGAAGATTCCCCATCGTCCATCAAAACTGGCCGTGCGGGCTTGGCCAGGTTCCAGTTCATCTTGGTCACCAGGACGGGCCGTGCAGCTCAGTGAGCACCAATGGGAGGTGCCTGTGATACCAGCAAGCAGAGCACTGCCCGTGTTGTGCCTGGAGATGGCACGTGTGGCCTGTCAGCATTGCTCGCCGCCTTCTGAACAGCACCTGCTGAGGGTCAGCCTGGAGATCTGCCCAGTTCTTCTGGCCAACCTGAGCTGCTGTCCCAATGTGTTGCTTGGTGCCCTTGAGGAGCCCTTAGCGTTGACTTCTGTCCATAAATCCGCTCACCCCGTGCACCCCCTGGGGCTGAGCACGCCTTCAGGCTACCTGAGCATTTCCCCTTCCCTCCTATGGACTGAATTCCCTTCCTGCTGCACATCCTGCTGCTTGGCTGTTGCATCACTGCTTGTTCCTCAGCTCCGGGGCTGTGATTGCATCTCAGAGGGCTTTCGAAAGGGAGCACGCAGGGCTGGAGCTGACCTTTCTGACTGGATGGCCTTCCAGCTCCAACGGTTCCATGCCCATATAAATGTCAACAGACGCTGCCTCCTCCCCTCGCTGATGGCTGCATGATTGTTGTCCCGCTCGGAGGGTCGGCGCGCCGTAACCGCTGATGGTCGTGTTGATCTGCCCCAGTAGTTTCCTGGTTCCGGATGGGATCGGTGCCCACGGGAGCTGGGTGCTCCGAGGGTTGGCTGGAGCCTTCCCAGCGCTGTCTGAGCTGGGGCTGCTGCTGAGAGGTTCAGAATTGCTCAGAAAACACGCCGCCTGCATGCTGCAAAGCACACACCTTCCCTCGTGTCCCAGTGCGCAGGCAGAAGCTGTGCTGCTCCTCCCTTTGCTCGCAGGGGCAGAAGTACCTCGGAACTCTTTGCCTGGGACGTAAACAGCTCCTTGGAACGGTAGCTAGGAGGCTTTGTTGAAAAGTGCTTAGCAATGACAAAAAAATGTTATTTCCGAAAGGATTTCTGTAGCTCCGAAGGGCTGTTTTTCTTTTCTTTTCTTTTTGCAAATGAAAGTCCAAATTTACCACAAAAATGTCCCTGTAACCTCTTATAATTCAAAACAGATTCCTTGCTTTTCAAAAGCACAGGCCAATTACCAGGGAGGCTTTCTAAAATAGGACCGAGGGGCAGATGTGTGACTGTGGGCAGTGAGGAGCTCCCTTTACCGAGCCGTGTCTGTGTGCTTTGTGCACCCAGCAGTGCTGCGGACATGCACGTCGGTGTGTCCGTGCCGGCATCAGTGCATGAAAAGGAGAACCTTCGTTTCCCCTTTTCCCAGGAAATGCTGCATTTATGTCTGCAGCAAAACCGACAACGGGATTCTCACCTTCGGTTCTCCCCGCTCACTCCCTGGGCAGTGCTGGCTGCCAGGGATGCAGACCTTCCTCCCCGAGACATCCCCCATCCCTGGCGGCTCATCCCCACCCCGTCAGTTACGCTGAGCTGAAGCCCCCACGAGGAAATGCTGATGGGAGGTCGATGCGTGCAAGCCGTGTGAGCCTGCTGTGGGGCTGCACCAGCCTGGTGCGATAGCGGCGAGTCGGATGGTTCTGAGCTAATTGCACACGCTTTGCTGAAGTTTTTGCAATCACTTGGTAGCAAACGTGTTTCCCATTAAGGGCTTACGTTTTTGGAGACTCGTGGCAGGGGGAGAGGCTGCTCAGTGTCCAAACCGAGATGTGTTTTTACCCAGAACTTCTCAGCGGCTTCTTTCTTAAGGGGAGAAACCAACGTGGGGGCTCAGGGCTGGGAGCAGAGCCACGTGGGGCCTCTGCATGGAGGTGGGAGCACGGAAGCCAAGGAGGCTTTGGTGGGTGATGGCGTCTGCCCAACATGGCGTGTGTCACCTCCCCACGTGCAGCTGGTAGCCGTGGTGGCCGGCACAGATCGTGGTGTTAGTAGATGTTGTTGGGGAGACCCAACAATCCGAAGGGTGGATCTCGACGCCCTCCTCAATCATGTGGTCGTTGCCGCTGAGTTATGGGAGCTGCTGAATTGGGCCATGGCCGGGTGGGTCGTTGGGATCATCTCAGTTGACATCATAACCCTTTTGGTTTTCTCTCTGGAAATAATTAACGTCAGTTAAGTACTGCAAATTTGGTGAACTTTGAGGGCGTTTTTTTAGGGCTTTGACTAAATTAAAGGAAAAAATTTGCTAGGGTTACATTAACATCTACCATTAAACCAACGTAAATTGCAGGATGGAGCAAATTAGCAGGTTCTTCTGGCCAGGAGGTGCTGGGGTGGGGGCAGGCCTGGGAGAGCCCGGGCGCTTCGGGATCAGCATTATGGTCTGCGTTCATCCAGACCCAGTTTTGGAGTCCCTTCCATCCCAGCGTGCCTGTTAACGTTGGAAACCTCCGCTAGCGATTCCCAGCCCGTTTGCGCGTCCTCTGCGGCACCAAAGCGTTGCACGTCTCCATCGCCAAAGCCTCGGCTCACTGTTAAGTCCCACAAGCAATGTGGGGAAGCTTGTTGGCAGAATTAAACAACCATCACCAACAACCCCAACCCAGCTCAACCTTACCCGGCCCTTCTCGACCCAACCCCACCCCACCCAACCTTCCGTACGTGGCTCTATTGGCTTGGCTTAGCCCGAAGCACTCAAGATAAGCGAGCAGCCTGTTTATTTAGCGAGACATTTGATCCGGAAGCTGGCAGCACTAACGGCCAGACCCCACGTGATGGCTGTGTAGGAAGATGACACACCAGTGCCTGCTGGTGGGACACTGCTGGGAGCTCGGGTGCTTTTGGTTTGCCATTGGTTTTATGGAGCCGCAGGGCGCTGCTGCGTTCTGGCTTGGGCACGTTGAGCCCTCTGCATCTCCTCTCCTCCTCCCTCCTGCTTTGCCTTCAGGGTGTGCTGCGGTCACTTGCAGACTTTTCTCCATAGCGATGAAAGCTGAAAACCTCTCTTAATTCGAGTGAAGATGGCTGCACTCTGGGAGGATGTATTTTAAGGGAAACAATAGTTCTGGTCAGAGCCACGCAGTAAATCACGAGCGGCCGCGCCGAGTGCTGCTGTCTGCGATCTGCCCCTGGCTGGCTGCTGCTGCACGAACCTCTGTGCTGTCTGTGCTGGGCGTCCCTTGGCGTGCCCCGGGCAGGGGTGTGAATGGCAGCAATGCATCTCCTTCGTGGTGGGCAGGCAGCACCTGCCCGTCCCCCTCTGACCTGCTTTTTTTCTGGGCCCCCGTGAAGACTGAATTAGGTGATGTGTTTGGAGGTGGGGTGTGATACTGAGCCTGTTGTTCCGAATTTGCTGTAAGGTGGCCCTGCAGGCGCCTCCTGGAGGAGTCTGGAGGGTACCAGTGGTCGCGGGGAGAGGGCTTTTCTGCTTCGGAGCTTGGGCAGTTCTCCCCAGGGACACCTATTGCCCAGGACCCCGCTCAGCAGAGCTGCAGGGAGTACCTCAACAGCACGGACTTCCCCCTCCCCCCCTCCTTCTTCCCCTCTTATTTTTTTTCCTCCCCAAGGAAGCCAAGGCAGCCTGGGACGACACGTGTGGAGCTGATGGGTGGTTCCGTGTGGATTTTCCTTGCCGTGCCCTTTCAGCCCCGTGTTAGCTGCACTTCCATTTAGGGACTCCTGACAGCAATTGGTATTGGTGGGAGAGAGCTTAGATAGGATCGCAGTTTGAAGTGCTTGCTCACTGGAAGGAAACTGCCTGCGTGGTCAGCTGCTGGTCAGGGCAGCAGCTCGGCAGGAGCAGGAGGGCATTGCTGGCACCGGGTGCGTTCCATGCATGGGAGGAGCTGTGCTGTTGTGCGCTGTGCTCTGGGAGCAGCTCCTCGCCGGCTGCTGCTCAGACTGTGGGGAGCAGAGCTGGACAGGAGCTGGGTGCTGTCAGGGCAGCCGAGTGCATCTCGCTCCGTGCATCTCGCTCCATGCATCTCACTCCATGCATCCCGCCCTGCTCGAAGCTCTCCTGCTCTGCAGGTATTGCAGCTCGCTGACAGCTGTTTGTCGCCCTGCTTTCCTGCAGAGCTGCCTGCTGCTCGCTGTGCCGCGCTGTGCCGTGTGTTGGATGGGGCTGCAGAGGAGCAGTCCCTGTGGCCGCAGCCCCTCCTGGCAGCGCGTCGCACTGTCAGACTGTTGTCTTTGAAACAGACTTTTGTTTGGGTGCCTTGCTGGGCAGTCTGTCCATGGCTGAAATAATACCTTGATCCCACAGCAAGCGGGGCTGCCAGAAATCCTGCTGGTCCCACAGCCGCCACTAATGAACTGCCTTTGCTCGCACGGCAGCTCGTTTTGCTCCCGAATGGCTCTTTCTGCTGTAGAGCTGTGTGTGCGGGCCGGGCTGGTTACCCATTAATGCCATGTACACACACAGCTGCTTGCTCTGCTCTTTTGGGCCCAGCTCTGTCTGCAGGGCCGTCTCCCCCTGGCAGAGCTCCCTGTGTGCTCGCTGGGGGTTTAGTGGTGGGTACAGCAGCCAGTGCAGAGTGCCTGCACGCCTTGGGGCTGGGAAGCGGTGCCCAGCTGGATGGCTGCTGCGCTGCTGGCAGTTGGGGTGTGAAGGTGCTGTGTTCTGCAGTTGATGATGATGGGGAGAGGGGGTGAGCAGCTGTGAAGCAGCCCAGGGTTCATGAGGCTGTGATAAAGGTGCTGTTGTGAGTGAGCAGCGGCTTGTGAAGGGCTGCGGTCTGCTGATGTAGGCTGCTGGGCGGATGGTGGTTTAATAACGAGCATTCTTCAATCTGCTCAGTCCTTTCAGTCTCAACAGGAGGAATTGGTCTCTTGTGAGTTTTTGGATTATTTCTTTGGGTTGTTTTAAGGGTTGCAGCGTGCTTTGTGTGGGTTATCTTCAGCAATCTGGGAAGATAATGCTCTAAATCACTGCGGTAGCATTAAGCAACTGTCAGCCAACAAGCTGTGATTTGGGGATGGGCTCCCCTGCTTGGCCAACATGGTGCTGATTTGGGGATGGGAACCACTGCTTGGCCAACACACGCTGGTAGGATTCAGCAGCATTCACAAAGTACCTCCTAACACTTTTGTTTTGTTACGCTCTGCTTATATCTGATGAGTAGGTGTGAACACGTCACGCGTTCCCTTCTTATGTTGTAATTGCATGTTTACAAAGCAGTCATTGCAATGGGGAAACTGAGAGGTGCAGCAGCAGCTGGTGTTTAACTAACGAGTTGCACACTTCTGTGCAGCTTTGTGCTGTGTGTCAGTCTGTGTATTAACAGCTGTCAGTGCACCGTGAAGCTGTGGTGGATCGTGACTGTGTTAGGTCGCCTTGCAGATACCTGTGACAGAGCAGGTAGAGCCCTGTTGGTGAGCCTTTGCAGCAGGAGGTGTGCAGGAAGGTGTGCAGGAGGCTGAAGGATGCAGCCAAGGAGATACAGTCAAGACACAGGAGATAAAGGCAAGGAGATCTTAGTAGGACAGAAGGACTAAAAACAGGAGGAATTGCTTATCCTGAGAGTCACGCTCTGTGTTCTCCTCTCCCTCCAGGCCTCCTCCTCTCCTCTCTTCCCTCCATCCCACCCAAGGATTTCTCCTCTATCTGTGGAGTGTCAGAGGGGTTCTCTTTGCTCAGTCCATTGCATTTTGAGGGCTGAGCTGAGCTCCTTTAGACCGGGCAGAAATAGTGCTACACCAGCAAGCAGGTTCCAAAGATTAAACTGCTTGTCACGAGAGAGCAGCACGATGTGTAATTACCTGTTCTTTATCTGCAGTTACATGGGACTTTGAGAGAAGGGAAGATATGGTAATAACCACCGGCCTTGTTTCTTGCTGGGTGCTTATCAGCATTAACGACCTGTGCACTTCAGCAGCAGCTTATCTCAGTGCCTGATATCCCTACATGTGGGGCTCTTTCCAGAGCTGGCAATGCCAGCTGCGAGGCCAGAGAGTGCCATAGATCCAAGTGTCAAATTCCTTTGTTCCCTTTCTCAAAGGACAAAGATGTGAACAGGAAATAACTAAGCTTTACTTCTTTTCCTGCAAGTCTCTCTTGAATATATTCAGGAGGAAAAAGGGTCATTTCATAAACGTATTCTGCTCTCCTTTGGACGCAGTCAGACTCTGTAGTAATTCCATTGGCACTGCATGAAAGTGCTGTGAACAAAGTGCTCCAGCCCCTCTTTGTCTGCAGGTCCATCAGAACCCATTTCATCGCATCCAAACGCTATGGATGTGTTTTCTTATTGAACAGAATGAAGAGATAGCATTGGAAAGGTTTTGTCCATCCAGTAGATGTTTCCGTATGTACGTATTTAAAAGGTTTGAAGAGTTGGCGGTGTGTGGTTGCTGAAGGAGTAAAAGCCCCT
Source organism: Alectoris magna (assembly GCA_030625065.1). NCBI lineage: Eukaryota > Metazoa > Chordata > Aves > Galliformes > Phasianidae > Alectoris > Alectoris magna. Next base: position 2,871,055 of record CM060577.1, read on the forward strand.
TGATGTGAAGGGCTTGCCTTTGTGTTTTCTCGCTGTTCTGGAAGGGCTGAGCAGCTGATTGCTCACGAGGGGGAAAGGAAAGCATCGCTGCCTTTGGAGGAGGATGGATCGTAGCTCTGAGCGGTTAATTGCACTGCTTTCTGAAAAAGGATTGAGTAAGGCTGATAGCAAACTCAGTCTGGAAACCTGTGCTGTTATGTTCAGCGATAGCAGAGGCTTTAAGCTGCTGATGGAAGCTGCGGTACGTGTGCTACAGCCACGGAGCTATTCTCTTTTTCATAATAGCATTCCAGCTGCCTGCCAGCAATGCTGCGGGGCTGTCTGAGCAGGAAAGAGGGGAGCAGTCTGAGAGGAGTGAATGCAAGCTCCTTGGTGGTGACTGAAAACAAACAAACAAGAAAAAGGAGGCGGTGTGTGGATCTGTTTTAACAATCAACCGTTTGAGTCCTTTTCCGTTCTGCTGATGTTTCCTTTGGAATATGGCTGTGTAACAACTCGGTACAGCTGGCATTCAGCACTCACTGCTTCTGCTTTGAGTGATGGATGCACGAATAACAGCCCTCCTGCTTCTCAGATGGTTTGTTTTCATTCAAAGAATGTAAAGTGAAACGCTTAACTGTTATCGGGCTTGTACCCAGGGCTGCCGTATCCACAGGGATGTTGGAAACACTCCATGTATCCCTTCCCCTGCCTCCCCTTCCCCTCCATGTGGGGTTGGTGGCACTGAGCCCCATGCTGTCCCAGGTCCCTCTCAGCGCAGTGCTCCCAGCAGTGTGCAGATGACTCAGGGGGGCTCTGAACGCTGCGCCCGCACAATGCCGCATTCAGGAGCATCCAGCAGCATCCCCGGGCACGGCTTTAACAGATGCAGAATCTCTCTTTGCAGCTGAACAATGGAGCATCTGAGCGGCAGCGGCTCGTGGCTGGCTGCAGGGTCCTTGTGAAACGCCCTGGTCGTACCTTGGCACCTCGGCTTGTGGAACGAGTGGGAGCAGAGGGAGTCCCCCACAGCCTCTGCTTTGCTGCCATTTTGTGATGTGCTGCAGGACTTTATAGTTCCGTTCGCACCCTTGGAAGGAAGGCTGGTTGTTAGAAGTGCCTTTGCATGGACGCTGCTCCCACAGCCCTGCATTGCAGAGCTCACGCACCGCTGAAGCAGAGCAGAATTTGGTGCACGTCATCTGCACGATGCCCCTCGCTGCCCCTCGCTGCCTCCACTGAGACGTTGAGCCGAGATCCTGCTCCCCTGACACAGCACCTTCAGTTTCAAGCCTATGGTTGCCAGGCTGAGTCCGTTTCCCCTCCTCCTCTTTTTTTTTGCACAAACACTCGGGTGTTCGTTGCTACCTGGCAAGATGGTGCTCACCTACCGATGTAGGCAGAGGGACTGCATTCCCCATCCCCGCTCCACAGCACTTCTATGGCTCTCGTGCAGTTAAGTTGGTTCTCTTGGAGGACGCTGCACACCTGTGGTTGACATCACGTGTGATGGGAGCAGATGGAAGAACCAACCAAACGTTTGTGCTTTCTCTTTTTCACCTCGTCGCCCTCCCCTTGATATCCTTTAAGAAATGTTGAGCTGTTTGACAACTGGTTAGAGAGTGTGGACCATGCAGTTGCTGTCCCTGTGTCTCGTTCCTGGTTAGATACATGATCCCGGGATAATTTGACCTCGGGGTCGTACAGGGCTCAGAGCGGGCCCATACAATTATTGCACTGGGATGTCACAGGGTTGAAATCAAACTTTTCATATGGAAAACAATGCCTTTTGGTGCTCTCTGCAGAGAAACCAGGAGCAAACTTCTCCTCTGCCTGCGCTCAGCAGCAGCTTCCCCAGGTGTGGATGGGAGATGGAGCCCCAGGCGTGGTGTTCTCCCCGAAAGCTTGTCAAAAAAACCCCATTCTCGTGTTATCTGCTTCAGGTCTGCTTGTGCCTTCTGCTCTGCTTCTAGCTGTAAGAGGGGAGCGCAGCACTTCCCTGCTGCCGGAGGGACAGCTCATCCCGCCCGCTGACGCACGCAGCAGCGAGGGCTCAGTGACTCCTGTGTTTAGTGGTTTGGCAGTTTCTCAGTGCAAGGTCAGTATTTTAACTTCATACTTAAGGAGAGGGATCCCAGTATTCCATTTCAGCGACGTTCCGTGGCCCCAGCCCTCATCCAGCATTCATTGCAGCCAGGTCAGCACCCACCTTCCATTTCCCCTTCCCCTGACCCAACCTTGTGACTTGCAGAGCTGCGACCTGAGGGTCAGCCGTGCTGGGGCTGAGTCTGCTCAGCTTACAGCCGTCTTCCTGAGCGTGGCTTTGCTGGGGACGACGTGGCACTGTTGCTCCTGGTGCGCTGTTTTATTTCAAACAGTGGCAATGTCGTGACGAAGGGTTCTTGAACTGCAGATGAACGGAGTATTCCTCAGCCTGCCCTCCCTGCTCCCTCCCGACAGGAAAGGAGTGGTGCAGAATGCACACTGAATGGCATTTCCTATTTTGTGAAGCTGGCAGCATGTAAAAACCAAGTCCATGCGGGACAGCTGCAAGAAAAGAATTCACCTGCCTGTTAAATAAGCTTAAATTGCAGTTTTTCTGGATGAAAACATTGCAGACATGCCCAGCGAGCATCGCGACAGACCGGGTTTGTTTTCTGAGAGCAAGGAGGTAACGCTGGGCAGTTCCTTGGTCTGTTTTTCAGCTGCAGTAAAAATATTTCAGCTCTGCTTCTGCCAACACAAGCCCTGTTTGTCTGCGCCCTCTTCTGATGGGGGTGACTGGCTGCCATGCAGTTTGTGAGCAGTTTCCTGAAGGAGCATTCTTCCCTGTCTGATATCTGGTCAGGGTTACCTGAACAGAAGTCTCGAAGCTACAGTGAATGCTCAGGAGAGAGATCTGGTGTCACGTCTGAGAGGCACGCTTGTCTGACTTGCATTTAAATCCAGGTAAATGCAATTTCACCACCAGAACTCTGCTTCAGGACCCTTAGCAGCCCGTCCTCAACTGTGCTCATACGTCCCTTGGTGAAACAGGTTTTAATTGGCGTCTTCCTGCCCGTGTGCTGTGAGAATGGAGTCAAAGCCTGCAGAAAGAGAATGTCGTGTGTGTTGGGTGGTAGGAAATAGCAAAGAGCTGTCAGTGGGGGTAACCCAAATCATGGGGGATTTTATAGCAGGAGAAGGACCTGGCAGTCCTGGTAGCAAATGGTTGACCAACAGTTGGCCAACGGTTGGCCATGAGCCAGCAGCGTGCCCTGGTGGGCAGGAAGGCCAAGGGGACCCTGGAGTGCATTGTGTAGAGCGTGGCCAGCAGGGAGAGGGAGGTGATCTCCCCTTTGCTCTGCCCTGGGGAGGCCCCGTCTGGAATGCTGTGTTCAGTGCTGGGCAGGCAGGTAGGAATCATCTACAGCACAGGGCTGAGAAGCTGGCTGGGGCCTGGGGCTGTTCAGCCCAGCGAAGAGAGGGCTGAGAGGGGAACTCATCGCTGTCTGTAAATACCTGACGAGCAGAGGAGTTACCAAGTGAATGATTAATGAAGAAGTCCCCATGTAGCGTGGATGGCGGTGTCTGGTCCCATGGTAGGATGCCTTTGCTGAACCGTCTGCGTTCTGCAGATGTTGTTTTGCAGTATGGGTTCCCAGCCTTGCCAGCTAACTCTTTGCTTTATTTGTACTGAGTGCATTTCAAGTTGCATCATTTCCTCGGTCAGACAGTTTTATTTTTGACTGCAGTGTTTGTCAGGTGGGAGCAGCCCTAAATGTGAGTGCTCTCTGGTGGCGAAGATTTCTGCTTCAGCTCTGATTGGCGTGGCGTTTTCCAGCGGCAGTCAGATGTCAAGGTGGGACGGACGCACGGATACAGCTGAAACCTTTCCCTTTGGCTGCTGGGCTGGTTCAGAGATGCCAGATGAATAAAATTCACTTCTCGCTTCTCCTCAGCCTCGCCGTGCAGCGGGATGGGCTTTGGCGACGTGTACAAATGGGGTCTGACCGTGGAAGCCTCAGCTCCCGGGAGCGGGGCAGCTGTTTCTCTTAACACACGCTCTGTGCGTGGCTTCCAATAACAAAATCCCGCTGCTGAGTGGGCGGTGGGGCACCCGATGAGCCCTTCTGCTCTGCTGTGTGACCCCTCCTTGCAGCAGAACCAAAACACGAATGCTGCTCGCACCTCGGGCCGCAGGCGGGCGCGGTTTGCTGAAGTTTTCACAAGTTCTCCTCGGGCAAAGCAAAGCAGGACTCAGAGCAGAGCAATGCGGTAGGAAAACAGCCGCTGCTGTTCTTGGCTGCCGCAGCCGGCGGATGAAAAGCGGCTTTATCAGCAGCGAGGGGCGGCTTGGGAGCGTCGGAGCGCAGCGCCGGGACACCTCAGTGCTGGGAAGCGGGGAGGAGGGAGCAGGGAGGTGAGCAGGAGTGTCACTGGTCACTGCTGGCAGCTCCGTATCCCCAGAGCCGCGCTGAGATGCGCGTCTGCCAACCCACGGGGAGCCCATCCTCAGGGACACAGAGTGCCTTCTGATGGACGGGACCTTAAAGGTCATCTGCTTCTAACGCCAGTGCCATGGGCAGGGTCAGGTTGGCCCCAGCACAACACCCTGCACTTGGCTGTGTTGAATCTCACTGAGCTCTCGCGTGCCCGCTTCTGGAGCCTGTCCAGGTCCCTCTGGATGGCATCCCTTCCTCCCCTCGTACCAGCTGCACGGCTCAGCTCGGTGTCCTCTGCAGCTGCCGAGGTGCACCGATCCCATCCTCTGCGGCACTGATGAAGGTATTGAAGAGCACCGGTCCCAATATGGGCGCTGGGGGACGGCGCTCGTCCCCGCCTCCACCCGCACGTGGAGCCACCGAGCGCAGCGCTGTGGCTGCGGCCATCCAGCCAGCCCTCCGTCCGGCTCGGAACCCATCTCTGTCCAACGCAGCGACCGGGGCGCGGTGCAGGGCCGTGCCAGAGGCCTCGCGCAGCTGCAGGCGGCCACAGCAGCCGCCCTCCCTTTGTTCACCAATGCTGTCACTCCGTCCTCTTCCTCCTTTTCCTCCCTCTGCCGTGCATCCTCAGGCTGCGGGGCTGTGCCATAAGTCCCTGTCATGTTGCTTGTGTGTTACCCATCCTTTTTGCAGCAGTAGTTCGGGAAGAGCTGCTGTGCTCCAGTTGGTAATGCTAATTGTTATTGCTTTTTCTTTTCTAACATGTTCTTGGTAGCTTCCAAGCTGCTTATCTCATAAACATCAAGTAACTTTGCTTTTGAAGTTTTGGGCAGTGCAGATGAGGACTAGAGGAACCAGCAGAGCTGCTGTGAGTTCCCATGTTAGCACTTTGGGGCTGGATGCAGCGTGGCTTTCAGAAGGCGCAGCGCTGGTTCCTGGGTTGCGTTTCTCGAGGTTATCACGCCCAAACCGTCCCAAGGCACTGCGGAGAGCCGTGGGGTGAATGGCAGAGAAAGTCACGGCTGCCACCCCGTGGGGGTGGTGATAAATTCGGTAGGGCAGCGCTGGAGTTGGTGCTGTAGCGGTGGAGCACCGCAGGGCCCTCGTGGCCTGCAGAGGTGTTGTGGTGCCATCTAACGTCGTGAGGCTTAAATGCGCCTCTCGTCTCACTCATCCTTGCTTAGTGCCCATGATGGTAACTTCAGGCTCAGAACCTTTTTTTTTGTTAGCAAGCTGATGGAAGCGGTGCTGGTGATGCCCGAAGCCAGCCTGTGTGTGCTGGTGAGCCACAGCTTTGCTGTCCTCGAGGCGCAGTCTGTTTGCGCGGCTGTAATCTGATCTGAGCAGAGATTTCCTTTGTACGGGGTGAGGTTCCGAGCTGCTGGGAACTTCTTTTTCCATAGAGAGCCGGGTCAGTGCGGGCCACGCTGCTGTGCTCCGTGCGCTGATGAAGTAATGGACAGCCCGCTTGGAAAGCGTGCCGAATCTCTCCTGATCTTTCTCCCTTTTTGCCTCATCCCGGCCAGGTTTGAAAAAGGACGGATCTACACCTTTATTGGAGAGGTGGTGGTTTCCATGAACCCTTACAAGAACCTGAACATCTACGGTCGGGACATGATCGAGCAGTACAAGGGCCGGGAGCTCTACGAGAGGCCGCCCCACCTCTTTGCCATCGCTGACGCCGCGTACAAAGCGATGAAGAGGAGGTCGAAGGACACCTGCATTGTGATATCGGGTGAGCTGGAAGCTCTTCCTTGTGGTGAGCACTTACCTGACCCAAGAGCTGGTGTCGTAGAGTCACAGAACGGCTTGGGTTGGAGGGGACCTTCAAGACCATCCGGTTCCACCCTCCTGCCATAAGCAGGTTTGCCAACCACTGGCTCAGCCTCGTTAGTGGATGTGTTGGGCATTGGTTAATCTGTGCGTGCAGGAGGTTGAGTGGTAAGAAGCGTCGCCCTGGAGAAGTGCTGATTTCTGCTCCTCTGATGGCTGCTCAGTGCTTTGTTCTCTGTTCAGACTGTTTGTGCATCACGGTGCTGACAGCAGGAGCGGGGTCTGTGCCATGAATGGTCGCTATCTGGATCCTGGCACTTCGTTTCCTTGATGTCCCCAGCTCTGAAAAGCTGAGATGTGTGCTGAACAGTGGCCCCTTGTGCTGCGTTTCCCAGCTCTGCTGCCGCCAGTCCTTCTCCTCTAACAATATTCCTTTTGATGCTCTGTGTGCCGACCTGAGAAACCTTACATCACAACCGTGCAGCAGCAGCAGCAGGCACAAATAAGCTTGCTTTAGCAAACAAAACCAAAAAGCCCCAGACATTGTAATGGTCGGACTGGGGTGCTGCTCAGTGATGTGCTTTGGTATTTTCAATCTGTTGTCCCTTTTCTGTGCCCTCAGGTGAAAGCGGGGCTGGGAAAACAGAGGCCAGCAAGTACATCATGCAGTACATTGCAGCCATCACCAACCCGGGGCAGAGGGCGGAGGTGGAAAGGTAAGGGCTGTGCAGAAAGGGGCCTGGCTTTGTCCCTGGGTCTCTTCCTGTCTTACTGATGGTCCCATTATTGCATGCTGATCTGGCAGCCTTTTCTTCAGATACAACTCTTCTTCTGGCAGTTTTGCAGTATTGATTGCTAACATCCCATAGAAAAGTGAGGAAGAACTCAAGCCTTCAAACTTTCTAAGTGAAATCAGCATCTCGAAATCACATTTCCAATGGCAGCTTGTCCAAAATATGTGAATGAGATGAGAACATCAAGCACAGGGGGCATTTCTGTATCCTTTAGGGTTTGCACGCTCCTGAACCGCAGTGTGTCTGTCACTCTTAGAGTAAAGGAAATGGCTTTCTGATGAGACAGGCTGAGTAGCGATCTTGAATACTTTTTGTCCCAGCTGTTGGCAAAAGAAGTCAAGAAATTACTTCCAAAACTTGTCTGTGCAAAGGAGCTGTGTTTTGATTGATGCTGTTTGCAGTGGGATGGTTGGTTCCCCTTTGCTCAGCTCTGAGGAGCAGCACCAGGAGCTCCCAGCTGATTTCCTGTGGTGTTGCTGGTGTTTTACACACCTGTCTGAACAGGTCACCAAAGAGCATCTCTGCTGTTGCTCACATCTTCTCTACGGGTGCTTGTAAAAAAAAAGAAAAAAAGCCATGGTTTGGGTTCAGAACTCATCCTGTTCTCTTTTATCTGTACTGAAGAGTGAAGAACATCCTGCTGAAATCCAACTGTGTGTTGGAGGCCTTCGGCAACGCCAAAACGAACCGTAACGACAATTCCAGCCGCTTTGGGAAGTACATGGACATCAACTTCGACTTCAAAGGAGACCCCATCGGTGGCCACATCAACAATTACTTACTAGAAAAGGTGAGCTCGGTTGGTGGCAGCGGGGTGTGCTTCAGAAAGACGGCTCTCTTTGATGAAAGCTTGTGGCTGCCGCCTTGCTGGTAGCGTTCAGCATCGCCATCGTGTAGGAGGAGGTTGGCTCGGGGGTGTTCTGCCTGTGCTGAGCTTTGGTTCCAGTGGGGCAGTGCTCAGCGTCCAGATACAGAAATACCCACCTGCTGCTGTTCTCTCTCCCTGCAGTCTCGTGTGATCGTGCAGCAGCCAGGAGAGCGGAGCTTTCACTCTTTTTACCAGGTTGGTATCCATTCAGTGGAACCGAGGGCCTTTTTCCGGGTTTCCCAGACACGATAGGCAGATAGGCAGGGCTTTCACACCCTGTATGCTTCGCAGAGGGTTCCCTTGTTGCAGCTTGGGTGATCCTGTGTCCTGTAGTGGTGTGAAGAGGGAAAAAGAGCATGGGAAAGTTTGTTTCTTTCCATCTCCAGTCCCACACTGATACCTCTGCAAACTTGAGAGTAACCAGACAGGTGTGGCAGAAAACTGGACTTTGGCTCACTGTGTTGTTTGTAATCCTCCTAACCCCTCAGTGTTCTCTTGAGGCCTTTATTTCACGTGGAAGTAATTTTATGACACCAAGGTCGCTTTCTTTATTTCTTTGAGTTCTTTTTAATGTCTTCCACGTTGTACAACGATTCCCTCACGCGTCCTTTGGGGGAAGTGGTCAACCCGTTACTGTAACCTTTATTCTCACATGGCATGTTTTTATGGTTTTGCTTGGCAAGCAGGTAAATAAGAAAGAGAACTTATCTATTACCAAAGAAAGATCGATTTACTGTGAAAAAAAATGGAGGATATTCTTTATTTTGATTCACCTTTTTGATTTGTGTTTGGTTTCCTTCAAACACAGCTCCTCCAGGGGGGGTCTGACCAGATGCTGCGCTCTCTACATCTGCAGAAGGATGCATCTGCATACAGCTACATCTCTCCTGGGGCACAGCTCAAGGTGAGTGGCAGGAAGCTTGTCTTAAAGTTGTAAATGTTCCTTAAGTGTTTGAATCACCGCTGAGCTAGCAGAAGTGGAGAGCAGTGTTGTGGGAAGGTGACACCGTTATGCTGTTTGTAGCAGAGCTCTGGACCTCGTTTTGACCCTCGCTCTGTGCAGGGTCACCAACCAGCAGCCCAGGCTGCCCAGAGCCACATCCAGCCTGGCCTTGAATGCCTGCAGGGATGGGGCACCCACAGCCTCCTTGGGCAACCTGTTCCAGTGCGTCACCACCCTCTGGGTGAAAAACTTCCTCCTGATGTCCAACCTAAACCTCCCGTCTCAGTTTAAAACCATTCCCCTTTGCTTTCTCACTTCATGTCCCAAACATCTCCTTCCTGCAGTGTTCCATCAACGATGGTGCTGAGTTCAAGGCTGTCGCTGATGCCATGAAGGTGATAGGATTCAAGCAAGAGGAGATTCAGACTGTCTACAAAATCGTGGCAGCCATTCTTCACTTGGTAAAGTTCTGTGCCTGCAGGTGTGAGGCTGCTGTTCAGGATCTTGGGATGGGGGCTGAACTGCCCACAGTCTTTGATGTGGTTTTATTTCCACAAGTTCAGCTGAGCTCTGAGCAGGGATTCTTTCCTTTGGTCAGGCCCTGCTGCTTCCACTGACTGTGGAAGCGTGTGAGTGTGCAGGCCGACCCTTTTAATGCGGTGAGAGATTGTTCTGCCTTGAATAGCAGATAAAAGATGGGCTCCTCTGTTTTATATTAACAAAAAAGCGATTGAGAAATCTAAATTTCTTGCTCTTTCTTGCAGGGGAACTTGAAGTTTTCCGTGGATGGCGATACGCCTCTGATAGAGAACAGCAAGGTTGTGTCCATCATTGCAGACCTACTGTCAACAAAGTCTGAGATGGTGGAGAAGGCCCTTTTGTTCCGGACTGTCGCTACGGGCCGGGATGTCATCGACAAGCAGCACACCGAGCAAGAAGCCACCTATGGCAGAGATGCCTTTGCAAAAGTGAGCTGAATTTTCCTTTCTCTTCATGTGATTTCATGTGACAGTGAAACACGGCTGCTCGTGGTTGGAGTGGATCGTGATCGGGGTGGCCATTGCTGTGGAAGGCATTCACTGTTGAGGTGTCTTTCATCGCTGTGTGTTTTTCAGTGCTGCGTAGGGCTGAGTAGTTTGGGAAATAGGATTCTTTAGCAGTTCAATTGAATGGGCATGGGGTGGAGGAGTAACCTTTATAAAGGATTTGCATGGAAACAAAGTGCTGTCATTTGTGTTGGAAAGGCAGGAGGCCGATAGCACAGGGAGTAACAACTGTCCTCCCTTTGCAAAGGGATCGAACGGAACGGGTGTGGGGTGGGTAACGTTAGGAGGGCCCTCGATGGTTCTCTCTCGAGTGTTTGTTTCCTGGCAGGCCATTTATGAGCGCCTCTTCTGTTGGATTGTGACACACATCAATGATGTGATTGAGGTGAAGAACTACGACACGACGGTGCATGGGAAGAACACGGTCATCGGCGTCCTGGATATCTATGGCTTTGAAATATTCGACAGTAACAGGTGACACGTTGTTGGAGCGCGGTGCGGTGCCTTCTCCTTTCCCGTGTGAGAAACCTCACTTTTTTTTTCCTGATGTTTTTGCAGTTTTGAACAGTTTTGCATTAATTACTGCAACGAGAAGCTACAGCAGCTCTTCATTCAGCTGGTTCTGAAGCAGGAGCAGGAGGAGTACCAGCGGGAGGGCATCCCCTGGAAGCACGTGAGTCATCTGGCAGGGGAGAGGTTGGTGGATGAGCACCATGTCTAAGGTGGAGCCTGGAGTAGGCTCCTCTTGAAGTCAGCAGGACATCCGCGCCCGTGCCAGTGCTGTGGGAAAAGCTATCCCATGGATGGTGGGTCCAGTCCTCCGGGCAAATGGTGCTGTTCCACCGCTGGGTAGCATGGGTGCCCTTGCGCCAACCGAATCACAGCTACCCCTCTTGGCTTTTCTAGATCGATTACTTTAACAACCAGGTGATTGTGGACCTGGTGGAGCAGCAGCACAAGGGGATCATTGCCATCCTGGACGATGCCTGCATGAACGTTGGGAAGGTGACGGACGAGATGTTCCTGGAGGCTCTGAACAGCAAGCTGGGGAAGCACGCTCATTTCTCCAGCAGGAAGGTACTGCAGCCTTCTGCTCCTTTGCTGTTATTTAGGTCTGTTATTGAGGTCTTTTCTGTTACTTAGATAGAACAGAACAGAGGGAGACTTGAAGAGTGGCTGAGGGTCAAATCATGACTGACCATAAGGCACGGAATTAAGCGCGGAGGAGCAGCTCCCGGCTGCAGAAATAGGCCGTCCCGGTGCACCCTGAGCGGCCGGCACCCAGCAGAGGGAGCTCGAGGATGTCCAATGCCGGATCGCCGTCATTCGGAGCATAAAAGCAGCTGAGGTTGCGCCTTGACATCTCATGATGTCATTAAGGACCAATGGAGGCACCGCTGCGGCTCACGTGGGATTCTTCCCAGGCTGCCGTAATACGGAATGACAGGGAATTATTCACACTTCTGCCTTATTGCAGCGCTGTGGGTTGTTGTCCCGTTGTCATTGGCTGCAAAATGTGCTCATCTCCACTTGTGCCTATGGTCTGTCGGGCCGCCCTTTGTTTGCGGTGTGAATTAAAGGGCTTTATTCCTCGCTTGGCAGCGTAATGGAAACGTGCTCACCAGCCTGGTTCATCTGAGAATTCGCACTGAGTAATCAAATGTCGTTTATTAATGAAGCGCATTTCAATATATTGGTGTCTCTCTGCTGAGAATCGCTGTTGGAAATGCATTATTCAGGATGCTGCTCCCCTCCCCTTCTCCCTCCCACCCGTGTGTGGTGTTTTATGTAGGTCAGAAATACGGAATTAGCATGGTTGTATAAGAAATGTGCTAAAGGCTGCCTCCAGGGAGGCTGAGTGCGCACAGCGGCTCTGGCTGTGCTTCGGTTCAGCCGAGGATGGGAAGAGCAGAAAACAAGCCGTTTTTCTTCCAGATGTGACTTTCCTGAAGTGCCCTTCACGAGTCCTTTTGCAGCACAGGGAACACGAAATACGTGTGTGGTGTGTGGTGTGTGTGTGTGTGTGCATCCCGGTGCAGCACGGCCCTGCGGGGGGTGGCCTTGTCAGGAGACTGCACCGAGCTGAAGGGTGAGGAGGAATGCTGCTATGGATAATGTTTGTGGAGGGCACGATGTATCTTTCTGGCTTGCTAATTTCTCATTTAAATCAATAGAGCCTTGAAAAAATGGACCCATAAAATTCTCAGCATCGTAATTATTGCTCCCCTTCTCGTGTCTTTGTCCTTTAGGTTATTTAAGACCTCTTCCTTGGTGAGCCCTTATCCCATACAGGAGGGCAGTGTGAAATCTGAGCTCTCCAAGCTGTCCTCTTCCAGTCTGTGTTGACACAAAGGACTTGATTTCACTTTCATAGGCTGCAGTCGTTCTGTCCAGGTGCCACAAAGCTCAGTGCAGGGCAGAGCTGTTCCTAAAGAGTTAAAGGACGCGTGCTGCTGTGTTATGGGAGCATCCTTCAGCCTGAGTTAATGCCTCACTGCTCCCCTGCAGAGCGTGTTGCACACTGGCTCCATGTGGATAAGCTCTAAGGGGCTGCTGTGCCCTAAATAGTAGTGTCCTAGTTTGCCTACTGCGCATCTCATCTGCTGTCTGCTTGGTTGTCCTGGTGAAAGCCAAACACGCCAGGAAAAGTCCTGGTAAATATTCCCACTGTGAATATTTGCAGCCAAAATTACATTCCTAAAGGAAGGGTCCTTCTCTGAATTGTCCAGTATTTCCAGTATGAGGAAAAATTCGTTCTCAGAAAGGTCAGGGATGTGCTGGGGTGGTGGTGGGGTCAGCATCCCTGGGGGAGCCCAGGAAAGGGAAAACGTCACACTGGCTGATGTGGTTAATGGGGTGGTGGGATGGTTAGTGGGGTGGTGGGGTGGTTAATGGGGTGGTGGGGTGGTTAATGGGGTGGTGGGGTGGTTAGTGGGGTGGTGGGGTGGGCAGTTGGTTGGATTTGGTGACATTTGTGTTCTTTCCAACCTTAACAATTCTGTACTGCTTGTCTAGGTGTGCACTAGCTGTTGTGGTGGTACTTCTGAACATCAAAGGTTCATTTTCTCAACATCTTTAAATTCGGATTATTATTATTTTTTTAATAATCTTGTAATTTCGTAGTGTGGAGTGCAGTGACAGTGTATGGATTCCAGAATCTTCTGTTAGTGGAAGGTGTGGAGTGAAAGTGATGAGTGTCAGCCTCAGCAAGCTGGTTGTGAAGGTCAGGGCGTGGGAAGGTCCGTTCTTGTCCTCTTGACTCTTCATCTTCCAAGATACTGGGCAGCAGTGGGGGTTGAACAGAGAGAACAGAGAGCTACAAAGACTGTCCAGGCCTGGGAAAGGGAAAGGCTGAAAGCCCTGGGGTTGGGCTGGGGGAGCTCCAGAGGGCCCTTCCAGCCCCTGCAGCTCTGAGATATGAAACACACACATAAGAACGATGCTCCCAGTCTCTCTCATCTGCAGCCCTCCTGCATTGGGTTCTTTCCAATGTGACAAGGAGTTCCACAGCTCTGATACCCCGGGAATTTCCCAAAGCTCCAAGATGTGACTCTTTGCTGTTATCCATTTCCCATCTCTCCAGCACTTGTGCCCCTTTCTCCGGTCTGTCTCAGAAGCTTAAATACTCAAGGAAACCTGTAGGGCCCGTAGGAACCCATAGTGCCCGCAGGAACCCAAGAAGACCATCAGCTCTATCAATACTACTCAATTCTACTTCTTTCTTTTTTTCCTGACAATTTCTGCTGTTCATTAAAGCTCTTTTAATGAGTCCAGCATGGTGTTAAGCACCTTCCGGTACCTCCCACGTTGGTGAGCTTGCACAGCTGGGTGTATCCTGCTGGGTAGCGAGAGTTGCTCCGTTCCCTTATGGTCGTGCTCGTCCCGTTCCTCCTCCATCGACCGCGTGGTTTGAGGTGTGTGTCCAAGGGTGACATTTTAACGTATGTGGCCTTTGTTGCAGCTTTGTGCGACTGACAAAACCCTGGAGTTCGACAGAGACTTCCGAATCAAGCACTACGCTGGAGATGTGATGTGAGTTTCTTTCGGCTGTGCCTTCTATTTCTGCCTTCGGCCAGCTTTGGTGTGGCAGGATGCTCTGATTTAGCGCTGCCGGCGTGAAGTTGTCGTGCAGAATTGCAGAGTGCAGCAATTGCTTATCAGTTAAATCTTATGCTGGTGGCTGTATAGAATACGAATTTGGAACTGAAACAGAAGGAGAATGTGAATGGGAAAGCAATGCTTCAGGAAAAAGCAAAGCCTGTCACTGGTGATGCAAGGGAGCTATAGAGAGCTAATCAAACCTCGTTTGGACATCTGTTGATGTGATTATACAACTCTCTGACTTGGAATTCTCAAACCAATGTGGGCTGACTCACAAGACAGGGCGGCAGTGAACTAACCCAGCAGTGCAGGATCTGCCCCATGCAGGCTGGGAAGCGTTCTGTGCCTGAAGGCTGCAGGGATGGCTGGGCAGCAGCGTGAGGGAGGATGGAGAAGTGGGGATGCAGGTATGTTAGAAAGCTTTCACTAGGAGACTTGTCTGCGGTGGCACTGAAGTGATGTCGTGGTTTAGGAGGACAGGGCAGAAAGAGAGGAGTTAGTAAAGGATTTCGGGGGTTTTTTTGGTTTATTGTTTTACTTTTGGCCTTAGGATGAAATTTACCTTTGATCTATAAAGGTAACCAATGCGGTTGTATCGGACGCCATTAATTCTGGAGTCTTTGCTGAGCGGTTGCTGACAGACATTGCTGATTCCAGAGCATTTTGCCAAGGAGAAAAACAGTCCCAGGTTCTGCATTAGTGGCTGAACTTCGGCACTGCCAGTGGCTGGTGGGAAATTTCCTGAAGGGGAATTGAAATGTGAAAGTACTGAAGGCAGGAGTGCGTATGAGTGTAGCTCTTGAATTTGGCACTAACTCCGTTTTCCTTGTTGCAGTTACTCGGTCTCTGGATTTATCGACAAAAACAAGGACACTTTATTTCAAGACTTCAAGCGCCTCATGTATAACAGGTAGGAATGAAACCATCAAGGAGGTTAATGTAAATCTGGTCTGTCTGAACCCCTTTCTGTAGAGTGGATGCCAGGAGAAACGAACGCTCAGCTTCACGGATTGTGAAGGGTTTGTTGGATCCCACCTCGCTGTGCAGTCGGGGTCGCTGTGCAGAGATGAGCTCTGTGCCTTGGTCATTAACCAGGTGTGGATGTGCCCATACTCATCTCTCTTCAGTGAGAGAGAAACCGAGCAGCATTTGATCAGATAAGTTGGCCCCAACTGGAAGGCCACGTTTTGAGGGAGACATTTGGGGTGATGGGAAAAATGAGCAAATATATTGAGTTGTTTTCATATGGGCTGTGATGTGACTAAATCAAACCACGCAGTCACTTGCTTAGAAATAGTATTGAGGCGAGTGGAAGTTGCCTTTGACAAGTGTATGTGGGGTTCTATCAGCACGTGTATCTAAAGGTGCTCCAGAAAGCTGTTGCAGATCTCTTGCCATCCATCATGGCTGTTTCACCTCACCTTCCAGAAAATGTCGGCTAAAATATATGAAATAATTCATATGTATATCAAGGATGTCAGCCGTAGAATCGTAGAACCACCGAGGCTGGAAAAGACCTCCGAGGTCATCCAGCCCAACCAGCCACCTACCACCAGTACTGCCCGCTAAGCCACGTCCCCCAGTACCACAGAAATACAGCTTGAAATCAGGTACTGTGTAAGCCCGAGCCCTGCATTGCTCAAAGCCAAAAGAGATTTTGTTGTGTTGGTTCGACTTGGATGGCGAGGACATCAGGGCACACACACTGCTGAAGGTTGAGCTGAATGGAGCACTTAGGGCCCTTCTGTTGCGCCGTGCAATTAAAGCCACTGTCTTTTAGCTCTAATCCCGTGCTGAAGATGATGTGGCCCGAAGGTAAACTGAGCATCACGGAGGTCACCAAGCGACCTCTGACAGCTGCTACCCTCTTCAAGAACTCCATGATTGCTCTGGTGGACAACCTGGCATCAAAGGTAAATGCTTCCATTGAAAATTGACTCCACTTCTGCTGAGCAGAGCTCATCTGCAGAGAGTTGTCACCTTCCTGTCACTGCTGTCTGTCACGGAGCCAAGCTCATCAGTGGAGATGAGCTTTGATTGTGGCAGTGGGCAGCTGCGAGGAGCTCTTGGGATGGTTGCCTGCCATCCCAGCATAAAGGAGCTGGATTGTGGCTGTGTACCCTTCACTTGTAGTCAAGCCTCTCTCTTTGGGGGGTAATAATTATTGTGTCAAATAAATAACAGAGCTCTTCTGGCAGAGGGCCCAGAGGATGTAGTTTCACAGCGCGGAGATTTTTTTTCTGTCTCTCAATGCCAAATATCGTCTTTGAAAAGTCAGTGTGATTTCCTTCTTTTCTCTTTGTGTGAGGTGGTGAGAAGTGAAACTTTTTATTTGTCTGAGTGATGAAGCTTTTCAGCAGGAAGCATTGCTCTGGCAAGCACTGCTTTGTGGTGGGGTTGTGTTGCGTTCCGTTGCACTGCATTTCGTTCGAAAGCAAGGTAAGGGCACGCCATCTCCTGTCTGCACAGCAGGGAGGAAACCTGCATGGAGGGTCCTGAGCAGTGCAGGCAGACAGTGCTGGGGTGTGGAGGGGGGGGGGCTGCCCTCAAGGCGTCATGGTGGGACGTTTCTGCACGTCCTTGTGGGAAAACTTCATTTATTTGTTTGAAGAAATGAGACCAGGCCTCGGTGTTTGTAAGAACAGAGGAATCAGGAGGCTGCTTGGAGCAACTCCTGTAACTCGCAGTGGGAGATGAAGAGCTGAAATGACACGTTACCCATCCTGAGGCAGGAGGTACCAGAATTCATCGTGGATGAAGGATGGCTGGTTGGTGTGAAACGAGTAGTGTTGGTTGGTTTGTGGTCAGTACCTCTGTCACAAATGGAAACCTTCTCTGAGGATGGGGAATTGTTTCCAAGGCAGAGTTAGAGACTTAGGGACAAATATTCTCCTTGTATTTATACCTCCCCTATGTTTTCATTGAGGATTTGGGGTTAGGAGGTTGGGTATCTCCCAACTTGCTGTTGAGTAGCAGTGCAGTTAGTTGTAGAGTGGTGTATTGCCCAGGGGGTTATGGATCCCATTAAAGGGAAGACTGTCATTAAACAGACATGTTAACGAGGGCTCCTGCCCAGCAGTCAGAAGCCAGGGGCTGTTGTGGCTGTGGCTGACCTGCAGCGTGGCAGAGGGGTGGAGCAGAGGGGATGAGCTTTGGGCTTCAGCCTTTGCTTTAAGGGCTGACCTGGGCAGTGCTCCTGCAGAAGAGCATCCGTAGGTCCTTCCCTTTGCAGACAGGTTGTGTAGTTGGCACTGAGCTATTTTGGATACCCTCGCTGTGATGAATCCGGACCTCAGAATGGATCTCACTCCAGGTTATCTTTTGTTTTTTTCCACATCTGCGTTACCTTAAAGGCTCTGGATTTTGGTGTGCCTAAAAACGCAGATGCAGCATAGATAAGGGGCCTGAGGACGGTCTTTGTGCTTCTTCCCTTGGGAGCCAAGCAGTGCAGTTTCTGCAATCCTGGGGCAGAATGGCAGTCCAAGAATCCATTGATGCCCACATGGTGCTCCAGGAAAGCTGCAGTGCTGGCAGCAGCATCAGCACTCTCTCGAAACCCATCATTCAGGGGCTTTGAAGATGCCGATCCATTGAGCAGGAGCAACAGGAATAGCAGAAACAAACCTTGCACTCGGCAGACACTGGACCTCCAGTGGCAGTTGGGTGTTTGACTCGAGCAGTTCTGCCTCGTTGGTGTTCTGCTGTAGCGCAGGGTTGGGAGGAGAAGCAGAGTTCAGTGTCTTTGTGGGGTTGTGTGCTGCCCCAGCACGTTCCTCAGCACGGATTTATGGCCGTGCCGTTCTCCCGGGGTCTGCTGTGTCTGTGATGGCTTATTGCAGTGGCTTTTCTTTTTCTCTTAACTGCTGACGCTGGGAGCCCTGTGGCTGACACGGTTCTGAATGAATGATGAGCTTCTTGAGGAGCTCCCTCTGGACATTCATCCTGATTTTTCTTCTTGTTTTTCCTTTTCTCCCTTCTTTTTCCTCTTTGGTTGCCCCCCTTTCCTCTTTGGTTTCCCCCTCTCTGTAATTCCTTTTGCCTGTTGTTTTTTTTTTACTCTATCCTTTGCCCATCCCTCTCCAATCTGGTTTGACAGGCTTCATCTCTACTAAACCATAATGCCACCACCATGACCAGTTGGGGATATGCAGATCGCCCATTCTGCATCCTGTCCTTTCTCCCATCCACTGTGCTCTCAACTATGGAACCGAATTCTCCCAAGCAGGATCATGGCACAAAAACGCTTTAAAATCTAAAAATCACCCTGCTTCAATTAAAAAAAAAAAAATCAATTTCAGATAGACAATGGAGCAGCATTCAGAACTGGGGCCTTTGTGCCTCTGTATTTCAATTCTTCCATCTATAAAACGCGGCTCTGGGCTTGACAGCCTCCTGTGCAATAATGGGAGCTGCATAATTATCCCCCTGAAGAGCTGGGGCTGGTGGGATTGTGAGCGTGGAATAATCTCCTTTAGAATTTACCCTGCTAGCTGTCATTGCTGTGAGGCTTTAATTACACTGTAATTGTGCTGATAGATGATCTCCTGTCTGTGCAGGAACTTCCTATTCCTGTTTTCCAAAAGGAGAGCAGCATCTCGACTTCTGCCTTTTGTATCAGCTCACATGCAGTCACTCACTCCTCTTTGGGAGTCGTGAAGGGTAAATTTTTTGCACGGGGGGTTTTGAATGACAAAGGGATGAGTGACAGCCCAGGCAGAGAAAGCTGTGGCAGCGGAGGGGTTCTGCAGTGATAACAAATAGCTGCGAACCAAACGCTGTGATGTCTGATGAAGGACTCACGCCGTTTCCCTGGAGGCAGAGATGTGTTCTGAGATTACAAATTGCGGGCTGCAGGTCCGGCAAACTCCTCCTCCTCCTCACTAACAGCTGCCATGGCTGCACGGAGCCTCTTCAGCGAGGATTTGAAGTTCACCTGGGGCTGCTTCTGCCCTCGGTTTGACACATGATGGCTGACAGCCGCGTTCCCACGGCACAGCCCAGGAGGAGTTGTCACCCACGCAGATTGCACGTTCTGAGAGCTGGTACGAGCCTGCTGAGGGAATAAAGACCCCTGGAAGCCTTGTTGCCTTCAGCAGTTTGCAGGAGAAAGCTGAAAAAGATGAAGAGTTTTTAGAGGCTCATGCATTAAGTTGCTCCGTCAGGCTGTGTTTTAGCACAACAAATAGAATAGGATCAGGCTGTGTCAAATTGCTGTGGCAGGAGGTGCATGGTGGAAGACCTCACACAGAACGGGGCTGTCCCTTGGCTGCCTGGTGGCAGAGAAATGGTTCGGGTTGGGAGGGACCTTCTGGGACCTGGGGAAGCTGTGCTCTCAGCACTGCTTTGTTTTCTGAGGAATTGGAAAGAGGAGCCAGATAAAGGCTGTGCTGGAGCCACACCATGGTTGGGTTGGAAGGGACCTCAGAGATTGTAGAACCGTGGGATCATGGCACCATTGGGTTGGAAGGGACATTAAAGATTGTAGAACCATGGAATTGTTAGGTTGGGTTGAGTAGGATTGGGTTGGAAGGGAACTTAAGGATTGTAGATCCTTAAGTTGAGTTGGAGTGGAGTGGTTGAGTTGGGTTGAGTTGTGTTAAGTACGGTTGGGTTGGAAGGGACCTTAAGGATCATGGAGCCATGGAATCACAGCACGCTTGGGTTGGAAGGGACTTTAAGGATTGTAGAACCATGGGATCATGGCACCATTGGGTTGAAGGGATGTTAAAGATCATAGAACCGTGGAATCACAGCTCTGTAGCGTTGGAATGGAAGCCCTCCCCCCCCCCCCAGTCCATGCCATGGGCTGTGTGCCCCCCATCATCCCTGGCTCTGGGCGCAGTGAGTGTTGGGGCACCCACAGCTGTGGGCAGTGCCAGGGCCTTTTAATGTCTCATCTCAGTGTTGGGGCTGTGGTTATTCATCCCATTCACATTTGTTAGTGTGTGAAACCTACGTGTTCACGTCAGAGCCGTGTGCCTCCGTGTTGTGTCAGGACTAGCTGGGTTATTCGGGGATGAGCCCATTTGTTCAGCATTGCTGAAAGGAAAATGGCAAATTCTGGGCCTTTCGTATTATCCCGAGTTGAGAACAGTGACCTGAAATCACAGAAAGTAGGGCTAAGTCATGGACGAGTCACAGAAAATAGGACTGGAGGGGACTTTGGGAACGCGTGGAGCTCAGTCCTGATTGAGGACGGCTCTGCCTCTCCCTTCTCTGTGCAGATGCGTGCCGTCTGCTCCTCTCCCCAGTGGGCTCCTCCTCTCCACGGGCGTTCTGCTCCCATGCTTGTTCTGCTGATGTTCAACTTGAGCTGTTCTGCACTGTGCTTAAAGCCTTCTTTGTCCTAAACCAGAATTGTTGCATCTCTCCATGTTTACCTTTCAGGTCCGTTAGGTATGGAAGGTACGTGAAGTGCCGTCCTCCAGCACGGTTGTGCGGCTCGGTCCTACACTGACACACCATTTCCTCTGGGTCACATTTCCTGGGTTTTCAGTCTTTCTTGTTCTTCTCTGAACTCGCTGATCTCCATCTGCATTCTGTCTGACCTTGAAAAATAAAAGACCGTGAGGTTCTAAGGAGCAGTTTTACCTTTAAGAAATCAGGGTTGGAGCCTTTGTGGTGCGTGCCGCTCACTGCTCCTCTCCCTGCTGGGAGCACAGCAAGGGCTGACGATGGGGAGACGTGAACCAACTTCAAACCCCAGCGTGGTCGAAGCAGGTTGGCTCTGGAGAATTACAGCTGTGCTTCGCAAGGTTTGTAGAGCTTTTCTTCCTGAACCAAGTGCCTTTGCTCTGTCCCATTAGGAGCCCTATTACGTCCGTTGCATTAAGCCCAACGACAAGAAGTCCCCGCAGCTGTTTGACGAGGAGCGCTGCAGGCACCAGGTTGAGTACCTCGGCCTGCTGGAGAACGTCAGGGTGCGGCGGGCAGGGTTTGCCTATCGCCAGACGTACCAGAAGTTCCTTCACAGGTAGGAGGGCGGCTGGGTTCTGAGGTCCATCCGTGGCGCTCGGGCTCCCCTTCTTCGTGCCTATTTCGTTTGCTGCATTAGTCTCTCCGTGAGGAATGCGTAATGAGGTTCTTCCCTAGAGCATGACCTGAAAACTAGAGCTAACGAACTGCTGTTTTCTCTCTGTGCATTGTCTGATTGTGGCGGTGAGCGAGACGTCGTGTGTCATGGGAAGAGCTCAGTCACAGGGTTGTAGAACTGTTTGAGTAAGGGGCTGTTAAGGGCTGCCTGTCCCATTGCCTGCAGTGAGTGGGGCACCCACAGCTCTGCCAGCGCTCAGAGCCCCTCCAGCCTGACCTGAGCGTCCCCTGGGATGGGGCTGCCATCGCCTCTCTGGGCAGCCTGTGCCGGAGCCTCCCTACCCTCATCATATCCAATCTGCATCTCTGCTCTTTCGGTTTGAAACCGTTTCCCCGCGTCCTGTCGGTGGTGTGCAGCGACACTGCGCATGCATGAGGAAACCTCTGGGCTTACGGAGTGGAAGTGTGGAAAAGGGATAATAGCGTGACCTCATCAGAGCATCTTCCTGATATCCTTTGCCCTCGTTACTCCTGCCACGTTTGTGACAAACTGAATGTTTTGGACTGTAGTTTATCTTGCAGCTTCAGTAAATTAGCACAGATACTGAGCGTTCATCCTCTTCAGGTACTGAATTCGTTTTAACTTCTGTTATTGAATCGTATGAGGGAAAGTCCCTGAGGACAGGAAAAAAAGCCCCGAACTAAGCAGGTCAGATGTGCCACGTCAGAAACGGAGTGCCAGGAGAGATGACAGTGGAGATCTGCCTGGGTGTTCCAAGATACCTGGGGCACAACAGGAGGTGAGGCTTATCACACAGCCTGCGGCCCTGTGTGTCTGTTCTCCGGGACGTTATGCAGAGGTTAGTGCTCACATCTGCCTTCACGTGTGGGATTTATTCCTTAAGACTTGTGTAATCACTATTAATATAAACAGGTGCTTTGTTTGTAATGAATATTTGATGAGCTCCTGTAAGCCTAAAGCCAGAAGTGCTGTTTGCAGCCAGCCAACCAAATTAGCATGTGGCAACTGGTGGAGCTTCGAGGTGCTGCAGTGTTTGCTGTGCCGAAGCCCGCGGTCGGATTCAACATCTAAAGGATAAGATAGGCACTGCATTTGCATGCCACAGTAGTGCTCCCAGCCCAGCCTGCACCGACTCCTCTAAACCTGCCCCTCTTAAAAGGGTAAGGGATGTGATCCGTGGTGCGAGCTGCACGCTCTGGGGCACTTATTCAGGGGGGATTGAAGGGATCACGACTGTATATAAAGTAACTGCATAAGGGCAGAGTTGGTGCTGTTCATCCCTAAAATACCCCAAGGTCGTCGATATTCCATATCTGCCAAATGAAACAGTGCTGAGGGATTTGGGGAAGGGCTGCCTGGGGGAGTGGGGAGGAGAGGCGCCTGCGAGGCATCTGCCGCCGTAACCCAGCCCTTCCCCACGAAGGCATCCACGTGCCTATTTTCAGGCAGCATTACACAGCATGGAAACAACACCGAGATCCCATCTGCTGCACAGTGCGGAGGGAATATGGGCCTGCTTCACTCCCGTTTGTAAGAAAGGGAGAACGGAGGAGCCGGGGAACTCCTGGCCGCTGAGCTCACCGCTGTGCATGGGGGGGTCACGGAGCGGATCCTCCTGGAGGAGGTGTGAGATGAGGAGGTGATCCGAGGCAGCCAGCACGGCGTCACCGCGGGCACAGCGTGCCTGAGCCGCCTGCGATGGAGTGACGGCATCGCTGCGCAACGGGAGGGCGGCTGCTGTGGCTGTGCTGCTGGTACAGGAGGAGGAAGGGACACCATCCGGAGGGACCCGGACGGGCTCCAGAAGTGGGCACACGAGAGATCGTGAGGTTCAACATGGCCAAGTGCAGGGTGTTGTGCTTGGGTTGGGGCAATCCCAGGCTCCAACCATCACTCCAGGCCCTGAAGCTGGTGACCAGTCACGAGTGTTGTTCCCCAGGGGTTGATTCTGGGGCCAGCCCTGTGTAATATCTTTACTAATGATGTGGACGAGGGGATTGAGTGCTCCCTCAATAAATTTGCAGATGACACCAAGCTGGGAGGAGGTGTTGATCTGCCTGAGGGTAGGAAGGCTTTGCAGATGGATCTGGTCTGAGGCCAATGGGATGAGCTTCAACAAGACCAAGTGCCAGGTCCTGTGCTGCAGCCACAAGAAGCTCAGGCAACGCTACAGACCTGGGGCATTGCGAGAGTTGGTGGTCTTAAGTTGTGCCAGGGGGGGTTCAGGTTGGATATCGAGAACAAGCCCTGCTCTGTCAGGGTGGGGATGCACTGGCACAGGCTGCTCAAGGAGGTGGTGGAGTGCACCAACACTGCAGGTTGGAGGGCAGGGCAGGGATGCCTTCATGGTTGGACTGGATGATCTCCGTGGGTTTCCCAACCTCAGCAATTCTATGTAAAAGTGACCTTGCAAGCTGCCACCATCCTTAGGCAGAAGGAGAGGGGAAGGGTTGTGGCGTCACTGAGCAGGTTCATGTTGGCTCCTGCCTTGCTGTAATCAGTGGCGAGGTCGGGATTTGGCGGTGCTGCAGCATCCTGCTCAATCCCAGCCCTCCAACGTCCCTCCCTTTTTGTTTTTTTCTGGGCCCTGTTTCCTAACGTATGCATTTGCAGTGCTGTCCCGATTCTTTTGTTTCCCTTATTTAAGAGTCCTGAGGTGGAAGGTTTTCCTATTGAGTTAATTACTGCAGGAACGTTTTCCTGATGAGAGCAGAAAAGAGAAACCAGCTTAAAATATTTATGTCCTATGTGCATTTGTATCATGGGCTTTTAAATAGAGAGGTGGTTAAGACGTGCGTGTTTTATTTGCAACGTGAATGTGGGTGAAATAGCAGTTAAAACCTCAGTTGTGTTTGTGTGTCCATAAACCACACGTGGACGAGGCAGCGTTGCTTTGTGCAGATCTCTGTTGGTGGAGCGCAGTGGTGCGGCTCATCGTGTCGCATCGGTTCTGTGTTGGTGAACTGAGCTCCTCACAATGCTTGCTCTTTTCATTGGCTTAAAATCACACCTCTTACATTCCCTTTCCGTTCAGTTCTGGGGGTCACATCTCCTGTGCGAACTATCTGAGGATCTGCTACGTGTAACCAGTTGTATTTCGGTTTAGATGGTCATTATGTCTGAAAGATATTGCGGGTTGGCCTTCTGGAGAGCACAGAGAAGAGGTGTACATTTGGATACTGTGATTGCAGGTACAAGATGATCTCAGAATTCACCTGGCCAAACCACGACCTCCCTTCAGACAAAGATGCTGTGAAGAAGCTCATTGAGTGTCACGGATTTCAGCACGATGTTGCCTATGGGAAGACCAAAATCTTCATCCGCACGCCGCGAACGCTGTTCACCTTGGAGGAGCTCCATGCCAAGATGCTTGTGAGGATTGTGCTCTTCCTCCAGAAGGTAAAGCTTCATTTTGCTGCATCAGAAACCTCGGTTCACCACCCTTAAAGCACCTTTTCTCAAACTCCCTCTTGTTTTTTCGTGGTTCCTCATCGTGTTACTGTTGACTGAGCGTAAAGCGTTTGGGGTGAATCATAGAACCATGGGTTTGTTTGGGTGGGAAGGATGCTCTTCCATGTTGGTTCATGGAGCTTTGTGCGTACCTGTTGCTGAGTCCTCTAAGGTAAATAAAACAAAGGCAGCCAAGGGATAGGAAAGGAAGGAGCGATTTGTGTGTTGGTGGCAATTTCTTCCCATGAGAACCCACAGTGACAGCAGTATTGGGGTTGGCCGGAGCAAACATCATGAGAACACAAGGTTTACATCACAGGAGGAAGGAAAACATTGCTGTGGGGCTCCGTGGGACTCTGGGAATGCTGCCCCAGCAGATTGGGTGGAAGGGTGACGGGGGGTCCATCTGCAGAACTGCTGACAGAAGGCCCTTAGCATTACAAGGGTGTGACCCCAAAGGTGCTCTGCAGAGGACCCCTGCTTGTTCTTCCCCTTCTGAATACGGGATTTGACCTCAAGCTCTTCCTGATTTTACCCTGCAAGTAAATAGTTTTACATTCTGCAACTAAAGGGCAAAGGCATTTTCAGGCTTTTCTTACGAAAATACACTTCTAAGCAGTGGGACTTGGCAAACTCCTGAATCGTTTGGGTTTGGGGGCAACTGTACAACAGAAACTGTTTGTACAACAGAAACTGGCTTGCAACCTCAGAAGCAATATAGCATCATAGAGTTGTTTGGGTTGGAAGGGGCCGCAGAAGGTCATCCTGTCCGACTCCCTGCAATGAATGTGCACCAGAGGGGACAAAATACGAGAGCTGGTTCAAAAACTGTCCTGTGCCCCGTAGTTCTGTTGTGTTAACAGCGTGCTCGACCTGAATTCCCTTCTGGAAGTCAGTATGACCAATATGGAAGGAGGAAATTGGAAGTCCAGGGTTGCATCTGCGTTTGTATTGGTTGGGTTGGGTGTGGGGTTGAAGTTGGTAGGTGTGGAATTGTGTAAGATGGAAGATGATTTCTTCCTGCCGCTTGTGGTATTTCTCTTGTTTCTCTGCTGGATTTCATTCTGCGCTCTGAATCCGATGCTGGTTACCAGCTGTGCTCTGCTGCCGGTAGATGGGGCAGTCACAGCCAGCAGTGCTGCAGAAAGAGCAGTCAGCGCAGTAACAAATAAGATCCCAGACTGAGGATCTGAAGAGGCCCTTCTCAGTGCCCTGAGCACACCGGCACTATTGCCTCTATCTGGTTTGTTTGTTTTCAACCTGCTTTCTATTGCTAAAAATGCACACAAAAATGTAATTCTCGCTGCTTTTCCCCAGCTGTAATTTTGCCCATAAGGAGGCAAGGCTGAGCAGGGCCGGGGGGGCAACGTAAGGTGCCGTCTGTCTCAGGTTGGGGTCCAATAACGTTTTTCTTTGAGTGATTTGAAATGCAAGAAGAATCTGCTGGTAGCAATTCCATTTCTTGCTTATTTTAAATGTAGGTCTTCATTTCTAATTATATATATTACACAATGTATTGCTCCCGGGGCTTCCAGAAAGAGATTCTATGATTATCTTAGCAGCTTCATCATGTGAGTAACCCTTAGCCCTTAAAATAATGCCGCTTCCTTTGTTCGATAATGATAAGAATTTGCTTCTGTGGTTGCTTTTCTGCTCTTGGAAACGTTCCCGTATATTCATTAGCTTTGCAGAGGAGCGCTTTGTTCAAGAAAACAGCTTAGCACGTGCAGCATGCAAAACGATGCTCTTGTCAATATAATTTAGAGCACTATTTTCAGTGCAATTTTATCAGACCGGTGCAGCTGCATATGGTAATCGCAGCCCTAAATCTTCACTGCTCAGTGCAGAGGGAGAGAGGATTGCTGTCGTCACCCAGCACCTACTGGGACACGGGTTCTCGTGTGTGCAAGTCTCCAGGAGCAGGAGGAGAACGTGGCTGCCATGGGGACCCGCTGGGGTCCTGTTGTGGGACCACTGAGGACCCGTTGGGGGACCTGCTGGGGTCCTGTTGGGAACCCATTGGGGATGTGCTGGGGTCTTGTTGTGAACCCACTGAGGACCTGCTGGGGTCCTGTTGGGAACCCATTGGGGATGTGCTGGGGTCTTGTTGTGAACCCACTGAGGACCTGCTGGGGTCCTGTTGGGAGCCCGCTGAAGACCCATTGAGGATCTGCCAGGAACATCCCTTGCCATCGCCGTGGCAAAGCTCTGCCTGGTGGGGAGCAGCAGGAGGGAACTGCGACTGATTTGTAATTCAGAGTTCCCCCTTCCCCTTCTTTTCAGCACAGTGTACTTCAGGTGAGCATCTGTGCTGGCAGAAGGGAGGTCAGGACATGCCAGAGGGCAGGGCTCCCGCCCTGCAGGTGCGGTGGGACACCTGAATGCTTGCTTATCGTCTTTCCTCACCCAGGACATGCTGTGAAAACACGCTTTAACCAAAGTAGACATAAATATCCATTCACTGTGGGGCAAAGGAGGAGAAGAGAGGATCAGGGTCACCCACAGTAAGGTAAAGATGCACAGTTTCTGTGCGTATCTCCTTCCCTCCTCGGATGCTGCAGT
The DNA here is from genome assembly GCA_030625065.1 of Alectoris magna. Lineage (NCBI taxonomy): Eukaryota > Metazoa > Chordata > Aves > Galliformes > Phasianidae > Alectoris > Alectoris magna. The sequence goes on from CM060577.1 coordinate 2,898,049, forward strand.
GTAAGTTGCTGACGCTGAGGAGCTTTCCCTGTGGGTTGTGGGGCTTTGGGGCAAAACCGAACATCTGGGGATGGAGCTGTGTTTGTCAGCGTGTGGCTGGAATTGTTTTTCACCACAATTAATGCTGTCCTCCCTCGTGTGCTTTAATGGCATTCCCGTCCTTTAAACAAAGGTAAGCAGAATTTGCCAGTGTTTTGGGAAGCTTTCAGACGGAGCAGCAATGAGAAGCAGGAGAAATCCAGCCGTCACTTCTCTCCATCCATCATTTCATCTCTGTGCACGTCTCACTCGTGCCCCTTGCTTATGACGCTGTCCCTTTGCTATTTTTCATATTTATCGTTGGACACAGCCTTGTTAGAGCAATCTAATTAAGCTGAGGGTGACCCTTCTCTGCTCTACCTAGTGGGATGTTGTTTCTATTAAGCAAAGCAATGGAATGAGCGTTGTTCAGCTGACTCATGCGAAAAGAGAAAATAGCATTTAGTAAATTAAGCAGCTCTTCCCACTCGCTGTTTGTGCTGTAATCTGATCTATGGGAACGAGGAGGGCTCTGATTTAAAAACGTTTGCGTCCACCCTCCGGTGGGCTCTGAATTTGGTTGTGTTGTGCAGTGCAGACCACCACGTGGGGTGGGCGCTGGGTGCGAATGTTGGCCATTCCATCGTGCCTCCATCACCTCACCCATTCCACCCGCTCTGCAAGGAGGTGACCTTTTCAAAGGCAATCAGGGATGGCGTAATTAAAGCTCGCTTCTGGTTTGCAATGCCTCAGAACTGCACACGGGTTCTGTGCTGTGCTGTTGACTTAAATATTTCATAACCTTTCCTGTTTGAGGTCCTTTAAAGCCTTTAAAGCAGAAGGGTTCATGGCTCTGTGAGTTCCTAGCTGGGTTTTGTTTTATCTTTTTCAGTTTGGATGCCTGGAGGGCAGCATGAAATATTGATCATGAAGCAGTGGGAGGAGGTGTGCTCTGCTACAGCAAGCATGAAATGGTTGGCCAAGGCTTGCTTAGTTGCAGTGCTGCTCCAAAATATAGCCGTGGTGTTTAATTCAGATGAGCTAAGTTGAAGCTCTTCAGTTCCAGTAGCTTTATTTAATCTTAGAATCTTTGCTAGGAGCTCGACGGGTTTATAATCTGCTTAAAATTGCATATAGTCATTTGAATTTATTAATTTTTCCTCAAACCCATGTGAGTTAAGCATCCTCCAGGAAAAGATTTCAGCACTTCCCTTTAGATAAGGTCTGGCTTTTGGTGTAGGCAAGTGTTCCATTTCTTTTTCATAGGGTCACGGTGTGGCTTAGGTTGGAGGGGACCTTAAGGGTCATCCACTTCCAACCCCAATGCCGTGGGCAGGGTTGCCAACCACCAGACAACCATTTCTTGTTCAAGTCCTGGTTTCCAAAGCTTTCTCTCCATCCATCCTCAGTCTTAGTTTCTTAATTGCCCTGTTAGTCTGTCATCACCTGGCCGAAGCGTGGAGAAGGTGGAGGTGATCGAAGGGGTGCTGGGAGATCACAAGGGGAGAGTGGATGGGGTAAAGGTTGGGAGGTGAAGCTCAGGTGCTCCATTTCTTTCCATTTTGGTGCCAACATGTGCTGATAGTTATTCCATTCCTACACCCAACTTCTGCCCTGTCTCCTTGGGCAGCCCTTCCTGTAAAGGACATCTCTTTCACAGAGTGTCCTGCATGCTGTCTCCTGCTCTCACTTGGTCACAGAGTCCTAGAATAGCTGGGTTGAAAGTGACCTCAGAGACCATTGAGCTCCAACCCACCTGCCATGGGCTGGTTGTGCCCCACTAGATCAGCTTGCCCAGGGCCACGTCCAACCTGGCCTTGGTCATTAGATGCTGCAGTAATTGACAACAAAATTGATTGCTTTTGAGTCTGCTTTTCAGTTTTTCACTTTGAAACTCATCATCCAGCAGGGTTTTCATGAGCTTCCCGTGTGTTTGCCCCATGCAAACACATTCCACAATGATGACAGCCACAGCTTTATTCTTGTGACCATGACCAGTACGCTCCCACCCTCCTCAAATCCTGCACTGCTTCCCCGGTGCCCCACGTGCACATCCACCATCCTCATCCCCCTAAATGCTGCTGGATCCTTCTACCTGTTGGCTTGGGACATAGCATCGTGGGGCTGTGCTTGGCTAGGAGCTTGGTTTGGGATTTGGAGATGAAACAAAGCAGATGGTCTTGAACTCCTTCCAGCTATGTCGCTCTGATTTGAGCCCCTGCCGTTGATTCTTCCTGTAAGGTCTCGCCTCTTTGGGTTTTCTCTTCCTTTGTCAGGTTTGGCTGAAGCTGGATGGAGAGTCAGAAGATAAGGCAATCAGTGTCAGCCTGGGACAGTTATAAACTCGCCTCTGCAAAAATGATTGTGCATGTTTAGTAAGTTTGCAGTACGTAATGCTTGTGAGTTTGGTTTCTCATTACTTTTGGAACGAGCTGCCACTGTGGCTATTAGGAAGGCCCTCACCAGGAGTGAGGCTACCCAGTGTTGACAGCTTGATTGGAGGACGTGTTTTTCATTACGAGTTGACTGTTTGTGTGCAGCCAAGGGAAATGCCAGGGCTGGATAATTGGGTTTGGAAGGCTGGTGTTGGTAGCGTTGTGACACTTCTTGCTGCGAAGCCAATTCCTGCAGCGCCGCAGCTGATACAACACGGGGGCGATCTGTTACTGTGCCTTTGTTCCACCTGTCTGAAATACAACCACTGCCAGAGAGGCTTTCCTCAAGAACGTGGCTGCTCCAGCACAGGGCAGTGGAATCAAGACCTTGTTTGGTATCCAAAGCAATTCAGAATGTGTGCCTGTTTCCTTGTGGTGGTTTATGAGGTCCAGAAGGCTGCTTAGCCTCTGGACCCGTCGTTCCTCATTTCTGTTCTTTTGAAATTAACAAGTGGGAAGTCAGTCGGAGGCTTTTTTTGTCTTGTTACCAGGTTTGCTGCTGACGTGCTTCTTGCAGGTATGTTTTGTGACAGTTTGCTCTGTGCAGACGATGCTGCCTTACCCCAGTCTGCCCAATGACTTCGAAGCACAATTCAGGAAGGTGTTAGATATCATTTTCCCGTGGCTCTGTATGTGTGTGATGGTTAGATTTGCAGTATCAGTCCACTGTTCCGTGCTGATCTCTCTTTGTCTCATTGCCAGTTTTGTTTGGCAGTACAACACTCAGCTGCTGTTCTGCTGTTGTTACAGTGATTTCTGCTCTTCTTGCTCTTGCCTTTTCCCAGCTTGGCCTTCTCCATGTTCTGCTGAATGGATGGTGTGTGGGGTGATCTCGTGCTGCATCAAGGACTGCTTTCTGTCTCGGGGTAAAGTTGCACACGTGCAGTTTAGCATGCTGACATGCAGGCGAAGGGTGGATTGGCTTGGTGTTACCATGGGATGCTTGGGCTATGTAACGTGGCTCTTGGGTCTGTTTTGGAAAGGCAGAAGGCTGGAGGGGTATGAAGAGGGACTGCTCTGAAAGAAGGTGGAAGGAGAGGGTTCTTTGCTTTTGTTGAGAAGAAACCCAAAGTTTCTGCTTACTCTTTGAATGTTAAGTGTGTAGGGAAGAGCCCCTTCACCATATGGCTGTTCTCAGCCACACATCAGGGTTATCAGTAAGCCTGTCAAGAGAACCTTTGACATCAGCTTCATCAATAGCATATCATGTTGGAGATTGCCCTGGGCAATTAATTAATTCTTCTGTAAATAGAAGGCTTGATATGCATCAATGGAGCTGTGGGATGTTTCTCAAGAGAGACATCAGCTCCCCAGCAGGGCCTGCAGCGAGTGGTGATGCACTCGTTCTGTGCAAGAGGCTCATTGTCCTTCAGTTTAATTCTACAAAGAAGCAAAAATGCCATCTTCATCCTGATGGGTGGTATCAGAGGGAAGGTACAGCTGTTCACCAGCTCCTCGGGGAGCTGCCGCGAGTCGACATTGCGTGCTGCTGTCTGTCATCCCAGGTCAACACTGCATGTCATCGTGTGCCACAGAGTGGTGTCCTCCACTGTCGCGAGTCATTGTCCAGTGTCATGGTGTGCTGTTGTCCATCGTCCCGAGTCAACGTTACTTGTTGTCATCTGGCATCGTTAACGTGTGTTGTCGCGTGTCGTGACGTGTCACTGCCCGTCGTTGCCCGTCATTGGCGTGCGTTGCCGTGTCGTGACGTGTCGCTGCCTGTTGTGAGTCGTGGATGTGTGCTGTCATGTCATGACGTGTCTGTCTGTCGTTGTGAGTGGATGTCGCATGCCATCGTGTGTCGTGACGCGGTGTTATCCATCACCAAATGTCGTTTTCCGGCATACCGAGTCACACGGTGCCAGGAGCAGCTCGACCCACCCATGTGTTTCTAATTGGATCCTATGGGCACACCAACACCTCATTCTTTAAAACTCATGACTGCTGCGTGTAAGGATTTAGAAGAATAAAGAGACAAATGCTTCCTTCTAAAGCTGTCCTCTGTGCTCTCTGCTGGCCCGTAGGTCTGGAGGGGCACCTTGGCTCGGCTCCGCTACAAGAGGATGAGGGCTGCTCTCACGATCCTCCAGCACTACCGCTGCTACAAGGTGAAGGCCTACATCCACGAGGTCACCCAGCGCTTCCGCAACGTGAGATCCATGAAGGATTATGGCAGGCACGTGCAATGGCCCGCTCCACCCAAGGTGCTGCACCGATTTGAAGAGGCGCTCCAGGCGATTTACCATAGGTACAAATTAAAGAATAGCCTGTTTGGTGTAACCAAGGACTGAACGCTTCCTGCTTGCTCCAGAAAATGACTGGAGAACATTAACTGGGCAGCAAGGATGAAGGTGTTAGAGTCGTAGAACAGTTATGGTTGGAAAAGACCGCTGAGATCGCCAAGTCCAACCATCAACCCATCCCCACCATAGTGGGTTCTGGTACCCCTGACCAGGCAAGTAGTTGTCCTGTTTCAGAGGTTTAGTTATGATGCTCATCGCCCTTCTTTCCTTAGCCCCAGTTTAGACTTTCTAATCAATTTTGAAAGAAAAGAGCAGCTGGTGGTAGGCAGAGGGAGCGAGAAAATGAATCTTTTAGAGTCCCTTGAGACTTTTATAGTAAGTCAATACTACTTTGAAATAAATTAAGCAACATACCGCTATCCACCGTATTCGATGCGTGGAAGAGTTGCTTTATACATTCATTACAGCCTCCTTAATGCCCAAAAGCCAGTGACTTTTTTCTTTGGCCAGTCTTCTGATTATTGACGAGAGGGGTGTAAAGAGCTCTGATTCCAGTTTGAAAAATGATAACTTCTGAAAGTTATGAACAAAAGAAATATTGGCTGGATGAGGCCTCTAGGGATCTCTGGAGCCATCTGCTTGAAGCAGAACACCACCAGCACTAGAGCAGGTTGGCCTTGTTTTTCTTCCCAGCTGTCTCTTGAATACTGTCCATGACCTGTTGGGTAGTGTCCCGCTTTCTGAATAAGCTCAATTATCATAATTACAAAATTTTATTTGATAAAGACTTTTTACTGCATTGGTCTTGCAGAGCTGGTGTTGTTGCTGAAGGCAGTACAGTAATGAACGGTCTGGTCTGTCCTCTTTCATGTTACAGTTGGTTAGGTTTCAGTTGTAGGACCAAATTTTGCTGTAAAAAGGGAACAGGGTTTTAAATGAGCCAAAAAATGGGCTTGCAAAAAACTTTATTGCCAACAGATGTGCCGTCAGTTTACTTCTGGGCACCAGAGGGACGGGGGGGGGAAGCGTGCCAGCCAAATTTGACAGGGGTCAAGGGTGATATGTCATGTCAGCTGGAAACTTCAGGGCACTTGGTACAGCTGTGAGCCTGACTCGAGCTCTGTATGGCAGGTGGAGAGCAGGGGAACTCATCCGGAGCATCCCACCAAAGGACCTACCTCAGCTGCGGGCAAAGGTTGCTGCCATGGAGGTGCTGAAGGGGCACCGAGCAGATCTGGGGCTGCAGAGAGCGTGGGAGGGGGATTACATCACACTGGTGAGTACATGTGGAGGAAGCAATGGAGGTAAAAGGGGTCTGGGGCTCCGGACACTAAAAGGGTGGAAATCTGGGAACATGGCTGTTGGTTTCTTGGAAGGGAGAGCACTGGAAGTTAATTTTCCAGAATATACTGAGCCTGGTTTGAGGGAGCATCCCAAACAGCATTAAAGGATGGTGAGCAACGCCATCAACTGGCTCATCAAATGGCCAGACCGGGGAGGGAGGTTGGTGTAATGCTGAAATCCTGGATGCAATGGGATGCTGAAAGCAGCACTAAATGGAAAGGAACAAAGACATTATCTCGAGGCAACTTGCAATACTTTCTACTCCGTCCTTCCTCCAAGCGTTTTGTTTTGTTAAGGCTCCCACGGAAAGCACGTAGAACTCTGCTGCTCTTCGGAGGGGTGGGAGGAAGCCTTCCAGTGCGGCGGTGCAGCTGCAGTTCTGCCCTGATGTCATGCAGTTACTGTCCTTAGTGAGCACGAAGAATGACATGCCTGTCTTTGCTCTTCCAGAGACCAGATCACCCTCAGAGCACGGGCGCCTTCCTCCCTGTTGCCACCGAGCTGAAACGGAAAGACAAATACATGAATGTTCTCTTCTCGTGTCACGTCCGCAAGGTAAGTTGGGTGGGGATGCTTTGGGGCTGGGGTGGCATTCTGTGATGCCAGTGGTGGGGGTGGTCGTACTGGAGATACCTCCACAGATGGCCCCTCTAAGTAGTCCTGTGTTAATTGACTGTGTCGTTAATTGACGGTGATTTTTGGTGGATCCGTAGCTCGGAACCTATTGCACCAAAGGCTGCTTTGAGGGACCTCTTTGTGGCAGAGGAATGAATGAAGTCACTCGATTCTGTGTGACTGGCTTGGATCTGAGGGCAGAATCCTGCTTCTTTGGCAGGAAAGCTTTAAAAACTAACTAGGAAAAAACCCATACTTGGGTATTTCTTTGTGTGCGTGGCACCACTGTGACGTTCTGCAGAGATCCGCCGCGGGTGGTTCGTAACGGTGCCGTTTGAGAGCATCCACCAGGAGAGAATATTTTGAGTTCTACAAACCCATCAGACAAAAACGTTTCGGTGTCTGCTGCTGTTGGAGTGCTTCCAGGAAGCCGTGCAGCTGCGTGCTGTGTTTGTGCCCAGGGTGGACTCGTGGGGTCGGCCTGCCCTTGGCGGTCCCGTGTGGTACCAATGATTCTGCAAACACATCCGATAGCAACAACATTTGTTTTTGCAGTGAGGAACCTCACTTTGTAATGAAACTTCTTTCCTTGTGGCGATGATATTTATGCAACGGGGAGTGATTTCTGTATGTAAAAACTGAAGATCTCTCGTTCCCTTCTACCATTTCAGCGGAGGAGCCCATTGCTTTCAGCACTTTAAAAAGATTAAAGGTTGCTAATTAAATGAGCCGTTTGGGTGAGTGTTGGGTTGTGCTGCCAGGACTGGGAGAGTCTCAGTCCGGACCTCATCTGTACAATCTTGGAAGCGCTTTGTGTAGAATCCAAAGGGAAATAATGAAGAATTTCACCTTGGGTTTTTGTTCCTTTGGGGCTGAAAACAAAGAAATTCCCTTTGCAATTCATTTAATAAACCAGATCCGAATGATTGCTGTTCGTACTTAAAACTGGAATAATGGCAAAAATACAATATTAAGCCCTTAACAAGGTGATGGTTATTTTTAATAGGAGAGAAATGGTTGTTTTTAATAGGGGTAGAGTGATGGTGAGGGGGAATTACTCAGCGCATACATAAAGCATGCAAACCACTGTGGGTGTTTAATGCTGCTCGCTGTTATGCAACATTTAAGCTCTTAAGTACTTACATTTCTCTCACTTCTGAGTCAGCTTTATAGGACAATCTCCTGCATGGGGACAGGTGAAAGCAGATTTCTGACACACGGATCCTTACCTTATTCATTTCAGTGGTTGCAACACAGAGCTCTGAGCGTCCGTCCCTGGCGGTACCCTCATGTCTGACGTTGTGGTTTCATTCTCAGGGGTCTGTCTTAGAAAATACAGATGTGTTTAGTGCCAGTATGGCGCTCTGGGGAAATGATGGCCTTGAGGAAATGAGTAGGAGCACCTCCTCCTTCTTGAGGGATGGGGGGGTTGGGGGGGTTGGCCTTGGTGGTCTTGAAGGTCGTCTCCAGTGTTGACGATTCTATGTATGGTTCTCAGAGAAATGGATGAAGTCATTTCGGGTTTGCTGCTTAGGACAACCCTGTAGGATCTTTGATGATATACGTAAGGCCGTTTCAGAATATCTTTAGGTTTAAACCCAAAAGCAACGAGCCCTTTGATATCCGTGCTTGGATGTAATAACTTTTTGAACGAACCATTTGCCTTCCTTCCCACTTGGGTGAAGAAAGAATGTCCAAGGCCTAAAGTCAACAAGAGAGAGGAACAAATAGCCCTGAACTTTGAAAGCCAACAAGACAAAGATTTGACATTACGAGATCTGCTATCAAGATCTTTCCAAACAATGCACCCAGGGGATCTAAATTAAATGTGAACCTCGGATTTGCCAACTAAGCAAGAGGGAAAATCGTAGCGCCTGTAGTTGTGGTTGGAGTAGACAAACAGTCTTGGCTTTCACCTCCAGCGTTAGGTGTCTGATCCTCAGGTACTTGCAGTCTAATACTCTTCTTTCTTTGAAAAGAAATGACATTAAGAGGATAAGTACAGAGCAGCCTGAATAGACGCCAGTTAAGCCTAGAGTCCATGTATTTAAAAACGTTTATGCAAAGAACACATCCGCTGTGAGCTGTAAGGTATTTGCTGAGCAGTAACTTTTTCGAGGCCGTGTCTTTTTGGGTGATGATTGACATTGTTCTGGGGAAGTCAGGGACGTAACAGCAACTTGTAGCAGCTCTTGAAGTATCGATAACTGCTTGGGTGTGTGGGGTCTTCATTCTGACAGCTCGGTATGAATAACAGCGATGAATCTGTTTGGGCCAAAGCTTTGTAGTTCTTTTTATAGAGAGCCTGTTGAAGAGGCTTTGACGTTGTGCTGATGGAAGTGCGTGTGTTTGCTTTCTGGCAGTAGCTATAGGTGGGAACAGGTCATTTTCCTATGGAAAAAATACATCTTTTGCTGAGTGTGGTGGTGCTCTTTATTTTTCAGCTTTTTTGCCTTGGGAAACCAAATGCATATTTCATGCGTGCTGACAGATTTTGTTTTATCACCTAGGAAACAACATCTCCTTATTTTAGAACATGTCTTTCCCTCCCGTTTCTCTTCCTTGTCATTTGCGGCACTGTGCTCCCTTGAGAGCTCCGTCTCCAAAGCCCGCTGCTCTCACCCCTGGGGCACACACCTGGAAAACTTGTTTGAAGGTTTTCCGCTGTAGGCTGGACCTTCATTTTTTCTCTATCAGCTGAAGGAAGCTAAGGAAGCTAAATTAAGTCTACTTCGTATTTGGATCAACAGGGATATAAATAAAAGAAGCCCAGAAGGTGCAGAGAACGCAATGCTAGGGAGGGTATGATCAGTATCTGAGAACATAAGGGCCGTCTCCACTCCTACAAAACCAAAGAATTTGCAATTGTGCTGGCATTTGTCTGACTCTCTCCTATGCGTGCTTCCCCACGTGGCACTGAAGACACAGCATGAACTGTTTACATCAGTGTGCCACTGTTGTGTGAGCCACCTGAAGCTTGACCATATGGCCAGGCTCTGGAACAGGCTGTGTCACCGTCCCTGGGGGCGTTCAGGGCCTGTGGAGGTGTGGCACTGAGGGATGTGGTCAGTGGGCATGGTGGGGGTGGCTTGGGGCTGGACGGGGATCTCAGAGGTATTTTCCAACCTTAATGTTCTGTGACTCCAAGAGTGGACATGGTGGGGATGAGCTGGGATTAGACAAGACCGTCTTAATGGTCTTTTCTAACCTTTATGATTCTGTGATCGGATGTCTGTACGAGGCGGATCGCTACCTAAGGGAGCCCAGCCTTCAGCTCCAGGCCATGCAGCCTGCTGTCCTGCAGGCTGCACCACCAAACCGTGGCGTGAGTGTGACTGCTTCGAGACCAATAACTCTGCTTTCATCCTGGTGAAAAGTACTTTCCACTTCCTGCCCTACTTCCTCTCTTGCTTTTGCAAAGACTTTACCTGGTGACTGTTTAGCGCTCAGCTTCTTGAAGAGTTTAGGTTACGTCAGATATTCTCCTTTTGTGTAATATTTCCTTGATGAATTAATTGTAATGCTAGACAGAAAGCCATGTTTCCTCTATGAAAACCCTATTGGTAGAGCCTGATGTCGCCAGTGGCCTGGAAGAGTGTGGTGAGCTGCAGAAGGATGGGGGGATTTCATAGAATCATGGGCTGGCTTAGATTGGAAGATACCGTAAGGATCATAGAAGCATGTAATCATGGCATGTTGGGGTTGGAAAGGATCTTAAAGATCATAGAACTGTGGAATCATGGCATGGTTGGGTTGGAAGGGACCTTGAAGATCATAGAGCTGTGGAATTGTTGGTTTGAGTTGAGTAGGGTTGGGTTGGGTTGTGTTGGAAGGGACCTTAAGGGTCGTAGAACCATGGAATAATTGGGTTGGGTTGAGTAGGATTGGGTTGGAAGGGATCTTAAAGGTCATCTGTTTCCAACCCCTGATTTAAATGATCTGTGTACAAAGAGTATACAAATAAAGAACCTTAGGGTTGGAAGGGAGCTCAGAGGCGTGATCCCACGGTATAAAATACTGCTCTCAGGAGAATATTGCTCTGTTATTAATTTCTTAATTAATACCGTAAGGCGTGGGACCAGTAGTTGACTAACTCCAGCATTCCTGGATTTTCCCCACATCAGATGTTGTGAAGGTTTTGTATCTTGTAGCCTTATGAATGAGTGTGTTCTTAACAACCAGTTTGCAGTCATTTTCCAGAGGTGCTGATGTGGCGTTTGGCAGCTCATCTGGTGATTTAATTTGTTGGGTACTGGAGGGATGCTGTTGCTGTTGATGGATAGCCAAAAATAAACACAAATTCAGAACAGCAGAATACCTGGAATTAAGAGAAACAATACAGTTAGAGTTGTAATTAATCCTTTGTTGGATGTAGGTCTTGCTTGTCCTAGCCCTGCTGTGTCTGGGAATGCTGCTGCTCTCACAGTGCCCATTTCCCTATGTATGAAAAGGGATTGTGGGTTTGACCTTCTCTTTTCACTCCCCCACGTCAACCTGTTTAAGACCTGGTTGAATTTTACGTGTTTGCTGCTGCCAAGTTTGCATTCTGCTTGTGTCTGAACGTTGCTTCTTTACAGGTCAACCGCTTCAGCAAGGTGGAGGACAGAGCGATCTTCATTACCGACCGACACCTTTATAAGATGGACCCTATGAAGCAGTACAAAGTGATGAAGACCATTCCCCTCTATAATGTAAGTTACAGACAATCTCATAGTCGTTGGCTCTGCAGCTCCATGTTCCTATCCATAGAATGGAGAAGGACGCTGGAAAAAGACACGTTCTTCTCTTCCTTCTGCTGTTTCGTTGTTTATTTGTGCTGCAGGAGCTTGGCCCCATCAGGGTCTGGCATTTCACAGCAGCTCGAGACGTTTTCTCTGTCTCTGGGGGTTCGTTTGATCCCAAATGTTGTTTGAAGTGATTTATATATATATTTGTTCATGTTTAATGTAAGCAGCATTTAGCTGCCAGTCACAAAGCAGCAGATTATCACTGGGAGGAAGGGGGGAAGGGAGAAAAGCTCCTCTTAGAGCGTGGATTCAACCTGTTTGTTTCCGTCAGCCTGAGGTAATGCTGCTGTGATTATCTCCACCCTACAGAACCTGGCTGCACTGCTTGCAGATGTCCTACACAAATTGGTTGTGACGTTTGCATCTGAAGGAATAATAAACCCGCCGGTCCCATATTGCTAAAAGATGGGCTTAGAGGAGCAGTAAAACCTAATCTGCAAATGTGGAGTGAGTGATTAGCTGAGATGGCATCCAAACGTTGGGTTGATTGGTCCCTTCCCAGTGTCCTTGCTGGTTATCCACCAAACCCAGCGCAATGTGGGGTAACTGCTGCTGCGTTTCCCTCCGTCCTTGTATGTGTGTTGTAGCGAAGCAGTGCCACGATGACAGTGCCTCTTGTTTTGCAACGACGTTGCTGCCACTGTGCAGCAGCTGCAGGTCATCTCCTGAGCTGACGTTGTGCTGTACTGACATTATCTCTTAATTGTGCCAAACGAAGTTGTCAGCAGGCTGCATTTAGCAGTCTCAGTGACTGACTCTTGCCTGTGCTAACAAACTCGTTTCGTGCACAGCAGACTCTTTAAAAGGTGGAGGGATTTTTTCAGAGGATCAAGGTGAACTCAGACCGACCAGGTGGGATTTTGTCCATCACATACTTAAATTCCCATAGATAGGAATCAGCTTTAGTCATAGCTCTGCAATGATTCCTTTTGGGCTCCTGGACTGAACAATGCACATGAGCTGAGCTGCTGCCATTGAGTGCTTTGTAGGGGAAATGGCTCCAAAGGACCCACACAGGTGTCAGGGTTGTATTCCAGCACGGTAAATGCTGGAGCCATGCATCTCTGCTCCGTTGGCCAAAGCCTTTTGCCTTCTGCTGCTGCACCATGGAAACAGGAGAAAATCCGTGCACTCTGGGATGGCATCGTGGCGCATGCGCTGATCCCACTGATCCGCAGCCAGCAGTGCTGTCCCTACTGGGAATGAACTGTTTGAACCAATGGGAGAAGCAGACGGGTAATAACTACAGCAGTGTTAATAGATATTGGTGTAAAATAGGTCCTACCAGAAAGGTGTGTGTGTCCATTGGGAAGGTGGGCTGCCCTTCTAGCGTGCCAGGGTGAATGCAGCGAGGGCTGTGCTTTCGCTGTCAGCATTTCTGAAGCACCCTGTCAACGTGGCACTGCTCAGGGCTGGTGTTTCCATGGAAATCTCATCGGAGACATCAGCTGATGTCTGCTGCTCCCATCACTTGTTGTCAGAGCCGCGCTGCGTTCCCCATCTCCTTCAGCTGTGCTTTCAGCGCAGCCCTTCGTGTTGTACCCGCTCGCATTCCACGTTCTGCATTCCCTTATTTTGTGTGTTAAGGGAACTGAAGGTGACTGAGAAGCAGGAAGGATCTCAGGACTGCAGTGCTGCCCTTCGTAAACGGAGCTCTGCAGCTGCTGGGGACGTTTCAGCTCTCCAGGCAGAGCTGATATCAGTGTTTGTAAATGCCCAGTTAAGCACCTTCTCTTAAAATGATCTCATTTGTATTATTTTTATTTGTTCAGCCTTTTGAGGGGGAGGGGGTTGAAATAGGACGGTTTCGATGGGCTCTTGGACTTCTGACAAAGCTCTGTTGAATAATTGATGCTTCAGTTGGCTTTTCAGATTCAGAGACTTCAGTTGTTCCTCGCTCCTACCCTGCACACAGTGCAGCCGTGGTGGCAGAAGCCCCCGTGGTGCCGTTGTGCTCCCGAGATGTTATTTAAGCGTGCAAATTAATTGTAAGGGACACCGTAAAGCCCAGCAGCTGTCAGTGTGTGTGCATGAAGTGCAGCCTCGTGGAAGTATTTCACAGCCTCAAAATAGCGTCAGTGGTAAAGAATAAACCCCACCTGTGTTGGGTATGTGCAGCTGGGAGCAGGTCGGATTGTGCTCAGCTGCTTTCTAGCGCAGGCAGTGGGGGTACATAGAGGGCTTTTTCTTCTTTAAAAGGGGAATCATGAGATTTTGAGTTCCACAAATCAGTGCCACTTGCTTGTAGGAGGTTGTGGTTTCCCTCTGCCTGGATTTGGATGGCTCAAGGAGTTGTGTCATCGTTGGGTGCACAGAGAGCATCTGCTCCAACATACACAGGCATACAGAATCACACAGAATGACCCGGGTTGGAAGGGACCTCAAGGATCATGTAGCTCCAACCCCCCTGCCTAGCAGGGCCACCAAACATACACATTCACTAGATCAGGTTGCCCAGGGCCCCGTCCAACCTGGCCTTGAACACCTCCAAGGACGGGGCATCCACAACCTCCCTGGGCAGCCTGTTCCAGGGCTAACGTCTTCGTATTCATCATTTTTTTCCTCCTTCCTTCCTCCTCCCTTCCTTTCTCTTCTCCGTTTTCTTGCACATTGTGTTAATGTACTTGCCTCTTGGCTTTTCTTTCTTTTAATCCTTATGTTTTCTTTCCCTACAAAACAAAACAACCCACAGCCTGCTGTTTTACCCTTTTTTCTTCGGCTGGGAGGAGCATGGAGAGCCCTCCCCTTTGGCACTGCTCTTGGTGGTGGAGGCAGAAATGGAGAGGCAGCGTGGCAGACTGGAGGAGAAGGAGCTGGTGTGGCCGTAGCGAATTACCTCGATGCATTTGACGTTGTTCTTACTTCCCCTTCACAGTTGGTCGGGTTGAGCGTCTCCAATGGAAAGGACCAGCTGGTGGTCTTCCACACGAAGGACAACAAGGATCTCATCGTCTGCCTCTTCAGCAAAGAGCCATCCAACGACAACAGGGTTGGAGAGCTGGTGGGCGTCCTGGCCAGCCACTTCAAGAGGTCGGTGCTGCAAACTCACTGTAGCCAGATCCAGAATTTCCACAGATTCACGTTGGTGTCACCCTTGAGTTTTGCCCGTGTTCCTTCACTGTTACTGGGATAGCGGAGCGTTTATTCTTTGAGTTTTTGACACTGCACTTTGTTTACCCCTTCCTTCTCCATATGTGTTCATTAGGGCGTGGATATCTGGGGTCAGATTCCACTGAACGTACAGTTGAAGCACGTCAACTCAAACAGCACTTTAAGGTCAAGCTCTTAACGCCTAAAACTAAAACACAGCTCTTCCTTTCTCAAATTGTTTCCCCCACCCTCGGTGTCAGTAGATGATTTAGTGCTTAAGCTGTAAAATGGCACCTGTTTCCCTGAGATCACCGTGCAAAATCTGTTCCAGTGGTCAGGACGGAGCCCTGGAGTTGTTGCTGTGCACGGAGCTCCAGGGAGGTGGAGCCCAACAAGCGAAAAGCACCGTTGTTTCTTGCAGCGAGTTTGGAACTGCCCAAAAGCTGCACAGCACTCACTGCATTGCAGGTGCAAAATTAACCCTCTAGAGGCATGGTGTGAGCAGCGGGCAGGCCGACAGGGTTGATCTCTTGCTCCTGCAGAGCAGATTTGCGTGAGAATTGGTGCTGATCGGCATCACGTGCAGCACTGGTGCTTGTGTTTCTCAATATCACATTCAATTAATATCAATTAAGAGGAGCCTTTGTGGGTAAATGTTCATGTAGAGCTGTGTTGGAAGGGTGGTGAGAGTGAATTGAGGTTCTGTTAGGTCCCTAAAAGCGACTTTTTCTCTGCTGTCTGATAGAGGTTGTGTGTTTGACAGCAATGCACAGGAGCAGCTCCCCTTGAATTTCCCAAATACCCGAATATCACGCCGTCCCTCATCAAAGCAATACCTGCAAATCGAAAGAAAAATGGGAAAATTCGTGTTTTCACTCAGTTTCAATTTCCTAAATGTGAAAAAAATCCCATTGGTGAATGGGATTAGCTGACCCTATTGCTCGAGAGGCACTTTGGGAATCCCTCATGAAATAGGATTAGCGGTCACTGTGTGGCACTGTCAGGTTTCCCTGGATGCGGCAGGGAGGTCTTCGGGAACCCCAGTGGCTGTGGGACCCTCCAAGGGGACTTGGAGCAGCCCTACTCCTGCAGTGTGGGGCAGCTCCCCTGCGGGGTGGCGGGCTCTTGTTTAGGATCCCCTCTGAGTGTGGCTGCAGCCATTCTTGGTAGCGCCGTGGTGAGGTTTTATAGCGGTGTTAAAGGAGCAGCAAAAGCAATCCCTGCAGAATTCCAGCAGAAAATCACACGCCGAAGGATGATTTTATATTTCCCGTTGCACGCTGAGACCCGTCAGCCTATTTTAATCATTAGAGCACTCTGGATTAATTGTCTTTACTTCTGGCTTCTTAAACGGGCATGCCCTAGGGCCGGTTGCCTTGGCACTGCCGAGCTATTGACCACACAGCAATTCATTAAAGGGGCGGCAGGTCAGCGTCCCATCCGTGTTGGTCGTGCTGTCCTCGAGCATGGCACAGCGGTGCCTTTAGGAAGGTGGCAGCTTTCCTTATCACCTGCAGTGATCCAGTGTCGTACTTCTGCTCCACGTGGGCATTTTGGGGCGTCAGCTGAAACGTGGGAGCAGCGAGGTTGGGTTATTTGTAGGTCTGGTGGGTTGGGTTATTTGGTGATTTTGGTTTGTTGGGTCGATGGAAGGCAGCGCTCTGCAAATACCCGCCTTCAGCCAGTTGTGTTGGGCTGGAGGGGGGCAGTTGGTCCATTTCTCGATGCTGTCCATTTAGAACAACGAAGAGCAAACAAACGAAAACCGAAGAGATTCAACGTGGCAGAAGAGAAGAAAGAGGAACCCAAAGAAGAACCGAGAAGAAAGAAGAACCCAAACTGGGATTTGGAATGTGTGGGTGGTGGTGTGCACTTAACCCATCATCCTCCTGAGGAACCATCACCCTCTGTGTTACAGCTGTGCTGTCCCTCGAGCCATGTACGCACAGTGGTGTTATCCATTGCTGACAGTGGGTGGAGGGGCTCCCCATAACTGGGAGTTTCCATCCAAACTGGGTTTTCTGTAGGCTCGACGTGATCAAAAGGAGGCGAGGGCTGCTTCAGCAAAGCAAACTGCTTCTGGATCTCTGTTGAACGCCATTTGTCCTTTGTCACCAGTGCCGGCCAACCCATGTGCAGCTCTGATTCAGCTGTGCCAGTGGCTGACACCATTGTTAGGGCGGCTGCAGGCTGACAAAGGAGCAGACTTTATTCAGAGCAGATTCTCCCATCGTGGGTTTTTTTTTTCCAGTGCCTGAGCGGAGCATAAATAGCTTTGTTTTTGTACGAGATTGCTATCCATAACTGTGCTTTGGGAGCCTGCAGTTAGCTGTCAGATTTAAGCACCAGGTACTCATCTGTGCGCTGGAAAAAGTGGCTTAATTCCTCCAACATCATCTTGGTGGCTAAATCTGAGGAAACTCAGCTGCCTTCGAGTTGCAGTCGTTGTCATCATCTCTGCTGATCTCTGTGCAGGTTTGCTGACCACGCTGCAGTAGCTTGGGTTAAGAAATGACAGCTTTTCTTTGGAAGATACGTTGCATAGGTAGCACATCTGTCATCTTTATGCCCTGGAGTCGCCAAACAGGACTCCTAGCAGTGTGATGAAGAGCACTCTCAATGCTCTCTTTTAATTCTGTATTATTTAAAAGGGGTTTCTTCGGCTGTTGACGCTCCTGAGCTTTCCAGACAGCTGTGCTGCTAGGATGGGACCCATAAGGAGACTGGACGAGGATTGTTTCTGTCTTAAAACTCGTTTTCCCAATGCTGCAGCACTGCTCGTTCACCATCCTCAAAATGGGCCCCGAACCCCCGACCAGGGAACCCCATCTCAGATTCCAAAGTGGTTTTTTATGACGCTTCTCAGCATATCCCTGGCACAGTGGGGATGCCTTCGTCTCCTGCAGTCCCGGATTTGTGGTGAGGATGACCTGAGCTCCGGGCAGAGTTGGGCTCTCAAGGGCGAAGTTCGATCTTGAACTCACGAATCCTTTGTTTGAGTACCTGGCCTCTAAATCTAGAAGTAAACTGTTGTGTCTGATCGCGCGGTGGTGGCGGTTTGTTGTGATTTATGATATTCTTGTGAGCGTGAAGAATTTTGCTCCTGGGATGGAGGTCTTCGTAGAGGGGAGTCGTGGGAGCTTGAGGTGCCTTGCAGGAGGTTGGCTTCCCCCACGATTGGGTGCTTGGTGTTCTGGAATGATTTCGTGTAAGGGATGTTGAGGGGGTGTTCTTTAGGGCACTTCAAAAAGAAAAACTCCTGGAATCGTAGAGTGGTTGGGCTGAAGGGGCCTCAATGGTCGCCCAGTTCCAGCCCTCCTGCTTCAAAAAGTGAGAACCAGGTTTCTGCAGTGATGGTAACTCCTATGAGGACGGCTCCAACCCGTCGTGCCCGTTTGCTTCGTTGCTCGCTGTGGTGGTGCTTTGCCTTACTGGCCTTTTGCAAGGTGTTATACGAGGTGCCCATCTCCACCCAGTGGATGCGCGGGGCTCAGATACATCCATTCTATTCCTGACTGTCCACGGTGGTGTGGTGAGACTGGAAGGATTCCCCATCTCCTGGGTGGACGTGTTGGGCTAAAGCAGATAAATCCTCTCTGTTCTTGGACCGTCAGTGGCGGGAGGATGAAACTGGAAGGGTTATTTGTGATCTGGGGGGTAAACAGCATTTAGAAGCTGTGATACCTGGTCTGCAGCATCCTAGAACTGAACCTCCATCCCCATCCTGCTCCTGCCTGGATGGTCCAAGTGCCGTCGTGCTTCCAAATATGAACGTTTCAGTATTTCAGAGCACGTAACATTTTCTCTCCTATTATCACACTGTCCGAGGACCCGTCTGCCCCAGGCAGCTGTCCTGGCACCCACGGGCCCTCGTGCTGGGAACCTCCAAAACCTCAGCCGTATGGACCTTTTGTATGTGGGGTTTGTTTGGGGAATGGGTTGCAGCTCGTGCCATCTGCGTGGAGCTTGAGAAGGGATGCTGCATGGGAAACAGGCTGCGGGAGGGATGTAATCTGCCGTGTTCCAGAGGTTGGAAACAATGGGAGGAGATACGCATTTTTATCTTGAAATCTTCCAATGTTTGATAATTTCATCAGAAGCATCTGGGGTTTTTTGCCCACATTCTTGCATAAAGCATCATAAAAGTACACATCAACACGTTTTTCCTTCTAGCTTTCCACTTGATGTCGTTGGCAGAGCCCAAATCTTCTCTTTCAAGCCTTCTTTCCTTCTGTGTCTCTTGCCCACGTGGTCTCATCTTACGACCTCCCTGTTCAGACTGATCTCAGGCAGGTGCTGTGTTCCTGAGGCTGCTCTTCCGGCACTGATCGGTGACTTTGGTGCATGACGATGTTTTTATGGGCAGGGGGTCGGGGTGGGTTTGGTTCCCTGGGAATTTTGGAGCATCAAATTGGTGAAATCTGGACGTGGTAACGACCACAACGTGATAAGTTGGCACGTCTGAGATGCAGAGGGCCGTCGGACATCCCTGTGGTGGAAGGAGGAGAAACTCAGCCTTTAATTCATGACCAGCTATGGCTTCTGTTGTGTCTTTTTGTCCCGGGACGGAAAACGCAGCCTGCAGAATCAAACTCACAGCGCAGAAATCAAAGTGTATCGACCCCAAGCACTGAGCCTGGCGCATTGCTCTCCTTGTAACTTCTCCTTTTCCAACCTGTGCTCCTGCACCCTGATACCTGACGGGTGTTTTGTCCGTGGCTCTGCTCTGGGGTGCCAAATCGTTGTTGGGTTTTGTGTCGCTTTTATGCGAATCAAAAGGATTTGCATAAGTGCCGTCATGATGAGTTCCGTGGTGTTTTAATGAGTTGGCGTCGTTTCAGTCCTTCCCATCCCTAATTCAGTGTGGGTTTGCTGCTGCTTAAACGTTGCTTTTTCCCTCCCCTTTTCCAAAGGGAGAGATGTGAGGATGATCCGAAGTAAATTTCCTTGTAAGAATGAGACTGTTTGGTGTGTCTGCAGCTCAGTGCTGCGCATCATAATGTACGGTGCATGTGGTGCTGGTGGTGCTAAGTGAAGTGGGAAGGCCGAAGGGAGCCAAGAGAGGAGAGGAGCCGTGTAAAATAGGCCGTGTAAAATCCCAGTTCTGTGTTTGGTGCTCAGCAGCAGACGTGGAGGTTTGGCCCCGCGGGGTGCGGTGGGGATGGCTGGGGGTGGAACTGGGCATCATTTCCAACCATGACGACTCTGGGTGGCACGGTGGGCTGTGTTGACTGGATGACCTTGGAGGTCTTCTCCACCCCTGGTGGTTCTGTGGGTGGACATGGTGGGGTGGTTGGGGTTGGGCTTTGTGGTCGTAGCAGTCTTTGTCCCCACTGCCTTTGTAGAGGCCCCATGGATCCTTCTCTGCTCTCTTTTCCCGTTCATTTTGCCCTTCCTGCATGCTGCTGTTATCAGCAGTGCTGACAGATGTCCGTGGCCATTTCTGCGCTGCTTGCTTTGCGTTTCCCCCGAGGTGTTGGGTTGTGCTCAGTCAAAACCCCCACATTTCATGGGCCAGCGCTCTGCTTCCGCTTGGAGTCATCCCCTCTCTGCTGGCTTCCCTATGGCCAGCATTTCCCCAGTGCTGCCCAGCCCTGCGTGGAGCTGAGATGCAGCTCTGCCTCTGCTGCCATCGGTTCCTCGCTTGGTTGGACCTGCAGAGCCCCAGTGCCTCCCAAAGGGTTTTTTCACCACTGAAATGCTTCGTTGAGCTTCCAGCATCGTGGCTGGGCCTCCTCCATCTCAGCTTTATGGTCGCATTTGGAGAACTTTTAATGCTCTCTGATTCTGTGAGTGTGGGTGGGGATGGGCTGCTGGTCGGGTGCGGTGGTCTTGGAGTTCTCCTCCCTGAGGACGCTGAGAAGGCCTGCACTCTGTCTGAGCACTGGATGGGCTTTGGGAACAACGTGCCGGCTTGTTCCTGAGAGGCAGAGCTGAGTAGGATGTGAACTCTAATCTGAAATGGCATTATGCGTCTCCTCCGTGTCCGAAAACGAAACCAAACTCATTTCTCCCTGCTCGTACAGCCACGGTGCAGTTTGTATCCATGGTTTGGGAGCATGGTGCACTGCTGCACGCTGCTGGCTCTCCCTGTGCTGCCCCACAGCTGCCCCGTGTGGGCTCTGCTCAGCTCTCTGTGCTCCGCTGCCCACGGGAGCAGTGCAGGCACTGAGCTGTGCTGTCCTGCTGGGCTTTGGGCACCGCTGCAGTTTGGGCCCCCATCCACACGGTGAAGCTCTTCTTCTGGGCTTGGCACACCCCTCCATTTGCATTTCCTTCCCGACTCTCCCTCGGTTTTGGGGTTTTCCTCCTCCACACACACTGCTCAGCAAGGCAGGGGGGAATGCTTGGAGCCTGATTTCCCCGTCACGAGAAACCAAGGATGGGAACAGGAACCAGAAAGGGAAGGGGGGGGGAGTAGTGCTGCAACCCCATTAAATTCCACAGCCCCCCCACGTTTCCCCACATCCCTCGCTTTCCAATCGCGTGTCCCCGCATGCGATGCCCACCTTGCTGCTGCTGAGCACCGTTTGCTCCCAGCGCTCTCATTATGTCCGACGGGGGCTCTGGTAGCTGTCAGCACCCAAAACCAGCACCAGAAAGACTCTTCCTGCTCATCCTTAGCGCTGACCTACTTAGAACCCCCTTCCCTGCTCTCTGAGCGTGTGCTGCAGCGCTGGCTTCAGCCTGCGAGGAACTGAGAGCGGAATGATAATGAATGTGAACGATGGGCCCTCGTTTGTTCAGCCACAGCCGATGAAAAATGGTTTCGAGATCTCTTTCTCTCCTTTGCTCTGTGTGCCGCGGCCGTGGGGCCGTGATGCCGCTCAGCGCCGTCCCTGCAGGAGGTGACGGCCATAAAGGAGATGGGGGAGAGCAGGTAACCAGCTTCGGCGTGCTGGTGAAACCACTCGGCGTCTATGGAAATGAGTTCAGTTTCTGGCTCCGGGGCGATGGCTTAAAATTAGACTGTAAATAATGTTCTGTTCTCTTGTAAGGAGCGAGGAGGAGCTGTAGGCAGCGTGCAGTCCGTGCTGTGCAGAGCAATGGCTGGGGAGGACAGCCTTGTCCCGGTGCCACCGCGCTGCCCTGGGCTGGTGGTCCTCACCACTGCTCCTCTGGGGCAGGGAGGTGGTGGGAGATAAACGGGGATGGAGGGCATGGTGCCGGGGATGGGAGACAGCGATGGAGGGGGTGGTGCCATGGGTGTGAGCACCGACTGTGCCCTGCGTGGACCAGTGGCTCGTTTCACCTTAAAATGCACGCAGGGTGTGTACCTCGTTACGAGGCATCGATCAGCAAGAGTGCCTCATTTCCTTACCGTGTTTAATACCACTCAGTCTCCCATAGCCCGTGCTATACATGAGCATCCCTGGCGCACGGAGCATTTTTACATACAAATGGCACAGCCCATCCTGCGCCGTGGTTCATCGGCTGTGACGTGTTGAGTCCGAGCTGGGAGCCCTGGCTAACGAATTTATGCGGGGTAATTACATGCACACAGGGCTGCTTTGCCCTCGGTGCTGAGCCTGCAGGACGGGGTGATGTGGGAGCGCCCGTCCCGCTGTGCCGTTGCCGTTGGGTGTCTCCATGGGGCGCTGGGGACCCCTCCTCCTCCTCAGGCTGCCTGCTGGAGCTGTGCAATCCCTGCTGACTGCGGGGAGCCGGGCTGGTTGGCCTTTACGGGTCCTTCCAGCTGGAAGAGCTCTGTGATCCTGGCTGTTCCCAGCACTGAGGATCAGCCACCCGCACGCTGAGCTGGGCTCCGTCCTCACTGCGGTTTCCCAAACCCCGTCTCCCAGCCGCCCTATTTTTAGCCCCGTTTCCCAGGGAAACACGCTTTCGTGTGGGTGCTGCATCCTCCGGTGTGACAGCGAGGGGGAGAGGCGGCGGAGCTCCCTGCACGGCTTCCTGACCATCGCTCCTTGTGATTAAAGGGGGGGCACACTCTGATCTTCTGCCTTTTGCTTTGCAGAGCCCCGGCTGTGAGATGGGCAGAGATGGTTGTTGGGGAGGCGATGCTCTCAGGGTGCCCTGGAGCCATGCAGGTGACACTGCAGCATCCCAGCTGGCGTGTTTTGGTGTCCGTAGCGTAGACAAGGGCAGAGGGAATGCCCTTCGGTGGCTGAACCCGGTGGCCCCGCTCTGTTGGGTGACGTTTGTGGTGTCCTCTGTGCCTGCTGAGTTCACCAGTGAGGGTGACGAGCATCGTGTGGGGGCTGCATGCTCTGCTGGAGATGCTGTGCCCTGGAACATCTCCTGCTCCTCCGCACACCCTGGTGTGCTCACACACTTCCTCCCGCTGGGTTCCCTGCTGCTCCCTGTGGTCCCTCGGGCTGTCCCACCCCCTCTGCTGTGGACTTCCATAGAAGAGGTGGGGCTCTCCCATGGGCTGTGGTGTCTGTCCGCCCCATGCAGATGTCTTGGGTGCTCCAGGGCATCTCGGAGGGCACGAGGTACCCCTGTACGGGTGGGTGGCCTGAACCCAGCTGTGAACCCTGAGGTCAGGGATGGGGCTCTGAGCACTGATGGAGCTGTGGGTGCCTCTGCTCACTGCGGGCAGTTGGGCCTGATGGCCTTTAAGGATCCTTTCCAACTCAACCATCAATCACACCCACCCCTTCCTCCACATGTGATGCTGTGATCTTCCGGTCCAACCCCAACCAGTCCCCACTGCTCCCGTGCACCCAAACCTACACAGCCATCCTTCCACTCAGGAACAGGGAAAAATGGGTGGGCAGAGCACTGAACATCTCCAGTGCCTTTAACTGAGGCCGCACTGGGGGCAGAGGGGCAGGGATGCCATTCCCCAAAGTGTTCATCACCCACTTCTATTCGTTTGGAGGCATCTGTGTTTGCCCAGCTGCTGGGCTGGGCTCAGTTTGGCTCAGAGTGGAATTAATTTGCTTTATAATCAGGACTGGCATGGAGACTTCTGTCTGTTAATAGTCCTCTCCTCCTGCGGTTCTGCCGGTGATGTGTTTTGCAACCAGCAGAAACCAGGAGCGAGGAGACAAAGGGCTCAGAGAGCAGCAGGAGGAACGGCTTGGAGCAGCGTGCTTCAAGGAGAAACAAACAGCAAAGTGGGTGATATCGGAGCACCAAGGCCGTGTCCTGGTGCCGGTGGCTCCGTGTTCAGAACCTCCCTGGGGCTCCAAGTCGGAGGGCTGGTGCTCAGCTGTGTCAGCTACCATCACACGTCTGTACAGCTGCTAGCAGTGCCCTCATGCTGGTGTTTGCTGTGTGTGTGTGCAATGGCAGCACAGCCAGCGCTGCTCTGGTTCTGGGTCGGTCTCTTTTTTGCAAGGCTTGGTGCAGGAGGTGCAGCCTGTCTGCCCCCCAGCCTGCCGCGTCAGGCGCTGTGTTTGCACGGCGGTGCTGCCTGATAAGCTGCCTCCCTTTGGCTTTGGTTACGGAGCTCAGCTCGGTGCAAGATCAGAAGGAAATGCTGAAGCACCGCTCTGCTGCTCTGCCCGTTGTGGTCACAGAGTGCAACCAGTGCCTTCCTTCCTGTGTGTGCAAATCCTTCGTCCTAAGGAGGAACTTGAGAGCATCGCTGGAAGTTGCGCAGCGCACCGAAGTGCCACCATCTGGGTGTGAGCGCTCAGCACGGCCGGGCTTTGGGCAGTGTCACCTGAGGTCACCGGCCGACTCCTCTTGCTCCATTTCCACACTTTGTTCTGCCGCAGCCCGGGTTCTGTTGGTTGCTCTTGTAAGGGAAGGAACGTCCCCGAGCCGCTGGGGGTGTGCAGAGCCCCAGCAGGCAAGAAGCCTGCAGAAAGACAACGTGCTCCGGGTTGGTTTGTTGGTGTTCTTACTTCTGGAGCTGTGCTGTTTGCAGGTGGAGTCAGGCTGCCCGAGGACTGGGTCCTCTTCAACTGACATCCCAGCACCGATGGCACGCAGCTGCTGCTTTGTGTCCTTCCCTTCCTCCTCTCCATCAATCACATCCACCCCTTCCTCCTTTCCATCCATCCCTTCCTCCTCTGCAACCATTGTCCCCATCCCTTCCTTGTCTCCATCTGTTGCATCCATCCCTTCCGCCTCTCAGCTTTGCCTTTCCATCCCCGAGGCGTTCAGCTGGGACATCTCTAGCACTTGGAGAGGACACGTTTGCACTGCCTCTTTCACTGTCAAACGTCACTGCAGGGGAAACTGGAAAGGAAGAAGTTCCGTATGCAGCAGCTTTGTGGCTTCTACCACAGCCTTTTGTTTTTAACCCAGACTCCTTTGCACCTACAGAACGTCGGCTGCCTCGCAGGGCTTCTGTGCCGCCTCCCTTCCAGGGAAGGTCCTGCAGCCCCAGCCCTGCTGTGATGACACATCAGCCCGTCTCGTAGAGGCGTGCCGTGCCTTAACCCCAGTGCTGTGATGGGCTTTGTTTCACCGTCCCATCCCGAGCTCTGTCATCCTCCTTGTTTTGCTTCCAGCGGACTCAGAACCGCCTTCTCAAGGCGCTTGCCCAGCTGGAATAGCCCTCATATGCATCAGGTCCTGAGGCACACCGGTTGCCGTTGCAGGGTGTTAAAGAAGGGTCGGGGGTGGTGTTAAACAAAGAGAGCGAGCTGGGGAAGGGGAGGGCGGGGATCCTCAGTGAGTTCGGCGGGTGTCCTGTCCTGGAGGTGCCCAGGGCTGTGGGTGGGGACAGCTGGGGGGGTGGGGCTGGGGGCTTTGGGGTCCATCGGAGCCCCATCCGATCCAGCCGTGCTGCGATTCCGCGGTTCTGTGATCTTGGGGTTCCCTCCGACCCAGCCGTGCCGCGGCCCCGTGCTTTGCAGCCTTTCCGCACGCCGTTACAGCATGCCGTGGCTGCTGCGCGCTTCCAGCTCAGCGCTGTTGCAGCTCCTCTTGGGGCTGAAAGGAGTTGGGTTAATGGGCGCAGCGTCAGCCATCAAACGGTGTCGGCGCTGCCTGCTGCGTTTCCCATCCAGCCGTCTTTGATGCAGGCAGGCAAATACAGCAGTGACAAACGTAGAAAAAAAGCAGCAACCTTGCGAGCTAAATTTAGCCCTTTTCTTTCCTCTAACGAGGTTTTGAAACTGCGAGAGTGGAGGAGGGAGGGGAGACGGAATTCACGGGAAGCCTTTTGTCTGCGCGGGCAGGATGGACGTGGAGAGAAACGCTCCCTCCTTCCTTCCAGGGCGCTTAAATATTCATTTCGAGCGTGCTCGGCCAGGAGCTGGCAGAGGCGCCCTCGCACCGCGCTCCCCGTGGCCGCGGAGCCGCGCCCGCATCCCACGTTGGGTTTTGCTGCGCGTCTCGAGCGGGACCGAGAGGTCGGGGGCTGAAAGCAAGAGCCGCATTGCAGCAGCTGGGTTGCGGCCCCGGGTTGGGTTGTTTCTCCGAGCGTTGCTGGGGGTGTTGCCGCAGGCCGGTTGCAGCGCCGTGCCGGGCGGGGTGGCCGCGCACGCGGGGACGGCGATGCGGCAGCGGCCGTTTCCTGCGGGTGGAGGCGGGGAGCGCCGCGCTCGCGTCCCCCCGTCGCGCAGCCCTGACAGTTTTAGCTCATGGAAAGGTTTCGTTTCCGCCTCGCGTGGCGGCGGGGACGCAACGCAGCCCAGCGCCCCGGATGGGCCCACCGCGAAGCGTCGGCTCGGCTCGGCGCTGCCGTGTGCTTGAGGGTGCTTAACGCCCGCGGCTGACGAGGGTCGGTGTCTGTACGGCCGTAGCGGTCGCTGCGTGCCCCCGTCGCAGCCGGCGGTCACGTCTGACACGTGGGCTCTGCTCTGGGAGCCCCCGCGGAGCCTCCCAGGGCGCAGCACGGGGGGAGGTGGGGTGACGGCACCGCTGGTGCCCCCGGGTTGGGTGGCTGTGTTGGTAACGGGGCGATGGCGCCCGCGGGGATGCGGTACCCGCTGCAGGGGACGGTCGCCGTGGATACGGCAGGAGCATCCCTGGTGCAGCGCAGCGCTGCATCCTAAAAATAATCATCGTGGAATGGGAACGGCTGCGTTGCCGGCCCCCGTTGGTGGTGGTGGGGAGCTGAGGGGAGCCGTGGGGCTGCAGCCCCTCTTGTGGCACAGCCATCGCGTCCCCTACAGCTCCTTTGCGGGGGGAGCAGGGCTGTGCGGTGCTGTCTGCTGCAGGGACGGAGCATCGCCTCTTATTTTTAGCACGGAGCCGAAGAGAAGCCCCGAGCGCAGCAATCTCTGTGTGCTCTGCAAACCCCCCTCGCAGTTTGCAGCTGCGGAGAGCTGATGGAGGCTCTGAGTGCAGCGGTGGGGACATGACACCGAGTCACAGCAAAAAGCCCATTTCCCAGAAGCACCCTGAATTAATTCTGGTTGTTCCTTTCGTGGCGAGGGACGGAAAAGCAGGAGTCGCTTTGCTTCCCAGCCGGGAGGCAGCGCATCTCCTCAGCACCGCGCTGCAGCACGGCGCTCGTTGCCATGGGGTCGAAGCGTCGCTCCCCATCTCTGCAGCTCCCTGCTGGTTCCCTCCTGCAGCGTTTCCTGTCCCCGCTCACCCGGCCGTTCTGCACACACACACACACACACACACACACACACACACACACGCGGCTTCCATTCTCACGGCGCCTCTCACGTGGGGCAGAGCCACTCTGGCTAAAAGCACGCAGCTCCTGCAGTCGTTCTGAGGCGCTGACCACGAAGTGCAATTTAAAAGTAAAATGGAAGCAGGGCTCTGCTGGTCCGGTCTGACGAGATTTATAGACGTCTTTCATTACCTCTCTCCAAAGGACGCATCCAATTTAGCAAATGGGAGCCTGGGATGGTTTGTTGTCAGCGGCGGGTTGGGGCAGCCGCGGCCGTCCGTCGCTGTGTGTGTCTGAGGTGTGGGATGGAGCCGTTGTGCTCCCGAGGAACGAACCTGTTCTTAATGCTGTGATCTGGGCTGATGGGAGCAAGGTGTGCGCCACTGACCGCCTGCACCCAGGGCTCAGTCCCGGGCCTAAGGCTGAGGGTAATTCCACTCGAAACTCGAGGTGTGTTTTGAGCAGGGATGATGAACGCGGAGTGGATGCTCGTGCCTTTGTTTGGGCATCTCTTCGGCAGTATCTCGTGTCGCTGACGAGGACGAGTGCAGGTACAAGGATGAGTGCAGGTGATGCCCGTTGGTTGATGTCAACTTGAGGTCTGCTGGTCAACCCGGAGGGTGCGGGGCTCCCAAGGGGACGAGTCAGTGCTTCCCCTTCCCCGCGCACGGCGAGTAGGAGCTGGGGGGGGGATGGTGCTCAGAGCTGATTTCCCACAGGAAGGGACTGAGGTGTATTTATTTCGTGTGGGGTTTTAATCTCTGCTGGGAAGACGCCGATGGAGCAGCTTTGGCTCCCGGCACCGAATTCCTTCTGTAGATGTGACCCGAAATGGGGCACTGCTCGGCGTTCTGTGAGCGCTTCGGGAGCTGCTGCTGGTTCTACTGCAGCCGTTGCTTGAGTGACCGGAATGGAAAATGTTGACTATAGGCGTGGGTTTAATTTAGGTTTTAATGGTCAATTTTGGATAACTCGTCTTTAAATCCCTCCCATGGAGCGGCTGACACCAGAGAGGTGCAGTGGTTGAGGAGGAGGCAGCCCTAAATGCGCTGCGCCCTCTCCTCCCTTCTGCCTTCATCCCACGCAGCCAGGCAGCAGGCAGCTCGTCCTCTTGGGTTTCTTCTCCTTTGGATCATGCAATTGAAGAGGTACCGAAGGCTGAAGGAGTGATCACTTGGGCAATCAGCCCTGGGATCGATTTTCTCAAGCAGGGAGATGTCATCCCACCTTCATCCCCAACCCAACCCCATCCCTATTTCGTCATCCCCATTTTCAACCCATCCCATCCCCATCTTCATCCCCAACCCAGTGCCTCCCCAACCCAACCCATCCCATCTGATCCCATCCCCATCTCCAACCCAACCCATCCCCTCCCATCCCCTCCCATCCCATCCCACCCCCAACCCACCCCATCCCATCCATTCCATTCATTGACCATCCCTGTTCCATCCCCTCCCATCCCATCCCATGCCATCCTATCTCACCCCACCCCACCCCATCCTTCTCCATGTCCTTCCCCCTGCAGCATGGGCAGCCACCACACAGAGTTTGGGGCTTCGGATCCATCTGGGGTCACTGGAGCCTTTTTCCTCCATGCTCCAACCTTTGCATTCAGAAGTTGGGTTAGGAAGCTGAGCTGATGCTCTTCAATATCCTCATCATTGACAGCCCGTGGCCACGTTATGGGTGTTCCATTTGTGCTCTGAACCAGTGGAGTTTCCAGAAACCACCAAGGGGAAGAAGGCAGAGCTCTTGGGAAGAGAGGATCGTGACACCAAGAGCAGATCTGTTTTGCAAAAAACATCTCCCTTATTTATGGGGGGACCCATCGGCCCCCCTGCAGCTCACTGGCACACAGCTGCGTCACCCAACCAGCATCCTCAGCGTGGACTGGGGGGCACTCTGTGTTCCTGAAGGCAGCCGAAGCGCCTGCAGTGTCTGAGCGCACACCCGGCCCTGGGATGGGGATTCGTTTCCCATCGCGGCCGTTGTGCCGCGGAGCTCCTTGGCCCAGCCCAAACCTCCGAGACACTGAGGTTATTTTCACAGCGGTGGCATCTTATCTCCTGGCTGCAGCCGCCCTTCAGAACGCACGGAGGGAACCTCTTGACGCGCTGCGATAGCCCCG